>CM022767.1:24500395-24987895 GCA_012411365.1 Ameiurus melas | reverse complement strand
CCGTGCAGGAAGTTTGGCATTTGCCAGAGAACACCAAGATTGGCAAATTCGCCACTGGCGCCCTGTGCTCTTCACAGATGAAAGCAGGTTCACACTGAGGACGTGACCTCCATGTGCTCGCCAGAGGTAGCCTGACTGCCATTAGGTACTGAGATGAGATCCTCAGACCCCTTGTGAGACCATATGCTGGTGCGGTTGGCCCTGGGTTCCTCCTAATGCAAGACAATGCTAGACCTCATGTGGCTGGAGTATGTCAGCAGTTCCTGCAAGAGGAAGGCATTGATGCTATGGACTGGCCCGCCCGTTCCCCAGACCTGAATCCAATTGAGCACATCTGGGTCTCGCTCCATCCACCAACGCCACTTTGCACCACAGACTGTCCAGGAGTTGGTGGATGCTTTAGTCCAGGTCTGGGAGGAGATCCCTCAGGAGACCATCCGCCACCTCATCAGATGCCCAGGCATTGTAGGGAGGTCATACAGGCACGTGGAGGCCACATACACTACTGAGCCTCATGTTGACTTGTTTTAAGGACATTACATCAAAGTTGGATCGGCCTGTAGTGTGGTTTTCCACTTTGATTTTGAGTGTGACTCCAAATCCAGACCTCCATGGGTTGATCAATTTGATTTCCATTGATAATTTCTGTGTGATTTTGTTGTCAGCACATTCAACTATGTAAAGAAAGGAGTATTTAATGAGATTATTTCATTCATTCAGATCTAGGATGTGTTATTTTAGCGCT
Source organism: Ameiurus melas (assembly GCA_012411365.1). Lineage (NCBI taxonomy): Eukaryota > Metazoa > Chordata > Actinopteri > Siluriformes > Ictaluridae > Ameiurus > Ameiurus melas. Next base: position 24,987,150 of record CM022767.1, on the reverse strand, counting down.
CCCTTTATTTTTTTGAGCAGTGTATACACACACACACACACACACACACACACACACACACATACATAAGCATGTAAATAGGATAAACCGGCGTTCTGTGGTCTGCAGCTTCTCAGTAATGGTGCAAGCTATATTTGTGTTAAAAAAAAAAAAAATTTTATATATATATATACAGTGGTGTGAAAAAGTGTTTGCCCCCTTCCTCATTTCCTGTTCCTTTGCATGTTTGTCACACTTAAGTGTTTGAACATCAAACCAATTTAAACAATAGTCAAGGACAACACAAGTAAACACAAAATGCAATTCGTAAATGAAGGTGTTTATTATTAAAGGTGAAAAAAATCCAAACCATCATGGCCCTGTGTGAAAAAGTGATTGCCCCCTAAACCTAATAACTGGGTTGGGCCACCCTGTAGCAACAACTGCAACCAAGCGTTTGCGATAACATGCAATGAGGCTTTTACAGCGTCCTGGAGGAATTTGGGCCACTCATCTTTGCAGAATTGTCCTATTCAGTTACATTAGAGGGTTTCGGCACGAGACGAGCCTTTTTAAGGTCATACCACAACATCTCAATAGGATTCAGGTCAGGACTTTGGCTAGGCCACTCCAAAGTCTTCATTTTGTTTTTCTTCAGCCATTCGGTGGTGGACTTGCTGGTGTGTTTAGGATCATTGTCCTGCTGCAGAACCCAAGTTCGTTTCAGCTTGAGTACACGAACAGATGGTCGGACATTCTCCTTCAGGATCTCTTGGTAGACAGCAGAATTCATAGTTCCTTTTATCATGGCAAGTCTTCCAGGTCCTGAAGCAGCAAAACAGCCCCAGACCATCACACTACCACCACCATATTTTACTGTTGGTATAATGTTCTTTTATGAAATGCAGTGTTCCTTCTACGCCTGATATACTTGGACACACACACCTTCAAAGAGTTCCACTTTTGTCTCATCGGTCCACAGAATGTTGTCCCAAAAGTCTTGGGGATCATCAAGATGTGTTGTGGAGAAATTGAGATGAGCTTTGATGTTCTTTTTGCTCAGCAGTGGTTTTCTCCTTGGAACTCTGCCATGCAGGCCATTTTTGCCCAGTCTTTTCCTGATGGTGGAGGCATGAACGCTGACCTTAACTGAGGCAAGTGAGGCCTGCAGTTCTTTGGACGTTGTTGTGGGGTCTTTTGTGACCTCTTGGATGAGCCGTCGCTGCGCTTCTTGGGGTAATTTTGGGGCGGCCACTCCTGGGAAGGTTCACCACTGTTCCATGTCTTCGCCATTTGTGGATAATGGCTCTCACTGTGGTTCGCTGGATTCCCAAAGCTTTGGAAATGGCTTTATAACCCTTTCCAGACTGATAGATCTCAATTACTTTCTTTCTCAATTGTTCCTGAATTTCTTTGGGTCTCGGCATGATGTGTAGCTTTTAAGGATCTTCTGGTGGACCTTACTGTGTCAAGCAGCTCCTATTTAAGTGATGCCTTGATTGTGAACAGGTGTGGCAATAATCAGGCCTGGGTGTGGCTAGAGAAATTGAACTCAGGTGTGGACAACCACAGTTATAGTATGTTTTAACAACGGGACGCAATCACTTTTTCACACAGGGCCATGATGGTTTGGATTTTTTTTCACCTTTAATAATAAACACCTTCATTTACAAATTGCATTTTGTGTTTACTTGTGTTGTCCTTGACTATTGTTTAAATTGGTTTGATGTTCCGAAACACTTAAGTGTGACAAACATGCAAATGAACAGGAAATGAGGAAGGGGGCAAACACTTTTTCACACCACTGTATGTATATATATATATATATATATATTCTCTCAATACATTCCCTATCCTCTTCCCTTTCTCAATTTCCTTTCCTTGAAATCAGCAGAGCAGCAAAACATGACTCCTCTGTACACATGTCCCTGCATCCTCCTTCTATTACAGATCTAAAGTGACACACACCCAGGCATAAGCTCTCTCCTTGACTTGGGGTGACACTGCAGGGTCAAATGAGGTTCAGTCATGTTTCTCTGCCAAAGAGATAAAGAAAGTGTAATACAAAACAGGCACACATACAGTACTGTGCAAAAGTTGTAGGCAACCAAATTTGGTTTCTTTTTTTAGTATAAACATTTTAATAGATTTTTATTTTATGACTTCAGTACAAAAACATTTTAGATTCCCAAAGATTAGTTTTCTAGCACGCAATTAAAAGTTACAGAAAAATGTTTGTTTGTCAGTAAAGAAAGCAGCATATTAAGTGGTTAGAGACACTTTTCAGATTACAAACACAATGAAGGCTGCTGGATTTCGCTGCAAAAATAAGAAGCGAGTGCGACAGTCAAAGTCTCCAGAAGAACCGTGACTGATTCTGTAAGATGCTCAATAAAACCTACAGATCATTTCCTTATAAAACTGCACTAATTGTCCCAGAGACTACTATGTCTATTTTTTTTTTCACAAAATATTGACTTTATCTCATTTACTACTGTTTACTGCTTGCTTTAAAATGTAGAAACGTTTAATTTCATTATTTTTGAAGGGATCTTTGCTCCAGCATTTCTTTGCATGTGCCTAAAACTTTTGCACAGCACTGAATAGAATGCAATTACTGCAGTGATGCCCACTGAAACAATTCAACCTGTGCTCCAAGCACAACACACACACACACACAACAGGTTTAGTCCTGATGGGTTTTGCAACACAATTCAGTGTAAGTGCGTCTTCTAATTGGGCCTCGCCTTTGAGGAATGCCTGTGAGTTAATCACGACTGAATATACAGAACTCAATTAGAAGCTACGCAAGCTAGTGTAGACAGATATGAATATTTCATAACAGGAGAAGGCGGAAAGCCTAGAACACTGCCACTGCCTGTGTTTGTCTGGCATGGAGCAAAATGAGGAGGGTGGGCATAACTGGCTGTTTAGCGAGGCTGTGGCTTAAGAACCGTGCCAGAATGGAGGCCATATGGAGGCCCAACGCCAGAATCGAGCGTTGGGGTGTTTGCGTGATGACTAACTGTATATCCATAAGGCAGTGCTAGATGAAAAAAAAAAAAAAAAAAAGTGTCATATCAAATTAAAAAGTGTGGGATCACAAAAAATAAAAATCACACTCTAATTTTAACAGAATGTAAACAGGAATTGTATTACGAAAAAGTTGATGAAAGCGCGCCACTGATCGACCCTGAGTAGTGATGACGTATGCATTGCTTAATTTGTAAAAAATGAGGAAAAGGATAGGCATAGGATAGGCATATTTTCCTATGCATAGGAAAAGGTCTCAGAACATTCAGCATAGACACAACAGTGTGCCAAACAGAATAGTAGTGTTGAAAGCCAGCATTTAGGGCTAATACTTTACTGTAGATATCGGAGTGTGGTACAAGTTGGATTATAACCATAACATTTCAGTGATACTGTGGGAGGACAGGAGTCAGCTGCTCATTTCCTGTCGGTTATACTTCACACTATGTGCTCATATTGCGTCTTATAGAAGTACATTAAATCCTGTAAATGACATAATAGAGTGCTGCAGGGATGATGTATTCTTGTAGGCCAGCCCAGAAGTTAGCATCAAGATATCTTGAACTTGTGTTAACCAAAGACCTTATTTCAGGCATTTAACCAAAAAAACCCCCATAAAAACCAACCAACCAACCAAACAAACAAACAAACAAACAAACAAAAAAAACCCCACAGACTTCGGGACGATGGAACCGGAAGTGCTAAAATGCTGACTCGTTTCCGAGTTTTAGGACTCATTTTGGCAACACTCTTTATGAATAAAACAACACAGACACTAATCTCAATAAAAATAATAATAAAAAAAAACAGACTTTCTAAGCTTGCCTAAATATCCACTTCACTCCAAAAACTTTATTATTAATAGTATAATTTACTTCATTATCAAAAGAGAAAGAAAAAGCTGCAGAGGTGCCTGGTCCATGTAAATAAGTTCCAGAAATGAAGGCACTTCAAATCTGAAGGATGGCATGTCAATTCCTTCTATGGCATGAACACACACACACACACACACACACACACACACACACACACAACACAAAAGTACTGGACTTGTGTGTTCTTTTCTAAAGTGGAGCAATTTGGATGACCATACATTCCTCCAGAACTATGACAACAGTGTCTAAACAGACGCTGAATTCTGCGATGGGCACTCTGCCTGGAAGGCTGACAGCACCATGCTATAGATGATGTCCATCACCACTTGATATGACTATACATGGCATCATGCCTGCTGCTAAGAGCATCACTACAGTACAACACTAGGACATGTTTGCTCACAGCTTGGAGTCAGGCCAACATGTTTTCATGAGGTGTGCAGGGATTTCGCCAGACACATGGCCACCAAATCTCGCCACTGTATCAATAGTCAGTCATGCTAGTATCCTCTGGTGCCCTTCTTCTAAACCCATAAATATCTTCCAAGCTTACTTCATGACTCCTCAGTAAACAGGAGGCAAAAATATTGTGCTTTTAACAGAACTTATATTAACCGTTCTCTCAGAGCAGTCTCCAAGCGCTGCTCTGGAAAATGAACACGGTGACAAATAGTGTAGCGTCAAGTCACGGGCAAACAGAGTGTGCAACGGCAAAAGTTATGTGAATGAGATCTTGCATCAACACTAATAAAGAACTCACTCTGCAATGCTTCTTCTTCTAAGTTCTAAGTCTCCTTCTAACAGTCAGTGTGGAAGCACAGAACTGCTGCACAATAAGAAATAAATGCAGTTTTGTTTTTTTTCTTCCAGAAGATTGATGGGTCATAAATCACAGCACACCTTGGTCTGGTAAATTGCTAGACGAAATCATTGACGGATGAAGTTTAAACGTCACAAAAAGTCTCAATAATACAAAGACTAAAAAGATAAAAACATGCAATTAAGTCTGCACGCTAACACATTACCTATGTAATCTGTTTAACCTAAGCGACCTGCATATTTCTGAGACAAAAGGAGATATTGAAATGACTAGTCATTGAAGTGAATCAGCCATATCTTCTAAAAAAAAACCCCAAAAAACGCTTCGAATCAAATTATTCCTCTTAGTAACATACAATCTCACAGCAGAGCCCACGTTTCCCCACTCATTATTCATTGGAGCAAATTAAATGCAGGGACCTGAATGCTTATCTCAGCTAGTCTCCATCCAGTGAGTTGTCTGGTTCACCCAATAAAATGAGCTCAAAGGGCGAGGCCAGAACTGACATACCCAATAACCAGAAATTATGATGTCCAATTAATCTGGACCACAAGGCAGTAAAGTGCTCTGACGGACATAACATGACACCTTTCTCACCTAATTAAACACGGTCGAACTATGGAACCCCCAAAGTCCGGCCGCTTTTAACAGCTCAGGAAGAAGGTGCTGAGAGGATGCATGCAGAGAAACTGATCATTAATAGGTGAAGAACAGGGGAAAGAATGGCCTGTACTTCACAGCCAACAGTGTGAACATTTAAGGCTTGTCTACTGGGTTACGCTCTGATTGTTTTACTTGAGAGTATTTCAATTGAGCAGTCTTAACAAGGTCAAGTGCAAGCTCCTGGAACCTCATCTTCTTCAAAGCGGCAATTCTGCTGCCGTCATTTTCATTGCAGGCACATCCTGTGGTACTTTCTCAGTGCTCCGGGCTACTCTGCCGTGTGCACCTTGCAGCTTAATAGTCGGATAACTCGTGTCTCGGCACAACACGGTTTTGTACCGGCTTTTTTTTTTTTTAACAAGGAAATCCAATTGTTCTGCCATGTGCCGACATCTCGCCCTCTTGTTAGCATCTTCTGCACTACATTCCACTGTCAAGATTCCGAGCTCGTGGAGCAAGCCCAGGACAGATAGTCCCGAGATGATAAACAGATAATAGTTTTTGACCGAGTGCCGACCTGTGGAGGAACTGTCCAATCCCAGCAAGAGGGAAGCATCGTGTTCCTAAATATTTATGTAGAGGTGTAAACATGTGTCAAAGATGATCTTTTGCTGGTAAATTCGCTCTTCGCAAAGCGGCAGACTCTGACACACATTTTCCACTAGTTTTTCCCTCCCCAGAGTCCACATATATTCTAACGTGCACCATCGTGCCAGCCAACTCTGCACGACACACAAACTCAACCACAGCTGGATTTCCATGGAACAAAAATACTGCATAAAATACATACATTTAACAAATCATTACTACGACTAAATTACTAAGTGCAAGGCTAAGAAGTTAAATACGCGGCACACATATTTCACATCATCGTTTATTTTATCCTGTGTATTCTATTATTTTATTCCATTCTATTGTTTTACCTCTTGATTATACAGGATTCTATTGTTTTACGACTTGATTGTACCAGAATGGACTCATGTCTAGTTATAGACAGAGATTAATCATGACAGTGATAAGCCAGAAAGTATTTACTTAAAAAGCATTAATGTACAAATAGTAGAACACCGAAAAGTATAAAAGACTTAACAGCTCGACTATACATACAGCCCTTTACTGCACTCATTTGGAGTCTGACCTCTGTAGAGCAGGACACCTATAATGTTTGTCCTCCTGTTTTACTTGGCACTTGGAATGAGAATGCTTCTCCTAATCACAAACCACCACACAGAGTCCCAGGCTCTTGCTGCTGTGCAATTTTCTGTTTCAGTTGTGCCGACTGCTGAAAACATTTACGGACAGTATTAACGTAAGGCCAAGATAGCACTTCCATGAGATTCTTCTTGGAAAACCATGGGTAAGTAATACAGGAGATCAGAATAATGTCCAGACTTGGCCGCAGAAGGCGTATAAGTGAAGAATTTTGCTGGGGAGATTCTTCAGATTAAAACCAGTCTGCATTAAACACAATCCGGAGAATGAGCACCTTATGAAATTGACATAATATCTACAGTACAAACAGCCATTATGTTTAAAATGCATTAAGCAGTAACTAGTGCAAACAAGTGGCCCCTGTCTCATTAGCTATTAGGAAATGAAATGAATGGACTGGGCATGGAGCTCTGAGCACAATGTGGCTAAAGAAAAAAAAAATATATATATTTCTGTTCTGACACTACTGTGACATTAACCAGATCCGAGACCACTTCATGCAAAAAGGGAAATCAGTTGAATAGCAGAGACGTTTATCTCTATTACACTGCATTCAAACAAGCAGGGATAACTCCTTTGTGAGAGGAGCGAGGAAACGCCGGGACACAATGGCTGATTATTGGCCCTGCGCTTTGTGGATCAGCGCCAAGGCTGAGTTTGATAAGTGGCTGCATGACTAGGGAGCGGATCAACAAGAGGTTACAACTTTCCCGTCCGTTACTGAAAGGAATGAATGGTATCTAGTAGCGGTGTTGAAAGCCCTCAGCAAGCGGAAGCAGGTTAACAATATGAGAAGTGTTCTATAAAATATGCAAAATCTCTTCTTTGAATAGATTATATCGTATTTTCCTTTTTGGTGACAGAGAGAACTATTACTGGATTGCAAAGCCGGATTGCTTTGTTTAACCAAAGTCAGACAATATAGGACAATCTCTTACTCCGTCTCTGTTCCTGGATCAAAACGGTATCTACTGGATATATAAATCATTTTACAGGAACTATTACAGCCTCCATAAATGAGTAATCACATTTGAATTCCAAAATTTGACAATTAGCTAAAAAGATACATAGGAGTTATGTGTGTAACAGGTGGTCTCTCTCTCTCTCTCTCTCTCTCTCTCTCTCTCTCATGTACACTACAGCTAAAGAGAACACCAAGAAACACTGTGCAGATAGACGCCCATACAGCAGTCCTGAGAACTGAGAACAGCAGATACATCAAATAAACCCATCAATAAATATTACAGCTCTTATGCTCTCCTCTTAGATTCCTAGACCAACATCCCAGCCTCATTTCAACTTTCCCCCCAGCTCAATGGGGCCTGGCACGTCTCTTCAGAGACCTGAGTCTCACGTTGCTTCTCTAATCGTACAGAGGCGTATGACCCTGAGGATGGGAGGAAGAGAAGAAAAAAAAATGACTTTCATTAAGAAATTCAGATTTCCCCCACATCCTTTTGATCTCGCGCCAGAAGAACATTTATGCTGATGAAATGCATAAGTAAAGTTCTTAAATTATCCCAGCCCTCTTTAATGCATGGGTTTGAGTTGGAAAACTTCCACAGAAGACAGCTACAATCAGTCTGAGTGCTGCTGGATGAGGCTGAATTGAAAGGCAGCTGATGCAGTACTGTATCGTACAAAGGTATTTCAAGCATGTTGATCGTCATGCTAACGACGATAGCAGACACAAATGGAAAACACGTTATAGCCTGAAAATGAGGACCACAAGGGAATTATTTATATTGTACTTAAAAGATATAGACATGTATCTACACAATGTAGCTCATGCATGCAAATGCCATGTTTGGCATGAAATCCCGTACTGCAATTACAAATCAATGAAGCTCATAGTTGCCAAGGTAACCTGTTGTATACTTGTTTACAGGTGACTGGTAAGATTAGCACACTGGATTTCTTTTTATTTGTTTATCTTCAACAACTGCTTCATCCTGGTCAAAGTCATGGTAAGTTATTAAAAGGTCTTTCACTAAAACTGGATCAGGAATGACTTGAAAATAAATAAAGGATAACTGGCTTGTATTCCATGAGTCCTAAGTGAATTTTTTAATTGAACAAGAGAATGCATGTCATGTATCAGCCACCTCCTCATCACTCAAACAGGAAACAGAAAGCTCTTTGAAGGCCAGTCAGAATGCTCAATAATCTTTACAAGGATTGTATCTCTCCGAGTATCAGCCCTTATCAACTCTCTCACTTCCTGTACCCATTTACTGCCTCTGATATTGAACTGTAAGGCAGGTTTTGTGGTCAGCTGCATGCTGTCACAGGTGAGGTGTTTGTTAGCGGCAGTTCGCATTGTGCTTGAACAACAACAAAAAGGAGGCAATGGGTAGATGGCTTGTGCTTCTCCTGGACATGGCAGATTTTCTTAGTCGAGCAGTAGAAGATAATAATGACAGCTCAGTGTTCAGACATAGATGGTGTTCCAGAATACTATAACTGGGCATACCAGTGAGCATACAAGTGGCGCATCTCAGTCTTTCTGTTTTTGTACAACGTCTTCACAGCAAAGATGCGCTGTCCATTTGTGATTAATATCATTTACTGTGGATTGTTGCCTCATTGTTCCAAAGATCAGGGATTAATCCTGGACTTGTTTCACTGTCTATATCGAGTTTTGCATGTTCTTCTCGTGTCTGCACATTGTTCCTTCTTCATTCCTTACTATTTTTTCTCCATACACGTGTGTATGAAGTTGTGTGTGTATGAATTTGCTTGTCTGAATGACAAATGAATTTAGAATGTGTTACAGACTTTGATGTACAATCATTAAGCAAAACAATTAATATTTATTGAGCAGTACAAAGGCAACAGTAAAATATTATTTGAAATAATAATAATAATAATAATCATCATCATCTCATAAAATAACTAATAATTCTATTAAATCACACACAAATTTAAAAGTCTGCTGTTCATTCCAGTAACTACCCTATTACCTGAAGCGGAAAAAAGCTGTAAATTCAACCCAAAACCCACAATGCAGCATTGCAGCATGCAGAAAATCTTAAATTAAGTGACCACATTTTGAATATCAATTTGGATCGATGCCAAATTTAGCAATATTTCCGATTTGTTAAGGAGAAGTGGTGGAGTAAAAAGAGGAAGCCAGGGCAGACGGTGATGCCTCAGTAATCTCCACAGCATCTTCCTGAGGAGGAAATAGGGTGCAAATACTAGAAATACTCACTAACGAAACTCCCAGCAGCTTTAGGGATAGGCCTGTCTAGTTTCAACAAGAAATCAATTTCTGACTGATTTCCATGCTGAGCAGCAATTCGATTGAAAGTATCTGTAGAAATCCACTGTGAAGGACAAAGCATAGTAATAAAGCCTACACCATACAGAACATGACAGGGTTTAGTTCTCACAGAATATATAAGTACATTAGGTGAGGTGAGGTCAGGCCTGGTCCTTGCCACCCTTTCTTTGAAACCGAAATGAGTGGCAGACTCTCCAAACGTGCAGTTTTTAGGGTTGGTGTGAAGGAGGTTTTGACATCATATGCGTGAGGTCACAGTTTTTCACATCTCACTGTTGGTATGCAGTGCATTTCTTGAGTCACTGACAGGTTTCCAACATGAATAATGGACTTAGTACAGGAGCAGGTCTGACGATTTTTTTAAAATAAAAAAGTATGCCATTGAAGGCATTGCTGTCATGTAAAAAAATAAAATAAAATAATAATAATAATAAATAGTAGACTTTTGGCTTTCCAGTGTGTCCAACATACACTAACTTATATATATATATATATATATATATATATATATTTAACACAAATATAGCTTGCACCATTACTGAGAAGCTGCAGACCACAGAACGCCGGTTTATCCTATTTACATGCTAATTAGAGTCGCTGAGAGAAGTGAAGCCATGTGTAAGAGTACGTTACTGTAAACACTGTGGTTTTTACAGTAACAAATGTGAATGGTGGTTTGAGAAAAAAAAAAAATGGAAAGATGATTCATTTTATGTCTCATTGCTGACTGTTGTGAGTTATGTGCTTGTTGCACAACCATGAGCTCTCTGAAAGCCGTAAAAAGTTTCATAAGACTTTCATAAAAAAGTTCCCACGTTCTACTGGTGCCCAAAATGAAAGTGTTGGTAATTACTGGAACCTGGACTTTAAATTTCATCAGATATTTTCAGCAACCAAAAAGGAAACAGGAAGGCAGACCGAAAAGAGAGAAGAGTATTATTTGGTTTTCAATCTACAAAGGCAAATAATCCTATCTGGCATTCTAATGTGATTTCACTACCTGCTCCACAACTGAAGTGCGATTCGCCCGTGCGAGCGCTTATCGGATGAACCTCCAGACGGAGCGAATCACGCTACGCAGGCCTTTGCATACAAGTGATCAGTTTGTCTAATCTGATCTAGTCTAGTGTAATGTGAATTTGACTACGGGCCAATTGAGGGACAGTGGATGCGATAGTATAGCTGAAGAGAAAGATTATGAGTGTGAAAGACTGATTATTCTAAATTAAACTGAAAGGCATTTGGCTATCTGTTTGCATAAACAGGCTTTCATAAACATGCAGCAGATGACAGATGAAGACGCCTGGACATGTTGGATATAGGGGAAAGTAAAATACATGTAAACAAGCAGAAAACCTGTTTTTTTTATGTTAGGGCTATGATATTGAAGGTTATAAGTGAATGGAGAAGAAAATCAACAGATGTAATAGTCATGTGTTCTTCATATTTGCAGAGTTAATGAAAGTCGGTGGGTGATGTTTAAAAGTTATGTCAATATTTACAGTGGGAAAGTGAGCTGTATTCAGAGTCGAGTTACGCAGCCGATTTTTTTCATTTTCTGGGCTCCCCATTAAACAAATCACCTGCGTGTAATTCAGGCTTCCAAAGATGCCAGATTTTTCTGAAGTGTTTTTTTTTTTTCAATAGAATTCAAAGAGGAAAAAAAAAAAAAACTTTAAATGGACACTATTTATTAATTAATTGTGTCATAAGTATATACACAATCATGACTTCAAATTGTATTCTTTAGTTTATCCCAAGTGTATTTACAGACAAAAATCATGCATTTTAGCATGACATACACTATATGGCCAAAGGTTTGTGATCATCACACACATACAGTGGGGGAAATAAGTAATGAAAAGCATTTTTATAGACCATCAATTTACTAACCATGCTGATATTAATTTACACAGATAAGGGGTATAATTACTTATGGATTTTAGCTGGTTCCTTGCCTTACCTTGGAGAACTGCTATTTCTTAGCATGTTCAAGACTATTTTCCTGTCATTCCCCTTTATTCCACAAAACTTTATTTATGGACTTTAATGTTGTGAATTCTTTATATTTCCGGATTACTTGAGTTGATACTGATGTCTGGTGAAAATTTCACGTGAATAGCCTCATTGGAAATATATTTTCGGAAATAAACGTTGACACGTTCAATACTTATTTCCCCCACTGTATGTGCTTATTGAACATCTCAATCCAAATTTAGTCCCCCTTCGCTATTATAATAACCCCCACGCTTCTGGGAAGGCGTTCTACTAGATGCTGGAGTTTGGTTGTAGGAATCTGTGGTCATTCAGACACAAGAGCATTAGTGAGGTCAGGCACTGATGTCAGGTGAGAAGGCCTGGTGCACATTTCTGTTTCAGTTTATTCCAAATGTGTTCAGTGGGGTTGAGGTCAGGACCCTGTGCAGACCCTGGACCTCAGGGAGCTTGCTTTGTACACAGGGGCATTGTCATGCTGGAATTTTGGACTTCTTCGTTCCAGTGAAGGAAAATTGTAATGCTAGACCACACAAAGACGTTCTTATACAATTGTGAGCATACATTGTTGTGGCTGCAGTTTGGGAAAAGTCTATAAGGGTGTGATGGTCACGTACCCACATACTTTATAGCCATATAGGGTATTGTGGTTAGATTAAACTGTCAGAATTGCATGTAAGACAAGACTTTGCAAAGGCAAAGTCCACACCATGTATAGAACCCTCACGCAGTTTCTAAATAGAACTTAAGCAGAGTTATGTTTGAGATCTGAATACTAATGCTCTAAATTTTAAATAAGATTCTTAATGTATGATTTATATTACCACAAGTCAGCCCTATTTTTTTTTTATTTACCAATTTTTTTTTTTTCGAAAGGACTCCTGTGTGTGTGTGTGCGCGTGTGCGTGTGTGTGTGCAAGGGGTTAAGGATCACACTCACAATGTAGCAAGGCTCACAGTAAGCCTTCTTGTCCACAGCGTAGAAGGGTTTGCCTCTCAGCTTGCAGCTGCAGGTCATGCACACAAAGCAGTCCACATGGAAGACCTGATCCATGGCAGTGCAGCCAGTGCCTTCACCAACCACATTCTCCCCACAGCTCGCACAGCGACCTGCAACACACACACACACATCATACTCTCTCAAACGTGTACTCAAACCAACTGATGGATTACATGAAAACACATACAGTAAGTTCATGAACGTAGACGTACAAGACGTGCCTCGAAAAAAAAAATTTCCCCTCAAAACAGCTGTACAGTTCTACTGACTGTTACCGATTAACAGATGCTTTGGCAGATGCTACTTAGTATTTAGTAAAGAACATCATTCAGAAGCACTCGCAGAGAAAATTCACATTATTGCACAATTCCCTCCACCTATCATCTCTCAAGATAGAAGGAAGACATGCATCAAAACTGTTCTCTGTGCTGGCACCCAGGTGGCGGAATGAACTTTCCCTGACTGTCAGAATAGCTGAGTCATGCGCTATATTTCATTAAAGATTGAAAAATCCATCTTTTCACCAAGCACTTAAACAAGCAATTATTAAAAAAAACACAAAAAACAAACCACGACATTCTGTTTTTGTTGCAGAAACTAACTATATTAACGAGTGGTGAAGCAGCCTTTTGTTTGTAAGCACCACATTAACATTAAATATTCATCCAACTATCACTGATTTTATAAAACAGCTAAAACATATTCTTTCACTTTTGTTTTTAACTAGCTTTAATTATTTGCCTCACTTTTGCTGCAAATACATACGTATATAAAATAAAGTCAAATGCATCTAGTATTCTAGTATATATTTATTTCTACAAAGAAGCAAAACTATCTGCCATTAGAATAACAAGGTTTAAAGCTTCAAATGAGTAAAAATGTCTAAAATGGGTTTAATAATCTTATATTTGGTTTTATCGCAATCATATAATAGAAAATACTAGATACAGTGGCAGAAATAAATATTGGACTAAGTATCGGACATTTTTTTAGTAAATATATCTCCAATGAGGCTATTCTCATGAAATTTTCACCAGATATCAGATTTAAAGGCTTCTCAATTAAGTATTAAATAAATTTCAGTTAGCATGTTCAATAATGTTTTTCCTGTCATTCCACTTTAATACACATAACTTTATTTATGGACTTTAATGTTTTGAATTCTTTATATTTCCAGATTTCTTGAGATAGTACTGATGTCTCGTGAAAGTGTTATGTGAATAGCCTCATTGGAAATATATTTACTGAAACATTTTTTGACCCGTCCAATACGTTTGACACGTTTACTGGTTACTTTTATATTTCCGTTATATTATTTAAATGAATGTCCCATTACTTTCTTCCTCACACAATTATTGGCTTGTTTTAGTATTTTATTTTTGACCGCCCTTTTTTTTTTTTTTTTTTTTTACTTTATACATTTACTTCTTTTACTTTACAAAATACTTTCACCTTTCACATTTTAAATATATAAAATCAGTTAAATAATGTTGGGCATGGGTTTCACAGAAACTGGTTAGTTGAAGATGGCATAAAAAAACATGTCTTTCCAATCTTGTAGAGCCCTTGCATACTGAATGTGGTGTCTTGCTTTCGTAGCCCATCCACCTCAAGCTTTGGTGTGTTGTGTGTTTTGAGATACTTTTCTGCACCATTCTGTGAGACTGGTATGTGAAAATCCCAGGAAATCAACAGTTTCTGAAATAGTCGAGCCAGCCCTTCTAGCACCAACAACAATGGCACAGTCAAAATCACAGATATCACATTTTCCCCATTCTGATGTGTAGATGTGAAGGTTAACTTAAGCTCTTGACCTATATCCTAATATTATTTTATATCTTGTGCTGCTAACGTTTATCTGGCTGATTGGATATCTGCATGAATGACCAGGGTATAGATCCTGTTCCTATTAAAGTGGCTGGTGGGTGGAAATGTCATAGTGCACAGTCAAACCACGTGGAGGACAGCCTAACTTCAGACTTCAGAAATTCACATCACAAAGGCAGTAGTAGCTTAGGGGTTAAGACGTTGGTCTACTGATCGGAAGGTTGTGAGTTCAAATCCCAGCACTGCCAAGCTCCCACTGCGGGGCTCTTGAGCAAGGCCCTTAACCCTCAATTGCAGCTCAGTTGAATAAATGAGATAAAATGTGGATGACGCCGTCTGCCAAATGCCATACATGCAAGTCAAATATGAAACCTCCAAAACAGAGCAGTATTCAAAACAATTCTTGTGCAACGATTAATTGAGCTTTCAAACATAAAAACCTGACTATCCACCCCTCCCCCCATTTTTAAAGATGAATCTGGTGCTGATTATTCTCCACAGAGATCTGATCTAGAATGGAGTCTGATGGATGAAAGAGCTTATAATCAATGTCAAATGAAAACTGAATATGAGGAACACTTCTAAAGTTAGACTGATAGTATCTCAAGGGAATTTACCCCTTTATAGTGTTGTGATTTTATCCTATTTCAAAAAAGGGTAAAGTGATCAGTTGCCCTACAACTGAAGAAATCTAAGGCGTTTATTAAGGCCAGTCCTTTAATATAGTGTGGAGTGAACTGAAATTCCCTTCTGGGGGAAAAGCAGAGATCAATATGGCATTACTGACACAGATGTCATGCACAATGTGTCAACTAAACACTATGGTCACTTCATACATACATACATATTAAACATTTGATTTATTATAAGATCACCTACAATACATGATGTGCGGAAAGTGAACTTTTTAAAGGGAATGGTTTCAGAGAATGGAGCACAGATATACTTATCATGCCATTATAATTAAATCAACACTACTTCACTTGCTTTACGACGTACTTAATAAGAACCGAGTGTCACTTATGTCCCGTCAGAAAGTGGCTCTTTTTATGATAAAGGAAACTTTGGAAGTGGAGTCAGTACAGAGTTTTGTCTCAACAGATCCTACTGCACTAAAAAATTTGATTGTGTATTATAGCACAAGGCATTTGGATAGCTTTAATTGTGCTGAAGATATCTTTAACTGAGTATAAGATGTCTCCAAATCAATGCGACGATATCTCTAAACCAATTAAAGATGCTGGCAATTTAATTAACAGTATCAGGAAATAATGGGCTTGAGATAACCATATCTTGTGGTGTTTTCATTTCGACACATCTGAGGACAGATAGAATCTTGCAGAAAAAGAATATGTGAGATATTGTGAATTAATTTGAAACTTTATTCCACAGTTCTTGAGCTATTTTCTCTTTTCTGGCCTTTTTGCATCATTTAAAGCTGCTGTTTGAGGCGATCGCTCAAGTTCAAGCATGTCACAGAGTAAGAGGCATGAACGGGAGCAGGAGGAGTATCAGACACTCATTTCCACTGTTCAGTGCTTGTGAAGAAAAAAAAAAAAAAAGAGACTGAATTCTTTCCTTTTGGATTAGAAATCAAAGCCTCCATGAATGTGAGCCTTGGTCATCATCTTAATTGGAAGTCCAAGGTGAATTTACTTCATTTGTCAGTTTATTAAGAGGTAATAAAAAAAATTAATTAAAAAATGCTCAGAACACATAAATTAAAGAAATAAAGTTTCTCTCTATGTATCTTTCTTCAAATCAGGTCTATAGACTGAGAGGGCCATGACAAAAACTCTTCAAAATATCTTTTATTGTTATTTTTCTTTTAAAATCATTTTGTAGCTTTTTTTTTTCTTTTACTATAACATTATTATAAATTATTATATAATACATTTATTAATTATTATACTATAAATTGTCATACAGTACTGTGCAAACATCTAGGCGAATATATGTTCAAAAATAATGAAATAAAACATTTCTATACATCAAATGCACTACTATAAATAGCAATAAACCATGTACGGAAAAAATGAAATCAAACACTTTGTAATGGCACGATTGTTCTCATCATTTTAGGAGGAAATGGACCGGTTATTTGACGCATCTTGAAGAACTTTTCTAGGGTTGACGATTTGGTTCAGTTCTGTTTTGATTGGCAAAGCCAGACAGCCTCGATCAGGATTTTATCTGGAAAATGGACTATCATTGAACATCCTCTTTATTTAACAGTATGTTCATTTCATGGAAACACTCTCTTATAAGTAGAACACCTTTGGGTATGTGTGTTTCGGGGCACGGGGGGTGTTTGATCACATAGTGCTATTCCTAAAAATGGCAGAAATAATACCACTATATATTTAAATACAGGCACACAGTCATCAACATAGACACACACAAGTATTTAAAAAAACCACAAACACAACTCCAGAGTGTTTATAAATGCGAGCTGTGAGACAGGGCTGTGAAAATGTTCGACTTAAAGTGAGGGAAGCTGCAGGGCTGGGACATTTACTAGTCATGGGTTACTCAGCAGTGCCCTGCGAGTGTGCATGAGTGTGTGTGTGTGTGTGTGTGTGTGTGTGTTATTTAGCAGGTCTGTGCCCCACGGCTGTGAGTGACATTTCACTGTTACTCAGTCTCAGTGGAGGATTAAGAGTGCATGTCTCCAGCTGTCTCATTAAATGGCCATAATAATGAGTCGGGAACATTTGACTCCATTTGAGCTGCAAAAGATTCACTCGGTGTGTCAAATATTCCGAATGACAGGTCTAATATGCGATTCCCATGCTCGACGTGGTGTGTCTTTTTATAACCGTGATTTCATATTACATTAGATTGAATACACTACAGTACCAATTGTTCAAACTAGTTGCAATCTGTTCAAATCAAGTTACTACACTGGCACCAAATCGACACCTTGGGGTGGGAAGAGGATTCACTTCACGTTAATACGCCTCGCGACTGCTTGAACCCCGACCCCGACCCACTGCTCAAGAAGCGGAGGGCAATTCTTCATATTAGATCTTCAAACAGCTCCTTTATAAAAAAGGAGGAGTGGGGGGAAGAGAAGTTCATTTACACTTTACGCAGCCTCGTTTCTTTTTTTTCGCCATCCCTCAGAAGCCTCAACTCTCTCTCTCTCTCTCTCAAGACGAAAAGAAGGAATAAAGAGGAAAGAATGGGGGAAAGACGAAAGAGGCGGTGCGTGTCGCATGTGAGCCGGAGGAGCGTTATTGTGCTTAGGCAGTCTAATTGGACAAAAGAGGAAGATTAAAGCTTTCTTGACTCCATAAATAATTGATTCATAATGTGTTCGCAGTGGCAGGGCCGTGCTTCTGTCTGGCAACAGTGGATGCTGCGAGTGACGAGAAGCAGAAGATTCCTCACACTCCTCTACTGCACCGCTCTTTACTTTTTCGCACTGTGATACACACCGTGCTTAAAAGCCATACATGAAGACATGTACACAAACGCACGCTGAGAGATGCAGGGGCCATTTTTAAATCGTACAACTCCAGAAATCAAACATCGAGCGTCTGAAGATAAAGCGACTCTCCTTTTTGGTGGAGGGCCGAGACTTTTGCTTGCACAATTGCTAAAGAACAGCACGGTCTGTTCAGCATTCGCTGTATTTGAAAACAAAGCCAGAGTCGAGAGAACACGTGTAAACAAACACACCGATATGCCGAGCACGCAACGTATTCTTGGCGTGTAAGCGGCATGCTCTTTCAGACAGGAATGTTTTGCGGTATAAACAATGGCGTGTTACGAAAATAGTGGCACCAAGGCGAGAGAACACGGTGCGTCTCACAGATGCTGTTCATCTTGGTTTTTAGGAACAACGACGATAAAAAAAAAAAAAAAACCCTTTAGAGAACACAACAACAAAAAAAAGAGACAATTCAAAAACATCTGTCAGCATGGCAAACACCGCTGCTGAGAATTTACTGCTAAATTTATTACAGAGTAGTGATTCCTTATGATACGTGCGCGCACACACACACACACACACACACACACACACACCGCACAGGAAACATTTATTTGTTGTGACAGACTGTGAGGAGACAAAAAAAAAAAAAAAGAAAACAATTTCATGTTGAATTTTTCGGTGCTTAATTGTGGCCACAGATGAACATTCTGGATCACTGAGTGTTTAATAGGAGATGCACATCGTTTCAGTGCATTAGGAATACTGATGCTAGATATTTCTAATCTCTAATAACTTTCATTTAAAGTTTCCTTATTTATCTTATTCCTCCCCTTCAACATCTTTGCGCCCCGAAGCTTTGTCGTTGTTTTTGTATTTGGCCAAAGGCACATGCAGCGGTGGATGATGGAGCGAATGAAATGTGATTAATGCAATTTAGCATTTCAGTGTCCCTTTACCCAAAAATCCACTGTAATATCATTTTCAGGTCAACAAATAATGTTGTGGCATGTGTGTGTGGGACAAATACAAACTGAGAGAGAAATAATGACAGCGATATAAAGAGAAAGACAGAAAGTGAGAGACATGGAGAGTGAAAGGGAGATAGACAGAAAGTGAAAGAAGGACAGAGAAAGAGGTGTAATAGTATTACTATTGAATGTGTATAAATTCTTCATTTTCACATGCACACAGATATTTGTGCGTGAATTTTGCAGTGTGTACAAAATGTGCAATCGTGTCTTTGAACGGTTTCATGATGTTAAACTAGAGACAGAAAGAGAGAAAGACAGAGGGATATATAGGAGGTGTGTGCGTGAGAGAGAGAGCGAGAGAGAGAGAGTTAGAGAGAGAGAGAGAGAGAGAGAGAACATGTGTACTGCTATGACACATTCAGTTCAGGAATAGAAAGCAGTCTAATTCGTCCGTACAGAAAAGACCAACTATAATAAGAGCAAAGAAACTACGCGTGCTCATTTAACACACCGCCATGAGGGAAATTATGCGTCTGCTTCTCCTGTCAACACAACTTGCAGCCAAAAAAAAATTATTCTGATTTTGATTCTTCCACATATGACTTAAATGAAAGGTTTAATAAAAGCTGAAATCCCTCTATTTTTGAAACAGGTCACCCTTAAATAAGTAGTATTGTATACCAATATAAAGCTTTTTATATACCAATATAAAAATTATATATATTTATATATTATATAAATAAATATTATATATATATATATATATATATATATATATATATATATATATATATATATATATATATAATTATTATTATTTTTTTAATTATTATTCTGACAGAAAGCGAAACTCTGTTCTTGGCAGATAAATCAGTCAGCTCCCGCCTCTTGACACACAGCTTCGGAGTAATAATTCTCTCGGCAACGGTTTGTAATGTCGACTAAACAAAGGTGTCCAATGGGAACCCAAAACAACACCAGTGCAGCAACAATAAATCATGTTTGCAGCTCTACGAGGAGACTCGCAGACCTCAGTCCTGGACTGAATTACAATGTCCGGGAGGATTCTTTATTGAAAAATCACATTTAACCTCCGTCTTGGATTGATCTATAGCCAGAAAACGAGCACAATGCCCTGTATATTTAGACAAAAATTGGTTTTAAGTGCAGAAGCCTTTCGAATCCTCAATACTAACTCATTTGAACCACTTACTGTTCATCACCTATGCAACTTAATAAAGAAAAGATGGAGTGGGCGAGTATACTCAGGTCATACCCTACATATATAAACGGCTGCAAGTCTCTGGGCAATACCGAACATACACTGGTAATAAAAGCACTGTATTCGAATGTACGTGATTGACCTTTATCTCCAAACATGGCAATTAGAGGTAATTACTCAGCAGGATCAACCCAGGGCTACACAGGTCCATGGTGAGCAGCTGGGCATGACCAGCATTACATACAGTAGGTACAGTTCAAAACACTAACCCAGAATTAAATGTTAAAATGTGACAGTTATGGCATTAGCCAGTAGATTTCAGGGGTTGCAATAATTTTCATTTATTCAAGTTTTTTTTTTTAGATCTTTTCCCGACAGGCCATGGGAGGGGCTCAGAGTGCATGATCCGTACAGGAGCAGAAAGGAGCATTAGACAAAGACGAAAACACTTTCACACAGACTAAATTCTCGTGCACGTTTTTAGGGTGATATAAAAATGTAAAAAAAAAACAAAAAAAACGTCTGATCCATTTCATGGCATTTTCAACAAATGATATTGTCACAAAGAAACTTTATAGAATTATGGGATTCTGTAGATTTAGATCCATAAACAGCAAGCAAACTCGAAGGACAGCATAATGAAGAAAATTTGAGAGGAACCGGATTCAAAAGGGAATCCATCCACTTCTGTATACAAGGATTAATGACGATAGAAATCATTACACATCCGTTACTGCATTAATGGTACTAAGACTTTTCAGTATTGTGAATAAGAATCCTGGGATGAGCACAGGACAGTCTTGATGATTATAGCAGCACTTCCTAGGTACAAGTCTATAGATAATGCACTGAAGCATGAGCGAGCTTGGGCATAAATGTTTTTGGGAAGTCCAAATCTTTACGGTATCCGTTGTGGGACCATCCAGAAAGGCAAAAAGTGAGCCACAAGTGCAGAAATCTCTAAGCAGAGGTAAAGAGAGGATCAGGATGGATTAGGCAGATCCATAGAGCAAGAAGAGCTTTAACAAGCAAAGACAAATATGAAACAAAAATCGGCAGACTAGGGCTGGGCGATATGACCAAAAATATCACAATATTGTTCTTTATATCGTTCGATACCGATATTTATCACGATATACATTCACATTTGCACATTTATTGGAATTTCCAAGTTGCCAGCCATAAATACATGCTAAACATTCAGAACAGTCTGTTCAAAGCTGCACTGTATGCCCAGAGACAGAGCAATGGGGTTTGAAGTGTAGCAAAAGTTTTCAAATATTTTAAATATTTGAGAGTTCATCAATTGAGTGCAGTTGGATATGAATATTAAAAGATAAAGTCATTGTTTTAACGCTTAATTAAATCAGTCTAGTATTTGAGATCTAAGAATGGGGCAATGGAGACCTTGTAACAGAAATGATACGGTAGCGATGTTCAGGGGAGAGCAAATTTAGAAAAGCTTGAGTGGACTATTATTTATATGGTCATTAAAGTGAGAAAGACATGACTATGTATTACTATAGTACATTTACTTGTCTTTCCTGGACATCCATGACATCTCTGAATAATTTTCACACAATTTGAACAAATAATCTCTTTGGTTATTATGAAAGGTTCGTAACATGCTGATTAATAAAGGTAAAGTTAGAAGGGAGAATAGTTATGGTATAAAGGAACTCTGGAACCCCGTTAACTTAAGCAGCGTATCACGGAATAGGCAACACAGACTTGTATGTAACCTGAGGGGGGCTCAGGCCGATCACCTGCTCGTAGGAGAACCGTTAAATACGTTTCCCTTGATAAGATTGAATAAACAAGGAGGCGGTGCAACTGCAAAAGCGATCCACCTAGCGCATGATGACGCAGAAGAAAGGTTCGTCTAAAAGTAGAATATAGACTAAATACTGATAATTACTCAAAAGCTTATCATCGATTTTGTGGATGTTTATCACGATAAATGTCGAGATTGTTTAATCGCCCTACATCAGACTCCACTAAGAGTCAAACTGTATTTATAATGATAATGAGTCTTTATTGACATTACAGCACAGTGAAATTCTTTTCAGGAAGCTGGGGTCAGAGCGCAGCCATGGGCCTTGCTCAAGGGCCCAACAGTGGCAGCTTGGCAGTGCTGGAGCTTAAACCTTCCAATCAGTAACCCAGAGCCTTAACCACCAAGCCACCACTGTGCCCCATCAAGATTCAGACTATCAAAATTTAGAAAATAAAAAGACAATGCCCAAACCTCCCAGTGGTAATCTTGATTAATACATGAACACAGCTCAGATTTCCTTTACAGAACCACAGGTGTGTATACAGGGACACATGAACCAGGATTAAACCTTTCCTAACCCACTTTAAGTTTGCCCACACACTCTGGGTCCTGACCCAGTACAGTTTCTGTGCAGAAACTAAACCCCTTCCAACATTCTTCATCAACATTTCATGATAAAGTGTCTTATAAATTATGAGAGCACCTCTAGCTGACATTAGGCAGAGAACAATGTGGAGATTCCCGACTCTGGCTCACAGTACTCACAGACAAAAGCACAGACTGTCTCCAGACATCCCGAAAAAGTTACGCCTGTCCGACGATTGTGCATCTTTCAAGGGCTGTCAAAACATCCTCCGACATCTCTCGGGTCATAAAAAACTTAAGAATTAGAGAAATTTGAAATGTATCTCACATACAGAATACCAGAGGAAACTCTTGGCACTTCATCTTGTGATAACTTGCTCAAAGTCAATCGGAGATCCAGTGAATCAAGAGTTATTACAAAATAATATACCGAGTTGGAAATATTAATTAGTCAGAAACCAGAGAAAGTTTTAATGATGACTTCATTTATTTATGAATGGTACAGTGCACCTGAAGAAGTACATTATTCATCTCGTTGTCCTGCTTTAGCTCTTTAGAAACACCCTGACTGCACTTGCATGCCCTGTGCTGCACTTCATGAGTCTCGGCTCAAATATTTGTACGGTCACAGCAGCTCAATGCGAACTTTTTTTTCTTTTTTGATTCATAATCAATGTACAAACCATGTATATTTCCAATTTGTTCTCATTTGTTCTCACAGTCTTGCCCTCTGATAATATTCATAAGCAATGAACTGAACCATTCCTACCACTGGAGACCCTCACGCCTCTTCTACTATGGTTTAATTTTTCCATTTGAACAGAACCTCATCAAAGTCACTAACAGCACCAATAGAAATTGGTTAGAGGAGGACAAAGACAAAACCCAAATCTGCTTGAGAAAGAGCACGGCCTCGGCTGTGATTCATCTTCTTAATTATTAGCCTTGAGGATACCTTTCAACTCTCATCCCCTTCCACCCACATTCCCTTAATAAAGCTTTGAACATGTAAACTGATGCTCTGGAGTTTTCTTTGCTCAGTCCTAGCTGAGCAGTTGGGGGTATTGGGAAAGACAGATCATTGCCACCACTGTGGAATGCAACAGTAGACAAATGAAGAGTACATTTCTTTTACTGCTTCTGTACAATTAATTTCAGTGTGACCAACTCAAGAGGGTCTTAGTTACTCTTCAAATCCCAATTTGTATCGACTGGCTGTCTCGCTAAATTCATTTTGCTTGCTGAGTTTGCAGGAGACGAATAATTTTCGGTGTGTGAAATTGACCATAAGCTTTGGGGTGGACTCTTAGTTTTCAATGAAGGGAATTTTTTGGGATCAACTCCCAGGATGGCGACTTGATGACGTGACATACACCATGTATTAAAGATATATTAGGACATGCACATTTAAATTCCAATTATTCCACATTTATGCGTGGAAAGGAGCAAAACGGTCCATGCTCTCTGGATGAGAGGGATGGGTACTCGTTCCCCTGTCAATCACAGCTACACTAGCCAATCGTGGGTGGTAAAAGGGTAGATATCGCTTTCCCTCCGAGTGTTTTATGCCACTCTGTGACGCAGCAGTATGAATAGCAGCAGTTGGCTGGCTTCACATGTCTCAGAGGAAATATGGGTTAGCCTTCAGCCTCCCTGGTTAGAAGATGTCCTATTATAGCAGAAGATCTAGCAGGTGGCTCGGAATAGGCAGGTGACCAAGTTGCTAACAAAATGGGGGGAGAAAGCCTTTACCAACCCTATTTGATTGGAAAAACCCAACTACATACAAGCTAATTTATACAAATAGCCGTTTATGGCATGGAGTAAAGTGATGTAGTGCAGACCATAGCATAGACCAGTTAATTCATTATGAAATTTGCTGCCAAGCTATTTTTTATTATACCATTTTTGCCATAGTTGTTGCAGCTCTTCTGTCTCTCTAATGAAATGTGTTGTTTTTTCTTTCGGATTTTAATCAGGACAAAGCTTATAACATCAATCGCTGAAATTATATTCTATTTAGATATTAGAATATAACAAAAGCATACTGAACTATATACCATTTTACAATGCAGTCTCACTAAGAGATCTGAGAGGCTTATACACATTCCTAGGGTTTAGGCTTGACTCAGGTTTAGTCCTCACGTTCACTGCTTCTACTTCACCTTCTGACAAGTACTACCATGTTTGAAAATTGCTCAAGCACAAGGTCAGTAATAAGAGTAGAGGTAAGTGATTGTTACTAAAGGACTCAGGGCACTGATTCAGTCAATCGGGTCATCAAAATCGTCTCGGCGTTCATGCAAGGCAGCTGGATGTGTGGTTTCATCTTGAAAATGTTTTTTAAAATCCACCGAGGAGTTTAATCAGTCTTCAGGAACGGGCAATGGCGAATACTAAAACATTTTTGAGATTCTCATACAAGTTCCCTTGTCCTGACTTACTACTCGCATCATTATGAGTCTAGTCTACGTCTTTTTTTTCCCCTCTGGTTAAAAAACTCTTCATCAATAATAATAAAAAAAAATGAATAAGTAGTAAGAAAGAGGGAGCAAAAGAGCATTCGGTTTAGAGCCAGTGGATTAAGAGCTTCTTTATGGCCCAGAGCTCTTGCCTGGGTTTAACCATTCACCTAAAGCAGTCATGTCTTAAACCTTTTCCTTCTTTTATCTTTCCAGCGGCAATCCCACTGAAGTGTTTCCTCTCTTCTTTATTTTCTGTGTCCGTGCCAGGAGAGTGATGCTCAGCCATTCATTTAAGGCCAAGCTTTCCTATATGACCTGGCTTTGGCCCATTTACAGTCTGGTTAGAATGCTTTTTCACCCTCTGGCCAAAAGGAGTACGTTTGCAAACACTGACAACGTGTTAGTGGTCATGGCTGGTTCACTTTGTTGCTACACACTCAACGGGGGGCATACAGTACTGACACTTCACAGTGAAAAGAAGTCACATCTGCCTAATCTCTCTCTCTCTCTCTCTCATTCTTACCCTCTAAGCCCTGGTTGTTGTGAATGCAAAAAATGTACAAATTGTTTATATAAACTATCCTACACTTGACTCTACATAAAGTTCATAAAGCAAAAATTCACCGTATATTTATATTGATATATTTGTGGAGTGTTTAGTGATTTTGGTGCCAATTTGTTCTCTTGGTGATGTATTTTTGTTATTCGTTTTTAAAAGACAGCATTTGTTTGCCATGCCGATGTCTGCAACATTAGAACGGCAATGAATAGGAGGAAAAACCTGAGCAATCTCGAACACAAACAGTCAGGTTTCGGAGTTCGCTCCGAATAACAAAAGAACAGCAGCTTCCTTTTTAATCACAGTTTTCCATCAAAAGCTTCGAAATGATCTATTTGAGCACTATGTAACCTACAGTACAGATGAAAAGATGACCGAGCCTAACGGACTAAAGCGCTGCTGCATCACTCTGTTTAGGTAGACATGAAATGAGGGCTAAATCCCACCGGTGTCATTATCAGCAGGTAGTCGAACGGCATCTTGGGTAATGTAAGAAAACCAAAGTGAAAATAAACATGAAAAATTTCAAACTTTTCATTACAAATGAAAATCTTGAATGTCATTGAACATCAATCATGTTAGTAATATATATATATTTATTAAAGAGAAATAATTATATTGCGTATCAGAAAATAGGGGCTCTAAAATGGGGGTTAGAAAGCCTAGAAAGTATCATGTACTGTGTGCACTTAAAGACCAGCAGCATTATCAACAACAGTAGCAACAGATTATTCTAAATGGTCCCTATCTGCTGAGCGCATAATACTGCTGATGGTTTAAAAAAAAAAAAAAAAAAAAACCATCGTGGCTCACTTTCGTCATTTAATGGAAAACACTATAATGGAAGCTCAAATTGCAAGGCGAGCAAAAGTGATCACGCCGACACATGCACTTCACCGCATTTGTCAGGGTTAAGTTCACTTCTGCAAAGTGACAAATGCACCTGTTTCTCAAATGGAAAAGAAGAAGCCTCTTCCCATCTCTCCATGCAAATGAGCCTGGCCAGAGACTGAGACAAGCCACATCCTTATTTCAGATACCTAACAATAATTCAATAACACCCACTCACCCACACTCTCATGCAGAGATCCACGCACACAAAAACAAAAGAGGAAGAAAGCAAGAAAGGTGTTTTTCTACACGAGACGCTATTTATTTATAAGGTAAAAAATGGCATGAGTCATAAATGAAGTGTCAGCAGATCCGTGCGACATACGGTGCAATGGATTCCCATACGTGCAAGCAGAAGTGATACTGACCAACTTTCTTCGTCGTACACACACCCATACATTATGTTAAGGATGTCCCCTAAAGGTATGTTTAGCGCTAGTGGGTAAAGTTTGTCATTATTTTCATAAAGCGAGTGCAGTGTAAAAGATAAAGGAAATGTGAAGTGTAAGGATCACTGACCGAAGTATTCCTCTGATGGTGGGTGGTTCATGTCATACAGCATCTTCTTGGTCAGTCGGTCCAACTCTTCCTCGGGGTGAGCAGTGGACTGACCAGGCATCTGAACCACAGAGAAAACGTGTGACAAAGTTAATGTTCGGTATAAAGTCACAGGGTCAGAGAAAATGCACACACATGCAATGTTTGTCAAGTGACTTCCATCTGAAGAGAGTGACCGTTAGCTGGAGCTGTGTGTGGACCCACAGGTAGCCGCAGCACAGGCGAATACATGCACATCTATGCTAACAAGTCCCTACACAGACTTATGAATCATGAAGCCAGTCATTTGGTATTGTTGTGTTGATCTTTGAACAGAATATCACAAAAGGAGACAAATGGCTTTAACAAACAAACAAACAAACAAACAAACAACCATTTTTCTTCCGTTCTTTCTGATCATCACATCTCGACCCTTTCCCATTATACCATTTATGGAATTGGACACATTAATCGCTATGCCATTGTCTCAGTTTCTCGCTTGATGGCAAAGTTGTCCCCTGCTGCCCTTTTATGTGGATTTGTAGGTGAATATGTGAGTCATGCATCAGACACACTCAGCTAAAGAGCGGGTAAATGCGCCAAACTCTGCTGCAGTAAACCTTGTCAGTATCACTGGCTGTCTGATAGTCTTGGACTCTATGTTAAATGACCCCATGCCCCTAGTGCTTGCGACAGAACAGGCGGAAAACACTTTGACAAAAGCCGATCAATATCTACTTTTCAAATTCCCCATGAATAAAAAGTACAGAATGAAATGTAATCATTCTTCCCCCTGAAATGCATCGCTCAGTGAAGCGGTATGAGGGTGAGTACTGTTTACAGCATACAAAAATAACATGTGGAATACCATCAGCCTGGAACTGAAGCTGGAATGCTTCTTTTGGTAAACACATGAATCTCCTTACACACTTTTTTTCCCCCCACTGCTTTTCCTCTCACTCACTCGGTCCAGGCAAAGCTGCAGAGAGATTGGTCTATTTCTCCATATAGACACTCTCTTATTCCCATGGATTGGACAAATGCCTTTTTCCAATTACATGCTAATACATTACGTTCCAGTTCTCTAATATTCAGCAGTTTCACTTAATAGCTCAACACCGACCTGACCGTCTCCGTATAAATGTGGTGTGTTCAAATTAAGCTGAAACGTCTTCAGACCAAACGTTGATATCACAATGCACCTCCTGGTAGGCATGTTATAATTATAGTGTTTAATATGGAATTACATGCATTTTATGATAGGGTACTATACTGTGCTCATCAAAATGTTCAGATCCATGTTGAAATATTTTATTTTTTTTTTTTTTTTTTTTTTTTTTTTTTTTTTTTTATTAATTTTTTTAAAAATTTTTTTTTTTCTTTTTAAACTTTCTTTCTCCTCTTTTTTTTTTTTTTTTTTTTTTATTTAATTTATTTTTAAAATTTTTTTTTTTTTTTTTTTTTTTTTTTTTAAAAAAAAAAAAAAAAAAATTTTTTTTTTTTTTTTTTTTTCCTTTTTTTTTTTTTTTTTTTTTTTATTTTTTTTTAAAAAAAATAAAAAAAGTTAAAAAAAAAAAAATTTTTTAAAAAAAGAAATTGTTTTTTTTTTTTTAACACTTATTTTTTTTTTTTTTTTTTTTTTTAATTTGTTTTTTTTTAAAAATAAAAAAAAAAAAAAAAAAAAAAAAAAAAAAAAGGGGAAAAATTTCATTAGATGTATCCCACCACTTATTGGCAAAATGCATTAAATGCCAAATTATCTTTTCATTTTTAACGATTGTAATCGCTTCATATGTACTAATGACAGCTGCTCACATTAAAAGAAAACGTGTTTGTTTGATAGGGTAAATGACAGGTTTTTGCACTCAGCACTGTATTCACAGTTGACCCAAGATGTAACTACAGACTTAAAAGCTATTAGGAAGTTATATGAGAGTTACGCACATGGCGTGGAGTTTGCAGAAAACAAGTGTGTGTAGTAGTGTGTATGTGTGCTTCAGATCTTGCCATGTTTTCTTGTGGGACATCGGCTCAAGTGAGGAGCAGAATTCAGTGCCCCAGTGACATTTTGAAATGTTACCACTGAAATTTATGAATGAAATTTAAGTGAGCTGTAAGCAGATTTGTGCCTGGTCTATCCATTAAACTGTCGACATGGTTTCCTTACAGGAGAGCACATCGAATTAACCGAAATGTTGGCGTTATTTTACTACAACAACTCAAAACAGCAAATTAAACGTATCTCGTGGCTTCATTATTAACTGTTAGTGGATGATATAAAACAATAAAATGCTAAACCTAATAGGATGTGCTGGATCATGTGCTATTTTATCGTGAGGAAGGAAACCATGACGTTAAACCAGATTTGCAGTGATTAATATGATTACTACTAAGACTATTCTTGCAGCAGTATATTGGCAATATTCCAAAATTCTTTTTAGATGTTCACTTTATTTTCTGGCATAAAGGCATATGCTTGTGTTTAAAGGTGATAGTCTAGACCAGGGGTGTCCAATCTTATCCGCAAAGGGCCGGTGTGGGTGCAGGTTTTCATTCCAATCAAGCAGAAGCCACACCTGAGTCTATTGAAAGCCACGGTCAACTGATTAAACAGGTGGAATCAGGCGTGGCTCCTGCTTGGTTGGAATGAAAACTTGCACACACCGGCTCTTTGAGGATAAGATTGGACACCCCTGGTCTAGATGTTACTGAAAAACCCCATCTATGTTGGTTCTGTGTAAGAAAATTCCATCTGCCTCAGAGGTCGGAACTACTGACTGTATGGGACATCCAGAAAATCTTGTATAGTCCAAAATGAGGAACTTTCCCCATGTAACTATTGATGCAACTTTTGAACTTAACTTGTTAGCTCTGAATATGACCTACAAATATGTCATGCCACATATCCCAGCAGAATCTTTAGCCAAATTTTTTGTTTGTCTGTGAAGGCCAAGAGAAAACTGCAAATAGATTCATATAGACTCAATGATGCCTGTGTAGAACTTGATCAGTATTGCTTGTGGTAGTATAAGTTTCCTTGACAGTTGAAGCAGTCATTTGTAAGGGTTTATAATAAAAGTAATATTGTCCTCCCATTTCAAGATCCATGTCAGTGCCTCGAAATTTAAATGACAGTTTGTCCACAAAATGCCAATATGTAGATTCCTGAGATTGATAATCTCATATCTAACATGCCGTCTGCAAAATTGAGGAGTTTGGTGGAAGGCAGTCACACTTACTCTTTTATCTTAGGATGTGAGTGATCAACTGGCTGTCTGGATTACTCATTAGTTGGTTTACTGATTAGTTGGCTAACAGATCGCACGAATGACCAGTTCAGTTGGTGAGTAGTTGGCTAGCTGGTTGATTAGTTGACTGATGACTGCTTGTTGGGTTGGCTGACTTGATCGTTGACCAAATATCTGCCCAGTTAATGGGTTGGCATACTCTCTGCCCAGTTGAAAGAGCTCATGGTACTAGGCAGACAATACAAAGTTAATTGGCTGACTCTATTCCTTGTTAACAGTGTGAGCACCAGAGTAGTTCTGCAGTGCCATGACTATTATAAGGCTACAAGCCAAACTGAATCTAGAGCTCAAAGAGAGCCCGTCAAACTCACCGCTCCTGCTCTCTGGTAGCTTTCGGTCAGACCCTGTGGGGAAAAAAAAAAAAAAAAGAAGAAAAAAAAAGTTTCTTGCTCATGCCCCTTCTCACCTCCTAATCCACTATGGGGGCACTGTAATCAGGATCACCCCAGAATACAATTTTCAACAACCCAGTCTCTCAAACACTCATTCTTATCTGCTTTACTATATTCTATCATGCACTCATTTCACTCCTACAAACACATTTGTTTCTTTTGCTATCCATTCTACAACCGCATGACCATGTTCATAAAAGTCTGACATTCATAAAATTGTTGTATTCCAAGTACACACAACATTGACTGTAATTTATTTTCTAATAAACAGCACATATAGTTAACATTTACAAATCTGTACAGAGAGAGAGAGAGAGAAGAGAGAGAGAGAGAGAGAGAAAACGGTGTGCACTGGCAGACATAAAATAATGTCTTACATCTAATTAAAATAGTAATAATAGAAACAGGAATGGGTGCAGTAAGGACCCCCCCCCCTCCCCCTACTCTTTTGTGCCATTTGAATGCATCCACATGGGATTAAAGACATTTGTTGCTGTTACTAAAATGGCATTATAAATGGATGATTAGAACAGCTTTACAGGGTCAAGCACTCTTACCAAAACAATGGCAGAAAGTGAGAGGATGGGACTTGCTCTCAGACAGAACAGAGACGATAGAAACATGAGCTCATACTGTACACTTGTGAGAGAGATATCATGAATGAGTCTTGAGAAAATAGGCCAGGTGTATGTAACAGAATAAAAAACCTAAATGTTTCCCATTTGATGTGGTTATTTTGAGGTTTGGTTATTTCTCAGGACCTCCTTTCCTACAATCTCTCTACACACAACAAAACCACAGGTTTCATAGCACAGCATCTCTTACACACTTCTCCAAAGTGCTCCCCACATCCTTAACCTCCTATTTTTCAGATTAGGGAACTCTTACAAAGAAGAGATTGAACTGTGTAACATGTCAGAGAGATGTATAGGATGCAACTGTGTGAAATCAGTGCTTATATTTGATGCATTTCTTTTGTTTTAGCGGGCTATAATAATCATAAAGTATAGAGCAAGGCTCAGAATTTCACAAAACCGTCACAAGACTTCGCATCGAGACCAAAGAAAAGTAGGGTAGAAAATAGATTAAAGGCTAAACTCAGAACAGGTGCACATACTAGGCAACAGACCGATAATGGGACAGCGGCAGACAAAGGACCAAAACAGAGGCCTATGGCAATGTAAACAAAAAGCACATGAAGAGATCTCAAAACAAAAGCACGAGTGTTTTCCTATTGAGTGAGAAGTTCTCATTTTCTTGAGGACAATAAAATGTGACCAATGTCTGTGGTAATGGGATTAATTCTTAGTTACAATCATGCATGGGCATATTTTGCGCAACAAAGAGAATAACTTATTTTAAGTGTGGTTTCAGAACATCCCAGCCTTCATTCCTGAAGCCATCGAGTCCTCTCCGAATTGATTTCAACGACAGAGAGAAAGAGAGAATCATGCAGTGTCCATGATCTCTCATGTAAAACACAATAGGGTTGCGGAGTTGACTGCAGAACATTGTGAGCTGAAACAACAAGTTTACTGCAGGCAAAAAGCAGCTCAAGGCCGCTTCATAAGGAGCACACACGAAACTATATAGTTCCCTGAGAATAAAATGGGTCATGTTGTTTCAGCTCTAATTAAAACAGCAAAGTAAAAAAAAAAAAGAAAGAAAGAAAGAAAAAAAAAAAGCACAACAGCCACGTCTAAAGATACATGCAGCAGAGGCAGCGAACTGCAGAAAACAGTGAATGCGGCACTGATAATAATTAAAGAAGCAAGATCAAGGAATTTCTGTTATTAGAAATCCGCACTGATGAAGAGAAAATATAAAAATGTTCAATGAGGAGGAAATAATTATTCCGCTTGATGCGCATGTGCAGGAAGGATGAAAATGTGTTGCTGTTTTCTTTGTGTGTGAGAAGAATGTGTGTTCATGAAAGTAGGTCAGGTTTTGGAAACTGACACATCTCCCTGCTAGCAGATTAGAACAAGTCGAAAAAGCTAAGGAGGAGAAAGAGAGGAGAGAGAGAGAGAGAGAGAGAGAGGTGTCCATTGAGGGGACTTCAATGAGTTTGTGCCTTTAGCCACTCTCTGCCTAAAATACGTGAGATCACTGAGCACACTCTTTGAAAGTAAAATCTATTCGTTCTATTCATGGCAGTAATCAGGACTATTCGATGAACCTGTGGTAAAATTAAGTCGTACTTAAATGTTTTTGATTACTGGGCATAATTACTACTTGAGAAATGATGTCTTGGCCATCATCTTTCTCAGTCTGTGTACGTCACTTTCATTTGCTCCATAAAGCTGAGGTGTGGTGAATCCTTTCCATCGGTATCCAAACAGCTGCAGGCAGATCATTTCAAACGGACGGCTGACTGTTATCTCCTGTCCAAATACCAGCAACCTCAATTATGTCCTCTGCCAAATACTCAGGGCGTGAAATAGCTCGTGTAGTGTAAAAGTTAATCTGGGGGCAAGGAGGGTATGATGAAGGGCAGAGTTCCAGACTGCAGTGTGTGTTTTACACCAGCAGGGAGTGCTGTTTTACAGAACTACAGTGCAGCACAATATGTTCAAAAGGCAGTGACATATCAGCCTCAACAGGGCAACATCCATCCATCCATCCAGTCCATCCATTCATTTTCCAAACCACGTATCCTACACATACGTCACAAGGATGCCTGGAGCCTATCCCCGGGAACTCCGGGAATAAGACGGGGACACCCTGGATGGGGTGCCAACCTATCGCATGGCACAATCCCACACCTATTCATACACTTTGGAAATGCCAATGCATGTCTTTAGACTGGGGCAGGAAACCGGAGTACCCGAAGCACGGGGAGAACGTGCAAACACGAGTAAAAACTTTTTATTACTGTTTCAGCATCGAGTGTCGCTTTTAGTGTATAGTACTGACTTCATATTTATATCAGCATGAAGTATCAGTGAATGTTGACCGAAGTAACAACTTCATATCGTATGAGCAAATACTAATTCCACATAGCACTGAGAACTCCACAGAGTATAAATGAATACAGACTCCATATAGTATCAACAAGTGCCGACTCCACAGAATATTAGTAAATATCGATTGAGGTGTGGATCAATGAGTTCTACTGTTGGGTTCGAGACCACTTTAGGTGGCTGTGGCTCAGGTGGTAGAGCGGGCTGTCCGCTAATCGTGGGGTTGGCAGTACGATTCGTGGCCCGCTTGACTCCACATGCGAA
This sequence comes from Ameiurus melas, assembly GCA_012411365.1. NCBI lineage: Eukaryota > Metazoa > Chordata > Actinopteri > Siluriformes > Ictaluridae > Ameiurus > Ameiurus melas. Next base: position 24,953,087 of record CM022767.1, on the reverse strand, counting down.
GTGTCTTTGGCCAAATACTGAATCCAATGGCAAGTTAGCACCTTGCATGGCTGCTCTGCTACCATTGGTGTGTGTGTGTGTGTGTGAGAATGGATGAATGAGAATGTAAAGCGCTTTGGATAAAAGTGCTATATAAGTCCGCCATGTACCATTTTACCATTTACTTTAGGTGAGACAGAATCAAGACTAAAACCATAGCCAATGGAGACTGTAGCAAGACCAAGACGAGAACACCACCACACATGACCGAGCCCAGAAGCTCTCGTGTTCGTTTGCTGGCTGCAGTGTCTTCCTAATATGAAATGAAATTTCCTATTGAATTAATTAAATTTAACTCATCTTCGTTGGTATCTTTTTGTACAAATAAGTAGACAGGACATACAGTACGTAGGACATTTTAAGCAAAGCCCATTCGCCTAGCAAGTGTGGCAGTGTAATGCTATTTTATATCATTGTTACATTATGTAAAGCACACATGGGGTGTTTTTTTTCCCCTTTTAACAGCACATGTACAACCTCTGGAAAAAATAATGTAATCACCACAATTAGAGGATGCTCACAAGACTTTATTTATTTTTGGAGCAAATAAACAAATCGCAGATATGACACAAAATTTTTATTTAATAGCTGAAAAATTCTGACTTCGTGAAACAAACCTCAAACAAATGAAATTAAATAGTTTTAATTAATGGCATATTTTTTTTCCAGATCAAGACTCGATCCATCATGTTGAGGAGAAAATTATGGGATCAACAAGAAAATAAGTATCGCAATTAGTAATTTGTTGCTCCTGCACAGGCTTTTATGGCGGCCTGAATTCTTTGAGGCATGGACTTCACTAATGAAAAACAATATTCTCCATCAAGCTGGCTCCAACGTTCTTGAATAGCGGTTGACCGATCAGCTTGGAGGAGGATGGATCAGGATGGAGCCTTGTCATGGATCAACTTTTTAATTATCACCACAATTTTTCAATGCTACTGAGATCTGGACTGTTTGCTGGCCATGTCATTGAGATGATCTTCCTGAAGAAAAGCTTCAACACTATTTGCTCTGTGGCAAGATGCATCCTCATCCTGAAAAGTGACTTCATCACCACCAAACCTATTTTCTATCGATGGGATAAGACAAGTGTCCAAAATTTCACTGTACACCTGTGCATCGACTATTGAGGTCTTCCCTGGTCCTTTACCTGACATGCAACCTCGCATCATAAAAGAGGGGAAATTTGATTGTTTTCTTCAGGCAGTCATCTTTATGTTTCATTAGAACGCCACCAGACAGAAGTTCTAGCATCATCTCCTGGGCCAATGCAGATTCATCACTGAATATCACTTTCATCCAGTCATCCACACACCATGACTGCTTCTCTTTAGCCCACTGTAACCTTGTTTTTTTCTGTTTAGGTGTTAGTGCCGGTTTTCGTCTGGATTTTCTATATGTAAATTTTATTCAGCCAATTTCTTACAGTCCTGTTTTCCTGTTTTTTTGTTTTGTTGTGCCTTTTCTATTTTCAAGGCATATCACCGAGTTTTTTTTTATCCTGACGCTTTGCCGTCTTCCTTGGTCTGCTTTGGTATGCTTTCCTTTTATAACCTTCCCATTTCATTTACACTTGTGTCAGATTTTAGACACAGCTGACTGGGAACAACCGACATCTTTTATCACACTCCATGTTGGATTTCCTTCTTGAAGGAGTTTTATAATCCTTGTTTTGTAATCCTTTTCATTGTTTCATTTGACAACTCTCTTGTTGGGGCCATGTTTCCTCTGTAAGCACACTTTTAAGGTCTGTAAGCACTCTCTTTTAACTGCAGACTAATTAGCATTTTAGCCTTGTGCTGGTATTTGTTTCACAAACGCAAATTACAAGGGGATTTCATAACTATTTACTCAACATTGAGTGATTCCATAATTGTTTCCTCTACTTGATCTGGAAAATAAATATCAGCAAGTACCAACTCCTGAGGCTACTAGTTAGTACTGACGTCTACAGTAGATAGATAGAGATATACTAATTAGAGTAGCGTCAAGTGCTGATTACATGGAGTATCAATAGATGCTGTCAGCACCGACTCAATGGAGTGTAAGTGAGGGTGCACAGCTCTAACTGACTGCATGATGATTGAGTAAGTAATATCACATCACAGAGTATCAGCAAGTATTGATTCAACATACCGCTGATGAGTACTGACTCCATAGTGTATAGGCAAGTTCTGATTTCACACAGCGCTGATTAGTATTGACGCCAAAAATTTATATAGGCAAGTACTGATTCCACATAATGCCGATGAGTATTGGCGCTATACATTATAGACAAATACTGATTCCACATAAGGCAGATGAGTACTGACTCCATGGATTACAGGCAAGTACTGATTCCACATAGCACGTACAACTCCATAGAGTATACGTGAGTACTGTCTTCATGGAGTATTGGCAAGTATTAACTCCATAGAATGTTGACAAATACTGACTCAATAAAGCGCCAGTGGGAAGTGAGTCTTGGCAAGTACTGACTCTATAGATGTGATTGCTGATACCATATACAATAACGGGAAAACATTCATGTATTCATGAACAAACACAGAATTTGGATAACATAAAAGAGAATTCGGACAACATAAATTAACGATATTAATATTAGCTTTGAAAGATGTTGGCAATTACAGCTTTGCGAAATCTACAGTAAAAGAAACAAGCTTTTTGGAGCATTGTGGTTCAATTTTAGCTGATTCCACTTGGCAAACTGTCTTTAATTCCCCAAGGTGACGAGGGTCCCTCTGATGGACTCGCAACTGAAAAATCCTCCACACATTTTCAATGAATTCAAGTCAGGGGATTAGCTAGGCCATGCGAGGCCTTCACCTTTTTTTTTTTAGAAACTGGCTGTATTTGTATCAGTATGTACTTAAATATTTACTGTGTTGAATTAACTTCTTTCCCGATTCAGTTTCTTTGCCAATGAAATTCTCCTCTAGTATGTCCCAATCCAGTTGTTCCTTAATGTTTTTCGCAGTGTCATTTTTCTTTTTCTGTAGAAGCTTTTTTTTTTTTTTTTTTCCTTCTTTCTTTTTTTTTGTTGTTTTTGTTCTTTTTTTTTCAACATAAGAGCTGGTTACTGTAGTGGCTCTATAGAATTTTTTTTTTATTTTTTTTTTAAATAAAAAAATAAAATAATATAATAGTTTTTTGTTTTGTCTTCTGTTCCTAAAGAGTTTTTGGAACAAAACTGATTTGTCGAAATGCTAGTGTGCAAAAGATTTTTTATGATGACTGCGATGCAGTCCATTTCTTCTCTCTTTCCTTACTCATATAATTAATCTGAGAGTGTGTTGTGAAGTCTTGCATGATGCACCTGTCAAATAACTATTTCTATCAAGATACTGTTATTGGTATAAAATACTGTCTTCCCTTTGACTTTTATTGTTTTAACTTTATCATTTGTTCATATTTACAAGTACAAAGTCAAAAGACATTATGTGTGTAAAGGTATAGTTGATACATGCGCTGGAAGTACAACCCCATTTCCGAAAATGTCGGGACAGTATGGAAGATGCACAAAAACCACCAAAAAAACAAAAACAAAAATAGTCGTTTGAAAATTCAATTCAGACAAAATGGCCACACGACGGCCGTTTTGTCTGAGGGATCGGAGATCAGAAGTGGTTTCCGGCCTTGCCCTTTACGCACCGAGATTTGACCGGATATCTTGAATGTTTAAATTATATTGTGCACTGTAGAGGGTGAAATGTCCAAAATCCTACTGATTTGTCTTTGGCGAATGTTGTTCTCAAAGTCTTGGTTTATTCACTTGAAGCATCTGTTGGCAGATCGGCGAGCCTCGGCCCATCCTTGCTCTTGAAGGACTGGGTCTTTTTTTGGAGGCTCCTTATATGCTATGATTAGACGATTTACTCAACTGTTTCACATCACCTTCTTATTTCAACTTGTCACATCGCTATTAGTCCTAAACTGCCCCGTCCCAACTTTTCCCAACGTGTTGCATGCATCGATTTCAAAATAAATGTTTCTTCAAAATTCTATGCATTTGATTAGATAAAACATCAAATACCTCGTCTTTATATGTTTCCTTGTTTAAATACAAGTCAAAGTACATCTACAAATCACTCCCCTTTGGTTTTTATTAGCATTTACGGAATTGCGGTTGTATATTAAATAACAAAACAGAAGTGGGCACATCTTTTAATAATTTCCATTACCCTCTGGTATGTGCCTATGTATCTGAAAGAGAGAGAGGGAAACACAGATAGAGAGAGAGAGAGAGAGAGAGAGAGAGAGAGATTGATGTCTGCAGCAATTTACTGCACTGATGACTAACTCTGGAGAAGAAGAATGTCAATGCTTTATTATTAATAAGGGCACAAGACTCAGTCTGCGTGCGACACACAAGCCACTTGGATAAATAGAGATGGCCTAAGACTGTAGTCAGCAGTTCTGCTCAGCACGGCAGGGTGCAGAAAAAACTCTGCCGTGTCAAGAATGGAGCAGAGCAGAGTCCGTCTCCAACTTACTTAAATGTATTTACTATTCTAAAATGAGTGATATAAGTGATATTATTATTCACTAATTAGTGATACTAGTGATTGAAGATGATCCAAGTCTGAACAAAATGTTTAGCATTGTGTCCCGCAGGTCTTAACAGAGAGTACAGGTTAAAAGGGTTCAATTGAGAGGGACTGAAGGGCAGCATGGGATTTAAAACTGCAAGATCAAATCAAGGCCCTTTTGTCTTGACACCGTATTAAATCACTCACTCACTATCTGGCTTCATGCAATAAATGTGCAAGAAATGTGTGAGAACAAACAGACTGTCCTGTCTTAGCGTTTCGACGAGCTCTTGGAGAGAAGCAATGGGACGTTCATGAAATACAAAAGGTGAAAGTTGAAGGAATTCCTGGATGTTAAGGTTGATGGTGATCTTCTATATAAATCACAGCAGATGACAGAGCTGTAGAAAAGAACTGTGTGGACGTCTACATGTGCATACTTTAGTCACTGGTGTATAAGATGTAACGCACGTTGAGACAGATCTAATGAAATTCTCATATAAGGTCTGGACCAAAACGGGACAGTTTCGGCGGTCCTGTGCACGTTATAGGCTCGGATTCCTGTTCTTGGCTGACCAGGGTGGACCTGATGTGATTTCCGTTGTTGTACCCCATCTGCTTTAAGGTTTGATGTGCTGTGTATTCTAAGACGATTTCCTCCTTACCAGACGTATAAAGAGTCAGTCACAGAGATCCCATTTTCCCTCCGTTCTCATGTTTGATGTGAATGTTAACTAAATGACAAAGATTTTATGCGCTATGCTGCTGATATATGTATAAACTGCATGAACAAGCAGGGTTACAGGTGTTCCTAATAAAGAGGTCGGTGCATATACGTGCACATGGGTCTGAAGTGTGTAGTCAGCAATGATCAAGTTTTATAAGATGCCCATACTCGTGGGAGGGGCCCTGTCTTGTTCCTGCACTACATTACTCACCCCAAAAAGAGACGTGAGAAAATCAGGGTATACTAGTGCTCCAACGTGCGTGTGTGAACTTTGATCGCTGAAACATTCAGCTGCCAGATACACTTAAACCCACACCCCATCAATCAAACACACACACTCTCTTAGCCACGCCAAAAACGCACCAATCACAGCACACAACCAGCCAGTGCCTAATGGAAACCATCACTTGTCATAAGGTGCAAAGCTACCAGCCGTATTCAGCAGAATGAGAGAAAAAAAAAGACATCTTCTGCAGCGCCAATGAGGTGACGACGTGCCACAAATAGACTTCATTGACGAAGTTGTATGTGCTGCTTGGAACAGAACGATCGTGCCATAACGAGAACTTCACTAACATAACTTATCTCAAATTTAATTAAGCAGAAATAGAACAAATCTCCCTGAGTAGCGGTCCATAGCTGGTTGGAGGAGACAATCTGTACCTTGAAGCTGTTTTTCAGCCGTGTAATTGAATCTGTGTGTGTGTGTGTGTGTGTTATGTAAAGACTGAGACCCTGCTCCCTCCCCGATCTCTATCAGCTCTTCTCGCCTGCGTTTCCTGCTAGTCTACCCCCAGCAGGCAAGCGCCATGTGGCATATGTGCTACTTAATAATAACCCCATCGTCCTAATCTCCTAAGTGTTTTTAATCCTTGCTGCTCCCCCTATTTTTATCTCATTTAGAAGAGTGGGTTGATTAATTCACTCTTGTCAAACTAATGGTATGTACAGTAACTGTCTGACACAATTACAGATTAACACCTACTCTGACTGAATACGGACACACATACATGAACACGTGCACACAACATGCAGGCGTGAGTGCGCAAACACGCACAAGCACGATTTGAATATGTTTGCTTGGTAAAAATGAGGGGAAAACAGCAGGATGTTATTGGTTAAAGAGTGATTTATAATACGGGGCCATGAACGACATGCATTATAAACCATACTGCATCGCTTTGAAAGGAAACATCTGCATGCATGTAAGCCAATCGAGTACGCATAAATAAGGAATAAAACTCAACTTGGCATTATAAGAAATCATACTTAAAAAAAAAAAAAAAAAAGAATAATCTGTTTAATGTTACATTTAATGAGGTGGATTTTCTACCTCAAAGTTAATTTTGCTCATCTTTTACATTACAGCAGAACTAAACACCCGTTCCCTCACGTTCTCTTTACGCTAATAGGACGAAAAGGCTGAATGGATGTCTCCTCACAGAAAAATTTACACATCAGTGATCAGAATTTTATTTTTTGTTAATAAATACCACATTTTTAAAATCTGTTTCTTATTAGACTGGGATTATGTGGAGTATCTGCTATAGAAGGTCACAGTGCTAATATAATCGCTATTTCTACTTAAATGATAAAGGTATTAGACCAAGCACATTTAAATAAAGCTGCGATTTGCCTTGCATTTGGCACTACTGCCAGAGCTGCTGTTATTAAAAATGAATCAATGCCTTCTGATCAATCAGAATAGAGAATTCCACAGTGCTGCTGTATAATATATGGTAGTTTAACACTATTTGATATTGATGGTCTTTATTATAATTAACACAGGGCCTTAAAGTAAAACTTATGGCGTGAAATATTTATCCTTTACTTATTTTTAATAACTCTATGTATTGTGCTTGTATGTTCGCTCACTTAAAACACCATAATGGAGTTCTCCATTCTGCTAAATACTTAAATCCATGAGGGGCTGACATTAAATCAGCGACTAAAGACTGCCTAATGCTACGTTTAAAAAAGAATAATAATGTTGAGAACCTTAAATTCTGAAGGAGCTACTTAACACTACAGTGGTGTGAAAAAGTATTTGTCCCATCCTAATTTCTTCTGTTTTTGTGTACATCTCCTTCTAAATAGTTTTACATCTTCAAACGAAATATAATATAAAACAAAGGCAACCGGAGTAAACACACAATACAGTTTTTATATGATGAGGTTATTTATTGAAGCAAAAAAGTTATCCAGTATGGGCCTGTGTGAAAATGTATTTGCCCCCGTAGTTACTAATTCCCCAAATCTGTGAAACTGCATTCATAATGGGGTTCAGCTGGACTAGACACAACCAGGCCTGATTACTGCAAACCCTGTTCAATCACATCAACACTTAAATAGAACTTTTTCAACAGCATGAAGTTGGTTAAAAGGTCTTATCCAGTAACACACTATGACAAAGTTGAAAGGAATTCCAGAAATGATGAGGAAGAAGGTGATTGTGGTTCTTTCTAACCCTTCCCAGACTGATGTATTCCATGGAGAGCCATTATGTCCAAATGAAAAAACTCAGTAGTGGCAATGTAGTGAACCTTCCTAGAAGTGGCTGACCTTCCAAAATTCCTCCAAGAGCACTGCCACGACTCATCCAACAAGTCACAAAAGCGCAAAGGACAACATCAAAGGAACTACAGGAAAACCACAAAGAACATTAAAACTCATCTGAGTTTTACCAAAACACACCTTGATCATCCTCAAATCTCTTGGGAGAATATTATGTGGTGTTCAGTCCATAAATTGAAACTCAAGTGCAACTGGATTATGCAGCAAGACAATGATCCAAAGCATAGGAGTAAGTCCACCTCTGAATGACACACATAACCCCCCCAAAAAACAAACAAACAAAAAAAAACCCACAATTAAGGTTTTGGATAGGCCTATTCAAAGTCCCTGAGATGCTGTGGCAGGACTTTAAATGGGCAGTTCATGCTTGAAAAAAAGAGTGGGCCAAAATGCCACCACGGTGCTGTGAAAGATTATCGGAAGTTATCGGAAGCGTTCGGTTGCAGTTATTGCTGCTAAAGGTGGCACAACCGGATTTTAAGCTTGAGGGGGCAATTAGTTTTTCACACGGGTGATGTGTTGGATAACTTTTTTTTGCTTCAATTAATAAAAGCTGTATTGTATGTTTACTCAGGTTGCCTTTGATTTTTGTTGTATTTTTGTTTGAAGATCTGAAACATTTTAGAATGTGATATAAACAAAAACAGGAGAAATCAGGATGGGGGCTTTTTCACAGCATAGCCATACAGGTTAATCAGCATTACTGTATGATCATTGTGGTACTGGTGTTGTTTAAAGTTTAGTTTTCAGCTTTTTCACTTTTTATGACTGACAGGTTAAAACAGCTACAGCACGCACTATGCGACATTAATAGGGCATGGGGCCATGGTTAAATATGGATTTAATCACTGCTAGACATCTTAAGTTCCAAACAAAGGGATTAGAACAGGTCGATGAAGCACAAGTAGCTATAATCAACCTTTTCTATGATAACTGGGTTATGAGTAAAACCCTCAATACAAATCCCACAGACAGGACCTCGGTACCGCAAAAGTATCATTTATGCAATAATGTTACCTTCCTAAAAGGTGCTGCTCTTTCAGGGAGATTAATAAGCAACCAGTTGGGCTTTTGAGGAGGCTTATTAAAGAGGAAGCAGCTTCAGGAAAAACAAATGACATACCAGTAGGTCAATCATCCACATCTCAGTCAAATGAGGAGCCAGAATCTAGTTCCATGAAGTATTACCCATGACAAGGAAAAGAGAGAGAAGGGGGGGAGTAGCTCTCAGCACATCTTTGATAAATTATGATAATGTCACCTAGAAAGTAGACAATGCCTTTATCAGGAGCACAGTTATTACCTTAATAAAGCCTCTTCGAAAGTGAGCGCTGAATGTTACAATGTTCCACTTGAGTGATGGACTTTTAAACTAAACAGAATCTCAGAGAGACCAAATGCACAAGTGGAAGCACTTCTGCTATCCTTGAAAGCATAGGGAACCCACTTAAAGCTTTAAGAGTTAAAGTTTCCATTATGATTTTCAAATACTCAGATAGAAGTCTATTAGCGCTGTCATATCATTTCAACTCCAATCAAATGGATGGGAATAATAGTGAAAAGTCTAGCTCAATCAAAAAAGAAAGATAATAATAATAATAATAATAATAATAATAGTTATTATAATACTTTATTGAAATTGAATCGCCCCCTAAGTGGCCTACAAAAACTTTACACTAACAATTTTAGCCGTGGCATCAGAGTTACTGCATACTGCACAACTGAGAACGTTTTTTGTTTTTTTCCTGGAAAAAAGACCCTATAGTTCCTTCCTGCAAAAGGTAAGAGGAGCAGCTCTTCAGGAACAGATCATGCGGTGTGTCAAAGCTGGACATGGGTCTCGACTTGTGCCAAACGAATTAAACAATGGCCACTCTGTTTTCAATTCCCACCCTGCAGTCAGTGCACACTTCACACTTACTGGACCTTTGAGGCTACATAAGTCAATAATTAAGCAACTGCAAAACTTCCCACTAATGGCAACTTTGAAGAAGTTTAAACTTCAAAGATGGTATTTATTTTCATGTGAAGTGTGGACTCATGTAAATATAAAATGTAGAAATGCAAAGAGACCACATAATAAAACCCTTGTAACTCGCATCTGGGTGCAATTACAACTGATTATACTCCTTAACCACTTATAACTGATCATAGCTCATTTATGGATCTTTCCATCATATAATCACCCCAGTCACCTTTTGGATAGCTGCCAGGTTTACCAACAGCTACAACTCTCTTTGGGTGACATATTATAGGTCATTTAATAGATATTAATAGCAACTGTCATGTGCTGTCAATGTGCCTACATGCTTAATAGTGGTATTGTTATTCCCCAAACCCAAAAGAGACGCCACATATTGTTTAAATTCCATACCAGCGTTAGCGGCCTACATAGTACAAAGCCACCAATCAGGGTAATGACAGAGGCAGGGATTCTACTGAGAGAGAAACCAGGCAATAAACTTCAGTGTAAAGATAGAGGCAACATTAGAAGTTAGAGAACTAACAGATGGTTTAGCAGTTACTACATACTTGTCTGTGGGCCAAAGGATCAAAACGTATATGTAGTTAATCAGTTTTTAATGTACTCGTCACAAATGAGGACCAAACTAAATTTCAACACACACTACTTATAATGCCTACATCAAACCTACATTTCATATTTGTTACACTGACCCATGTTAAAAGCCAAAGGTCGTTAGGTTCTTTAATGTTGGGTGTGGCGGTGACGACAAAGATGACCTAAATGTGAACGCCGTGTAATCGAAGAAAGCCTCCTCAGATCAGCAGCGCCCGATGTTCTAGCAGGGGTTTATTTTGAGAAGGTGCTGACCGGGTTAAAGCCAGGTTTGTTATCTGGGTCACCAAGGAAAGAGAAGTTTGAAGGTAGACGGAGGAACATAGGAGCGATGCCAGGCACAGGAAAAGCAGAAGTGAATATTTGACCTTCTAGGGGCCTGCAGGGGTTCAGCGATATTAAATCGAAATCCCCCAGTCTAATGTCGCTCAAGCTCGGCAATAACACGAGCGATCATCCAGCTTAGCCTTCTTCCAATTTAAAGCGAGAGAAAGAATAAGAAGCAGGGTTTAAGCCTGAAAGATGTATACAAATGGAATTTGTTTAATTAAGCAGTCACCGTGAAATTCGCCGCACTTTTTTCAAAACAGACATCAAACATATTCCAGAGGATTTAAGTGCCTAATTAAGTGTCTTTGAGCTGTGTGGCTTCCTATACACCTTACTATTTCCATCAAAGAACTAATCAGAGGGCAGATCCTGAGGGCTCAGCCAGTCAGAATTGTTATTATAGACTTCTAACGACACTGACCTTTTATAAATGACCCAGGCTTTTGGTAATGAGATACACAAATCACAGCAGAGACCCCCTGCAGTGTAAACCAGAGCATTGCTGTATATGACAGAAAAAGTTAAAAGATTAAGAGGAAAAACAACTCGCTTTAACATTATGACACTGTTCCTAAACAGATTGATGGCTGAAGACAAAGTTTACAGCTTTTACAGTTTCACTTGAGTCTAATTCTACTCATGTTACTGCTTTAATGAAGATCCATCCATCTTCAACCGCTTATTCCTTCGCGGGGAACCTGGAGCCTATCCCAGGAGACATTGGGCACAAGGCGGGGTACACCCTGGACAGGGTGCCAGTCCATTGCAGGGCAGAATCACATACACACTCACACACCCATTCATACACTATGGACAATTTAGACACGCCAATCAACCTACCATGCATACATTGGACTGGGGGAGGAAACCGGAGTACCCGGAGGAAGGGAAGAACATGCAAACTCCGCACACACATGGCCCCGGCGGGAATCGAACCCCGGGTGAACGTGCTATCCACTAAGCCACCAATGAAGATTAATAATCTAATGAAGATTCTGTTCAAAAATAGTGAAATCAGTGAAATCTGCTCAGAATGGATATGACCCAAAATACGAAAACGTTTTTAAGTATTATGGAGGGCTCTCAGTCAACAGTCAAGAGTCAGATGTGCGTGTGTGTGTGTTTTATTCCACAAAATTTGCAAGTGTTGACGTTTCTACCAAACCACACTGACATTTCTGCTGGCTGTGTGCATCTTGAGCATGAGCAGTTGCAGTGGGTGTGACAGCTGTGTGTACCCACATACCAGTGGGATCGGCGGGCAGGTAGGGGCGTTCATGCTGAGCGTTGTGGTGTCATGTTAATGAACTACACACTCGCGTCACTTGAACAAGGTTATCAAGATGAATAATCCAAGCAACACCAAAGCAGCCCCAGCAATCAGAGCTCACCGCGTGAAAACTCATCATGTTTCACGAATAAAGAAAAAGACTAAGGAAGGCTGCTAAGAGGAATATTCACAACGTATCTACTGAGGCTTTATGTCCAGTGGTCCACCCATCCAAATGAAATCCCCTTATTTCAAAACGTCTTCATTCCACGTTTTGAACATTCTTTTATTTATGTTTATCGTGTAGTAGTGTCTTCCTTTCAGCAGACGAGCGCAATTTTCCTAAAGCACAGTAATCAAACAAATGAAATGAATAGAAGAATAACTGTATTAATAAGCGAATGAATACATAAATGAATAGGTTTGTTAAGAACCTCCTATTCTCAGACTATCCCATGTTACAGCCTTTCCCCAAACCTCTTTCATAACAGTTCAAATAATACAACATTTCTGACTAATCAGATAGAAAGCTTTCACTCATCCCCAGTAAGCACTTTATCTTGTTCAGGGCCATGGAGGATCTGGAGCCCATCACAGGAACACTCGATGTGAAGCAGGTACAGACCCTGAATGGGACAGCAGCCCATAGAAGGATATCATGCACACACACATTCACATAGTCCTTCACACTCAGGGGTAATTTAGCATAGCATACATCTGATCGTTGATGTGGGGGAAACAACTGAGCTCAGGACCAAATCCATGTATGCGCTGTAGTGGCGTGCTGAACCAAGACTCAATAGTGTAATGCGTAAGTATTGTGATTATCAAATATCAAATGTAATACTAAACTGGGAGATCTCTCCTGATATCACAAATATACTTTGAAATCATTTTAATCTATAAATCACAATGACTGTGTAGACAAAGTGATCCTGGCATCAGCATTTATCTATAATTCTGATGATATAAGAAGGTTGAAATCTGGTTAGTAGTGTTTTTAGGTACGTATTTATTTATTAGGTATTGCATTTCTCCAAATTTTCCAAAGGTTATGTGCATTTAGACATAGGTTTATGACTGAGAACTTGCCTGTTGGCAAAAAAAAAAAAATTTGATTGGAGGATTACAGAATGGGGTGGCAGAAAGAAACAAATTAACAGGCCCCTCTCCCTTTCTCACTCCTGTCGCTCACTCATGTATTCCCTTCTCGTCATTTCTTGCTCTTTACATTGAAATAATATTAACTCCGACGCTAATGGATCTATTAATGTACAGAGTAAAATGGCCATATACTCTTTACTCTGACTGTAGACACAGATAAATATCCAAAAATCCAGTGCGTCTTCCAAACAAATCCTTCCGTGCTAATGAGTTCTAAGCCATATGTGGTTCCCTGCCTCTGGTATAAAGACTTTAAATGGAACATTCGTTTTGTGGGGCCACATTAACATGGTTCCTTGTTTTGAAATTTTCCTTTCCATTTTCATCTATTATCAAAGTAATCAGCACACATTCAAAAGTTCTTTTTTTTTCTTTTCTTTTTTTTTTTTTTTAAAAATTGGTCCAAAAGCAAAACAAGGTCTTCAGATCTAGAATCTACGCCTGTCGTTTACTTTACATGCCACACTGGGAGCAGAGCAGTAATCTACAGGCAAAATGCACTTTTTGTTTTCAACAATATTAATTAGCTTTCTTAATACATAACAATGGTTTCTGCAACGTGGTATTTAATTTGGGTTTAATAAAAACACAGTCCTTGATGAGCTATTCCCCTATGGCTGGACTGCAAATGTTTGTACCAGTTCGAGAATAAAATCCTTGAATTAGAGGAGACTCAAGGGTCTGTTCAGAACCACACACAGCCGTGAGAGTATGTGTGTATGGATACCACTAGAAGTGTCTCACTGGAGTAAGATTTGGTGTACTTCATGTAGTTATATGGCTCTTTTAGTTATCCTTCAAAAAATCCATGGCCCCTGTTTATTTCTGATATTAGATCACTGCTATGAAGTGTTCATACAAGCTGTATGGAGGGGGAAAAAAAATCCCTCATGGTGACTCACTGCAAACCTAGTAATATCGTGAACCACAAAAACAGAAGTAAGGAATTGAAAAACAAATTTGAGATATTTTAGTTAGAACCATGCTCAAGACATTAAAAGCCTATGAAAAAATTATTAATCCAAGTAGCTTCCAGATACCGTCCATCCCAGGGTGCATATTACCAACTGTGAGTCAGATTGCGGTAACCTGACTGGATTGTTTTTTAAATCCTGAGCAAGATATTCTTGGAAAGATCTGAAAAACAATACAGCAGTAATAACTTGTGGTATAAAGAATGTTCTTTCCCATAATGATTAGCGTCAAATGTGGTGCAGTGGGATTTTCAACAATCAATTGCAAAATTTGCCACCTCCTAAAGTCTTCCAAGTAAGTGGATTGACTTCTAATTGCCCTTAGGATTGAGTGCATGGCACCCTGTAATGGACTGGTGTCCTATCCAGGGTGTGTTCTCACCTCACATATTCCCGGGGTAGACTCTGGATCCTCCAAGACTCTGACCAATCTCATCAAATATGAAGTAACCTTATTCAAGTACATCACAGTGATGGCATTACTTTAGTGTTGCAACTAGGTATAGTGATTCTCTTTGCATCTTGAACCATGGGGCAATAGAACTTGTCACCTAACAACCCCCTAGATCTCTCGTGTAACAAGAATCAGTATCAAGATTAAGTATCTCTAATGAATGTTTAGTTACACAAACAATACAAGCAACTATAATGTACTATAACTTGTGAGGATACGGCATGGATGGATTACAGCCTTAAATATAGTGGCCTGAATAAGGATTCACCCCCTTGAACATTTTGTAATGTTACAATCTGTACAAACTGAAATGCCCTTCATTGGGATTGTTTTTCATGAATATACTCAAAACGGCCCATAATACCCTAACCATCTGCGGTTGAAAGAGATGTTGCCCAGCTCTGGTAAATGCAGATTTCCTGCTGCTATAGTTGAACATACCTCTGTTAGACCCTAGCGCTCTACAAAAGTATGGGGTAGCTTACTGCTCTTTCTGTTTCCACTTCCTGTTTTCCTTCATGGCCATGGATCTCTTGTGTAACAAGAATACAAAGTGTGGACAAAGAGTGCATCAAATATCTGTCAATAGTTGATGCCAATAATAAGACAGGAAATGACTGGCCTTACTTTAAGGCACTTTGCACATATTACCTACTGTAGTCTAAACAGAGTGACAGCAATATTTTTTGTAATAGGTTTTGTAATTTGTTTAGCACTAGGAGTGATGTGAGCAAACTGTGCCTACCTTCTGCGCTCCCATGGCTCCTGCTCCATAAGGTGCCATGTTGGCAGGAGAATCGGTGATGTAGGTCTTCTTTGGGGCAGAAGGCTGGTAGCTCTGATTGTGTGGTTGTACAGCATGGTGGCTCATTGGCTCAGCTCTCCAAGTGTTCTGGCTTCCATGGGCTGGAGCCCCACCATAATGTTGCTCATGGTACCCTCCAGCTGGGGAGAAAGTGGGCTGTGGAGGCCCGTATGCAAAGTCAGGGCCTCGAGGCTGGGCCGGTGTATATTGCCCCTGTGCATACGTGGCTCGGCCAGGCTGCTGCTGCTGCTGCTGCGGGCCAGGCTGAGCTGCTCGTGCCTGCACACTGAACGTGGGCTGACTGGGAGTAGAAGCCGTACTGTAAGAGGCAGGAACTGGCTGCTGAGGCCGTGAGGAAGGAGATGGAGAGGAGGCTGGAGCAGCAGATGGAGGTGCCTGAGGCTTGGGAGTGGACTTTTTTGTGGCAGTCAGAGGTGGCTGGGTGGGGATCACCATGCGCTTGTAGCCTGTAACAGGAGCGGTCGGGCTCATCGCCGGGAGGGTGGCAGAATGCTGTGCAAAGAGAATAATGAGATTAGGTCTTGATTGAATATAAAGCTAAATAAAATAAGTGTCAGCTGACAGAAAGCTTATATACTAACATACAATACACTATAAGGTCTTGGGTCTTCCCCAAACATCTTCCACAAAGTTGGAAACACACAGTGTCTTTGTATGCTGCAGCATTACAGTTTCCTTTCTGGAACCAAGAGGTCCAAACCTGTTCCAGCATGACAATGACCCTGTGCACAAGCCAAGGACCATTAAAACATGGTTTGCCCTGACTTCAACCCCTGGCCTCCTCAGTGCCTGACCTCACTAGCTCTTGTGGCTGAATGAGCACAAAACCCCACATCCACCAAAATATAATGGACAGCCGTCCCAGAAGACCGGAGCTTATTATAACAGGAAAGGGGAACTAAATATAGAACAGGATGTTGAACAAGCACATACAGTATCTCACAAAAGTGAGTACACCCCTCACATTTTTGTAAATATTTGATTATATCTTTTCATGTGACTGAAGAACACTGAAGAAATGACACTTTGCTACAATGTAAAGTAGTGAGTGTACAGCTTGTGTAACAGTGTAAATTTGGTGTCCCCTCAAAATAACTCAACACACAGCCATTAATGTTTAAACCGCTGGCAACAAAAGTGAGTACACCCCTAAGTGAAAATGTCCAAATTGGGCCCAATTAGCCATTGGTGTCATCACTCTTCTGGTCACTAGAAGTTCAACATGGCACCTCATGGCAAATAACTCTCTGAGGATGTGAAAAAAAAAAGAATTGTTGCTCTACATAAAAATGGCCTAGGCTATAAGAAGATTGCCAAGACCCTGACACTGAGCTGCAGCACGGTGGCCAAGACCATACAGCGGTTTAACAGGACAGGTTCCGCTCAGAACAGGCCTCGCCATTGTCGACCAAATAAGTTGAGTGCACGTGCTCAGCGTCATATCCAGAGGTTGTCTTTGGGAAATAGATGTATGAGTGCTGCCAGCATTGCTGAAGAGGTTGAAGGGGTGGGTGGTCAGCCAGTCAGTGCTCAGACCATACGCCACACACTGCATCAAATTGGTCTGCATGGCTGTCGTCCCAGAAGGAAGCCTCTTCTAAAGATGATGCACAAGAAAGCCCGCAAACAGTTCGCTGAAGACAAGCAGACTAAGGACATGGATTACTGGAATCATGACCTGTGGTCTGATGAGACCAAGATAAACTTATTTGGTTCAGATGGTGTCAAGCGTGTGTGGCAGCAACCAGGAGAGGAGTACAAAGACAAGTGTGTCTTGCCTACAGTCAAGCATGGTGGTGGGAGTGTCATGGTCTGGGGCTGCATGAGTGCTGCCGGCACTGGGGAGCTTCATTTCATTGAGGGAACCATGAATGCCAACATGTACTGTGACATGCTGAAGCAGAGCACGATCCCCTCCCTTCAGAGACTGGGACGCAGGGCAGTATTCCAGCATGATAGCCTTGCTAAAGAAGCTGAAGGTGATGGACTGGCCAAGCATGTCTCCAGACCTAAACCCTATTGAGCATCTGTGGGGCATTTTCAAACGGAAGGTGGAGGAGCACAAGGTCTCTAACATCCACCAGCTCCGTGAAGTCGTCATGGAGGAGTGGAAGAGGACTCCAGTGGCAACCTGTGAAGCTCTGGTGAACTCCATGCCCAAGAGGGTTAAAACAGTGCTGGAAAATAATGGTGGCCACAAAAAATATTGACACTTTGGGACCAATTTGGACGTTTTCACTTAGGGGTGTACTCACTTTTGTTGCCAGCGGTTTAGACATTAATGGCTGTGTGTTGAGTTATTTTGAGGGGACAGCAAATTTACACTGTTACACAAACTACACTCACTACTTTACATTGTAGCAAAGTGTCATTTATTCAGTGTTGTCACATGAAAAGATATAATCAAATATTTACAAAAATGTGAGGGGTGTACTCACTTTTGTGAGATACTGTATAGGTGTGATTGGTCAGGTGTCCAGGTGTGACTTTTGTCAATATAGTGCACTATATAGTGGGGTTTAAAGCCATCTGGTTTTACACTAATATTGAATTAGCACACATTACACTTGAATTGACGCAAAACAAAGCAAAAAATTGTTGAGTACCCTCTTACAAAAAAGGCTCATGGATTATTAGTTGTTAGGTAAGCGTTGTTAGCTTCCTCTCTAAGAAAATCAATATGTTGTAGAGAAAAGATCCATTCATTTTCTGTAACCATGTTATCCTGCTCTAAGTCACTGTGGATCTAGCATGAACACTGAGTGTGAGGCAGGAATACATCCTAGATGGAACACACAGACACACCTAGAGGCAATTTAGCATAGCCAGTCCACCTACCAGCATGTTTTTGGGAAGTATGAAAGAAACCGGAGAACCCAGTGCAAAACCCACACAGACAAGAGGAGCGCGTACTAGTACATATCTCTGGACAGACAGTAACGTGAACTCAGGATCTAGCTGGCTATCCTGGAGTAGTGAGGCAGCAATGCTATGTGTTGCACCACTGAGCCTACATTCCTTAAGTCTATTATTTGGACACTACTGTCTGGAATATCAAAATTTCACTCAGGTGTTGGTAAATTACTAAGAAAATGCACCAAATAGCTAAAATTACACTGGGATCGAACTCTGCTTCATCCGCAAACTGAAGCTCCATAAGAAAGAGCAACACTTTTTTCAGGACTCTTAAATTGGTCTCTAAAACAAATTTCACCTTTTAAAGAGAATGCTAGTTTTCGTCTAGTGCTCTTTGATTGCGCAACTTTAAAACATTTAACTTTAAAACATCTAATGGATTCACATGTGCCTTTTGACAAACTGGATGGTAAGATTTTCCTCAATGAAATCTGAACCGCCCAACAGTTACAGCATTGAAACATCTTTCTGATGAGCTTTGCCCATGGATTTTCTGTGTAAAATGTCAGCCTGGGTTAAATCTAATGATCTTAACAGCTTAAAAACCCTGCAAGTTGTAGATCAGTTCACATCATGCTTTTATGTGACAGTGCATAACAAGAAGAGCAGCACTAACATGAAAAGGGATCCTCGAGAACATCAGGGCGGCTCACACACACACACACACACACACACACACACACACACAACTCAACTATGATATGATTTATTCAGCCTGCGGCTTACAGTGCAAGTAATTATCCAGCCTGTCCAGCAGCTATCCATCTTCAGGACAAGTGCATCAGCCATGAGCCTAGCCTGCCTGGGGAACATCCAATCATAAAGTACAGCTAATAAAACACAAGGCAGAAGGCCAGGGCTGTTTTGGTGGAAGAAGAAAGAGCAGTGATGGGCGACCTGACACTTGTGCTGACGTTAGCTGCCTGCATGGGATAGCGGACTAAATCAGAGAGATTTGTGCACTTGGTCTTCTTCAGCAGTGGACTGAGCTGATTCAGACAAAGTGCTGCAGTTCAGCTGAATTAGTAAGAATGGTTCTTTCTTCGTGCTTCCGGGCAGGATAATAACAATTTGCCATTTTGGCAGTAGTCATAGACAAGACAAATAGCAATGACGCTCAGTGACAGGATTTTTTTTATAACATGAGGGTATGATGCATTGTTTGAAGGTGTGACAAGGTTTGAGTTCTATTTTTGTTCCTTTTCAGCACTCGTCTGTCTCTTTACATCTATAGTAGACGCAACTAACCAGTTAAATGAGGACTGCCGGGACTGAGCTCTAATTTTACAGTATGATGAAACACTGAGTAATACATCCTGTGATAGTATGGTAGCCTTGAGCACTTTTTTTCACGTTTTATTTGAGGACATCTATGGAGAAAATGTGCTTGTTAATATGTTTTTTTTTTTTATCATTTAGTCAAGCTCTCCATTCACATAATCAGCATAATCAGTTTGGTTATGCAGGAAGAAGCAATGTTGCATCATTCATGCTAGTTGGTTGGCATGCTAAATACTATTTGCTGAGCAAAGTGGGTTAGGTGCATCTGAGCGGTTTCATATGGAAAAAGATTTCTCTCAACCATTGTTTGGAGGCTACAAACAAGTTCGGCCATTAACTTGACTTGCCAAAAGACCTGTAATTAATAACGTGACGGGTCTAAAATTACACAAAGAAACCTTATGACTACAGTACAGCCCTTTTTTGCTGGCGCTTTGCTAATTTAGCACACAGGCACAAATTTAGCACTGAGCTATCTAAAGCCTGAATACACCAGACCTCATAATATACAATACTCAGAATAACGAATCAAAGTCTAATAGGGGCACTGCTCTAGTGTCAAACTCTCTAATGACCTACAAACTAACTGTCATTAACCTACGCTCTTCTTTTTAGGTTACTGCCTACAGACACAGAAAAAGAAATCAATTACTGTCTTTATCTCTTGATGAGAATAAAGCCGTAGGCTGCTGAAATGAAAAAGACACCTCTGTGACCTTTGATGACTGTTCGCAGTGTTGTTCTGACACTCAGCGTAAACCCCATGGTTTCGGTCATTTCTCCTGTGGTTCATTAAATTAACCATTCAAATGAGGATCAGTGTTTATTTCAGTCTGTTTCTCATAAGTGGCACACACAGCCTCAGCATCAGCTTCAGCACATAATTCAGAGGTTTTGAATGTACAGCTAAAGGACAATCTGTGGTGTATGTACTGCAAGATTTGCTTTTTTTTTTCTCCTCACTTTTTGATTGTCTAGTGTTGTAAACCAGAATGAACTTTCTTTTACACAATCCGTTGTTACCCAGATGAGGATGGGTTCCCTTCTGAGTTTAGTTCCTCTCAAGGTTTCTTCCTCTTGACATCTTAAGGAGTTTTTTCTTGCCACCGTCGAGACCAGCTTGCTCAATTGGGATAAATTCACACACTTAAAATCTGTAACCCGGGTTTAAATGTTTCTGTAAAGCTGCTTTGATACAATGTCCGTTGTAAAAAGCGCTATACAAGTAAAACTGAATTGAATTGATTGAATTAACTTTGGTCCCAGTTTTGATTAATTATCTCTAATGAATGTTTAGTTACACAAACAATACAAGCAACTATAACGTACTATGACTATTTAGGATGCTGCATTATTATGGATGGATTACAGCCACAAATATAGTGCCCTGAATAAGTATTCACCCCTTTGAACATTTTGTAATGTTACAATCTGTACAAACTGAAATGGCTTTCATTGGGATTGTTTTTCATGAATATACTCAAAACAGCCCATAATATAAACCCATTCACCCCTATTGGTGCAACCCATTTCCATCAGAAGTCCCACAATTAGCTGAATGGAGTTCATGCATATACAGTGTCTTGCCAAAGTATTCAACCCCCTTAAAAGTCATCAGATTTGCCTGGATTACAAATGACACTTATATAGATTGCTCCCGACAGTTTATTTTTTATTGTAAACCAACATGCTCTTAAATTAAGCGTTCAAAGTCAATTATTTTTCAGCAGATCATTAAAAAAAAAGAAAGAAAAAAAAAAAAGAAAGAAAAATGCTGCTCATCTAAGTAGTCAACCCTTGCAGACTAGTAGTTGGTAGAACTACATTTTGCTACAACAACAGCTTTAAGTCTGTTGGAGTAAGTTGAATAATTATGGAAGCAGCATTTTTCTTTTTGATTTTAATTGAAATGCTCGCTGACCAATAATTCATTCTGGCTTTGAAAATTTACTCTAAGAGAATACGAGTTTGCAGTCATTTATTAAAGCACCATACGCACATGTATTCGCTTCAGTTCTGGCTCGTGTCCTTTTACAGCTGTCAAGATATACTATTGTCCTTAAACAAGCTAAAACCCAAGCTAATGAACAGGTTTATTCATGCACAATTCACCAGTGTAATCCACCAGTAACAAAAACATCCTCAGTACTTACAGTACATTATAATTACCTGTATAATTTATGTGACCAAAATATTACACTGACCAAAATATGAAGTCAATAAGAATATTAAAATATTACGTCAAAACTATTAAGTCAAGTGAATTTACAGATTTATAGGGATCTAAAACTATACTTACTATACGCATCAGAATCTGACAGAGCGAGACAAAAGTCTTTCTGAAAGATTACATGGTTTAATATCACTTCTATTTAACTAATTATCTCAGACAAAATATCTGCCTGCATGCATGTGTGTGTAATAAATAACTAACTAAATAAATAAATAAATAAAAAGACTGAACATGCCCTTCAGGAACTTAAAATGATTCCGTTTAAATGTTTCATGCTTTCTTTTTTTTTAATACCCAAAATTATTTTATCTATAAAAACGAACACTGTGAAATGCAAATAGAGCCCTAGAAATAATTACATTGTCATGGTAGATTTTACACTCGCTAGACGTGAGGAGAGCGAAGCAGCCATTTTACTCATTAATGAAACCACAGGTAGGATACGATCAGAACAAACCAGCATGAGTCAGATTTTTTTGTTTTGTTTTGTTATACTAATAGTACAGCTGGAAAAAAAAATATGCTGTAGTCAGATAATTTTCAGCATCTTGCAAACCTCAAAATATTGTGCTAATGTTTACAGATGTCAAAACAAGGAAAATTTCCACTTTGAAAAAGTCCACTAAAGTTCCTGTATTCAGTTCCTCCAAATTATTTACATGAAAAGGAACAAGATGTCTTAGAGTATGCAATAACAAATGTTTAGACCTTATTTAGCTGTTTTTTTGGTATATGTGAACTGGTTGAAGGGAACTCCATATTCCATCTGAAACATCCCCCTAGAACACTGCTGTCCAAAAAAAAAGTACTTAGAAGGGTTTACAAGAATTATTCAAGAATCTCCATTATTTCTAGGGCATTATTAAAACTCCTTTGTAGAAAAGGAAGATGTTCCTTGAGTTGTCCATTGAAGAACATGTTCACCCTGATGGAATTGATCGAACATGGATCACCAGGTTGTGTAGTCCATGCCATTCAGAAATTCTGAAATGCATGTTAATATTTAATAAAAAAAAAAAAAAAAAATGCATTTTCATCAGTGGTGTCAGACCTTTGGCCCAAGCATGCGGTTGATCTCTTGTGCTATTTTTCCACTGCAGGCTGGCTGCTAGGTTTCAAAAACGATCATCATATACTTTCTGATGGCTTTTGATGGCCCATGAAAGCAGGACATTTGCAGGATTTGGAGCTAGAACCACAAATCTCTGGAATATATCTGTATCAGGAAGCAAGTGAAAGACATGTGGATGCACTGATATGCTCTAAGCTTAGAGATTTTCTATGTTTCATAGCTGTCTGTGGGGTTTGAAGCGAGCATGATGCTTAAATACAGGTGTGCAGCAGTGTTATATTTATATAACTAAGTGGATACAGCACATGCTTACAGTTTCTAGAAGAGAAACCATACAGGAAATATTCCAGACCACAAAACAAACACAAACAGATACTGCTCTGTTGAAGCATCTATGTCTCCACTTTTTGGTTTTAACACCAAGTGAGCCAGCTTCAGTAAGCTAACCTGCATTAATGCGCTGATTTGAAGTGTAATGGCTGTCAAATCTACTACAGACACCGGACACACTGTTATGCAATGGCTATACTGAGATTTAGAGCTTTTCCCAACTTCCCTGTTGGGCAGTTTGCTTTCTTTCCCTGTGGCTTGTTTCTTGCTTTCTTCTCTGAAACTATTTAAAAGAAAAACTTCAAGAGCCTCAGCCTTTATAAGAAAGTGAGACTTAAAGTCACCAATAACAGACACCTTCAGTTTTTTCCCCTAAAACAGATTTTTGCAAACAAGTTGAGTGTGAAATTTTTCTGAGCCTCTTTTAAAAAAAAAAAGGCTTTTTGACACATTAGAACAGATTAGGAAAGCCCGTGCAGGGCTCCAGGGCCTGGCTAAATCTGCTCACTTTGCATTTCAAACCCGAGGGGAATCAGGAGTTGTACTTTTCAGCATGGAGGGGCAGCCCCTCCACTCCACAGCTCTTCGTGTCTCCTTTATATGCATCTCTACAACTAGTTAAAGACGGTGAACTTCCCCTCCCGACTTCACTGGGTCAGGTACGGTCACACTACAAGTGATTGGATTTTTTGCGTGCATTTGCAATCCCTCATTATGGTTTGCCGCTGTGCCACTGACTAACAGGAAGTGAGACACAATAACTGTCTGAGTGGGTCTGCTGCAGTCATGCACTCAAGCCCAACCAGGCATGAAGTAATGGGTCTATCTCTCGCTACACCCATTAAACCTCTCTTCTCTTCAATCTCCCGCTCTGCTTCGTATCAGCATTTAAAAATAGGCTGAGATAAGGTACATTAAATATGATTTAAGATGTCTGCCTTAAAATGGACCTCCAGCTGTTTTGAACCCTTGCACGTTTTCAGATAAAGTGCATTTCACGGCTGCAGAGAAATCCTTTGCTTTGACGTCTTTTTTTTTTTTTTACTCCACCCCCTAGTCATATACAGTCCCCACCGGAAGTATTGGAAGAGCAAGGCCAATTCTGATGTTTTTGCTATACACTGAAGACATTTGGGTTTGAGATCAAAAGATGAGATCCCCCCCCACCCTGATATTTACAACTATACGTGTTAAACAACTTAGAACGTGGTATCTTTGGTGACAGACTGCCTCATTTTTTGGAGAGCAAAAATATTGGAACAGATAGTCAAAGTAAATAACACTTACTATTTGGTTGCACATGCCTTGCTTGCAATAACTGTATCAAGCTGGCAACCCATTAACATCAACAAATTGTTGCAATGTTGCAAAAGTACTGCAGCCTCTTTCAGTTGCTGTTGGTTTCGTGGGGTTTCTCCCTTCAGTCTCCTCTTCAGGAGGTGAAATGCATGCTCAATTTGGTTACGGTTGGGTGACTGACATGGCCAGTCTAAAAACTTCCATTTTTTCCCCCTGATGAAGTCCTATGTTGAGTTGGCAGTGTTTTTTGGGTCATTGTCTTGCTGCTTGATGAAATTCCTCCCAAATAGATTGGATGCATTTCTCAGTAAATTGGCAGTTTCTGTAATCTTCTGAATTCATTCTGCTGCTACCATCATGAGTTACATCACCAATAAAGATTAGTGAGCCTGTTCCAGAAGCAGACAAGCAAGTCCAAGCCATGATACATAGCTCCTTTCTTTCTTTACACTTTGGCCTTTACATCACTATGGAAGAGGTTAATCTTGGTTCCAGTTTTGTGGCTCATCTCTTGATTTCTTTGCGAATTACATTCATTGTTTAAACAATCAATCTAGCAGGGCACACCTGGGCAACAAGTAACACCTGTTAGTCACATCTTCCAATATTTTTGATCACTTGAAAAATGGGTAGGTTAAAAAAAAAAAGAGAAGGTGCTATATTTTAAGTTGTTTAAGACATCTAGATATAAATATCAGAAAATGAAAGCTGAGATTCAGATCCATCATCTCAGGTCTTTAGTGTATATTTTCAGTGACTATGTTAAATTATCCCCCCCCCCCCCCGGTCAATTTTATAGTACTTTTAACCATAGATATTATCACAAAGCATCTTTACAGAAATCCAGGTGTAGATTTATTTCCTTAATGTGTATGCCAGAGGAAACAGTGGCAAAAAAAAAACTCCTTGAGATGCTATGAGTACGAAACAGATGCAAATGACTTCTGGGGGACATTAGACAGTGAAATTTTAAATCATTACAGTGTGCTTAACTGCGCTAAATGTATTGAAAGGATGTTCAGTGTGAGAGTATTGTGAATAAGATTCCTGGAATGAGCATAGGACGGTCATAATGATTGCAGCAGCAGTTCTTAGGTTCAGAGCTACAATATCCAGGTGAGATTATTCACTCAAACAGAATTGGGCATAAACTTATTTTTTGTGAAGTGTAAATCTTTTGGTTGTCCATGTAGGACTAAACATAGCAGCAGAAAGTGTCAGCAGAAAGTGCAGAATGTTCCAAACAAAACATCAGAGCATCAGGATGTAGCCGTGTGTCAGGTGTTTCTTGTGGATTTGACAGCCATAACTCTTCCCAGCATATTACTGCATACTGTAGCCCACACTGACACCTTTAAACCCTCTAGCTCTAACTGCAAGTAACAAAATAACCGATTTCTTCAACAATGTGAATTTGTAACACACCAACTAATCTAGTAATGATTACCAACTTTTATGCGATGTATAAACTTTCTTGCTTTCTTGGCCATGCTGTGTTCAGGTGCACTGGCCATTCCAGCCATTCGTTCACAGCCGAGATTCATCTAAATCGAGGTAAACTTAATAACCTGCTCAAATCACACTCGAATCCTTTGCATTCATATCACAGGTCCCTGTTCTGCACTCTAAACCTGATTTGCCCGAGTACTCGAAAAATAAGAGCAAATGAAGAACCGCGCGAAAAGCCGAGTCCCGTCTACGAGGTAAAAACGCAGAGTGGAGATGAAATTGAGGGTTTGGCATTAAGGACACTTTGATGTGCTCATCCGGAGAATAGTGGTTAGATCTGAATCTGTCGTCATTTTCTCTCTCCAATAATGGGCCTCCTTTGAATCGGATAAGCAGAGCCGTGGCGTCACGGCGAGGCTGTAATTGTGACTGAAACACATATGGCTGCAATCATGACACTGTCCATCAAAGCCATTCTTGTCTGCAAAGACTTTCATAAAGATGATTGGAGGGGGAGTTGTTTTCTTTTCTACGTCTAAAGTAAAGCTCCATCTAGAACGCTTTCATGTTGTCTCTTTCTTTTCTTTTTTTCCTATATATATATATATATATATATATATATATTTTTTTTTATTATCTCTCATTCCACATATCTATGATCTCTGATAGTTTCACGGAAAACGAAGAAAGCATCAGCTGTCTATTTCAGAAGGACGTGTGAATGAGACATCAAAAGGTGTAAAAGGAACACAAAGCTGGTATATGTGATCAAATCAGAACGAAGGCTCTCACAACCCAAACCTCATCAGGTCGAAAATCTGAAGGCAGATGTAACGTCTCAAAAGCGTCTGGAGGAAAAAAAACAAAACTTGAATGCAAAAAAACCAAAAAACAAACCTTGACTCCATATTGAAATATTGAAAGTTTAAAACGGTGCCTGAAGTGGACAAAATAAGTGCAGGTACTTGAGCCCTAGCATATGTGCTTCCAGTTTCAGCAAACCATTAAGTCATTTTGAAGCTCTGCAATGAATAAGGCATTATGCTACTAATTCCTCAAACCTTATTTTATATTTAAAGCCCAGTCAATTCAAGTTGTTTTATTTGAAGAGAGCATTGAACTACAGACATGGTCACAAAGCAGCTGTACAGATGTTGCTCAGAGGATGTAGACTGAAAAATTTCCTTAATGAGCAAGTCAGATTCAAGAGCGAGAAAAAAATAAAATAAAATCCCTGTGACAAGATGAGGAAGAAACCTTGAGAGGAACCAGACTCAAAGGGAAACCCATCCTCTTCTGTGTGTCACTGGATTGTACAATTATAAATCAATACTCCTCTATAACTGTATACGGTAAAGCCCTGCTGTAAAGCAAACTATTCAATTATTTAAAAAATAAATATGCAAACTTGCCAAATATGAAACATTTAAAATCATTTATTTAAAAAATAAAATAAATAAAAATACCCACACTTTTTGTTCTATAGTGGCTTTCACATGGTTTGTCAGTGTATGATTGATTGCCTGACTCACTCTCATTCTGAGGCGATGTTACTATGCTATCCTCGGGCTCCATGTAGGCCAGTTCACACCAGACTCATTTAGTTTCTGAAGCCTTTTTTTTTTTTGACACGTGCCATGGCGGCAGTTACGTTTCCATTTTAACAGGCACTTCGGTCCACACTATCTGTGTAAATCACGCTGCACTATGCTGTGCTTGTTGCTGTCTCTAGTATTGTTTTTTTTCCCCCACTTGCATGCACAAGGAAAACGTAACCTCCATTGAAATCCCACAATCACATTTTCGATACATCCTGAGCACTGAATACTACACTCACCGGTCACTTTAAAAATAATCCATTCAACCAATTATGTTAAAGCAACATAATGAATAATAAAAAACAAAATAACACAGATACGGGTCATGAGCTTCAGTTAATGTTCCCATCAAACATCAGAGTGGGGCGAAAAGTGTTTAGTCGTTGTTGGTGCCAGATGGGCCGGTTTGAGTGTTTCAGAAACTGATGATCTCCTGGGAATTTCACACATACAACAGTCTCAGGAGTTTACACAGACTGGTGTGAAAAACGGAAAACATGCTGTGAGTGGAGGGTCTGCAGGCTGAAACACCTTGTTGATGAAAGAGACCAGAGAAGAATGACCAGACTGGTCTGAGCTGACAGGAAGTCTAGAGTAACTCAGATAAGCACTCTTTACAACCGTGGATGAGCAGAAAATGTTGGTGGCAGCTTCGTATTATAGGGATGTTTTCCTGGAAAAGGGACTGGTGCACTTCAGTAAACAGATAGTGTCCCGAGGACGGAGAATTATCAAGAGATAATGAAGCAACACATCAAGACATCGCCATAATGTTAAACCCGAGCCTACCACCGGGACAATAATCTTAAGCATACCTCCAAAGTGAACTGGAAAAGCATGTCGGAGCAAGGAGGCCCACAAACCAGTTACAGTACACCAGTTCAGTCAGGAGGAACAGGCAAAATTCCAGTAAAGTGTTGTGAGAAGTGTGTGGAAGGCCCCGAGCATTCGATTCAAGTGCAAACAATTAAAAGCAATCTCACAAAACACTAACAAAATCTGACACAAAATCTGCTATAGTAAATAAAAGCTGATAAAAAACATGTCTCTCAGCTATTATTTTGAAACGTTTTCTTATGGAAATGAAGCAGATACCCTAATTGGCTTAACACATGAAATGTATGATAACATGAAATAACTGCATGTATGAAAAATAGAGTTCGAATGTCTTTAGCCTAGATATACAGTATGTAAACCTCTGGGGTGTGTGTGTGTGTGTGTGCGCGTGCGTGTGTGTCTCAGAGAGAGAGAGTGAGAGAGAGAGTGAGAGAGAGAGAGAGAGAGAGAGAGAGATAGAGAGCAGCAAGCAAGCGAGAGAGAGAGAGAGAGAGAGAGAGAGAGAGAGAGAGAGAGAGAGAGAGAGAGATAGGGGATTCTTGCAAAGTTGTAAACCGCAGCTCTGACTACAATATGTGTAAGCGTGCATACAAAATCCTCATTTCTACTATTCAGTGCAGGGAAAATCATTAAAGAGTGTCAAGTGACCAAAATCACTACTTCTAACGTTATGGTTTGCAAACTGTCCTGTATGATCTGGAACACAGAACTCCACAGCTACTATAGTAACACAGATGTCTGTTTTCCTATTACTGAGCATTCTGAAGTCTTCCATTCCTCAAATATCACAACAAGTTGCAGAGATGACATTTTCACTTATTTATAGTTACATTTAATACTCTGGAATGTCTGCAAAACTAGTTAGTTCCTCTTTTCACTTAAGTTATAGCAACTACAAACAACCGCTCTCTCACCATACCTTCTTTTCTCTCTATTGAAGGTAATAGACTAAAAAAAATAAAAAAATAAAAAATAAAAACCCACCAAAAAAACCCAGCATGCTATGTTAATGAGAAACAAACAAAAAAAAGGACAAAATCTTCTGTCCTGTAGCGGAAATCATCAATGATTAGATGTTTTCTTTGGTTAAAACCGCATGCTTCGATTATGTGCACTATCTACTACACAAATCCCTCGGAATTAACTACAGAATCAATGATGTTGTTCGAACGAGACCATCCGCATCAACCAGCGATTTGAATGTACAACTGGCGCTGCTATTGTAGAAAATGAATCCATACCTTCTGACCAATCAGATTTGAGAATTCAACAGCGTTGCGGTATAAACGTTGGATGCATGTGGTTGGATGGAGTGCTTATGGCAGGACATGCTTGCACCTTTGCACATTACATGAATGTTTATGTAATGTTTAGCGACTTATAAACACCGAGCTGGCAGCGATACCTGTACTGCAGAGCTGATCGGTGCAAGATCGTTGTAGCAAGAACAAAACGAGTGAGTGATTAGCGCTCAGGACCGTTCCTCTGTGACTGCTGACTGGATGGTCCATGATCTTGGCATACACACTTCACCTACACAAGTCCACATGCATGGTCCCTGCTTTTCAAACTCTATTAACTGTAAGGTCTTTTTAATCCCTGTCTCTCTTTTCCATCTTTAGATCTTTGATTTTATGTTGCTTGCCATCAGTCTTTCTGGAAAGATCGATACATTCTAAAGGGATGACATTTAGATTCCTTAAAGCCTAATTAACTCCTATTCGCTTATGATGAGTTAATCAGATGATATTAAGAAATGTAGTTTTTTTTTTTTCCCGAAGCAGTGCTACTGAGCGTACAGAACGTCGCTTTTTGCAATGTGAATTTCATCCTGCTGTTACTTCTTTTGTACGTAACAGGATTAGGTCTGAGAGCAGCATCCCTGCTGACTACACCCATAAGCAGGCTAAAACACTCTACTTCCTGTCTTGCTGAATGATGAGAGGAAATTGTAGGAACGAAAGTCTGAAAGGCTGGAAATAGATGCTCGTACTGGGTCACACATAGACAGTGTCTGAAGAGAGAATCGTGAATTGCTCTACTCTTAAACATTAGAGATACTGAATCTTGAATAGGTGCAGAGTTTGCACCGGTATGTCACATTAGATAACACATTAGTTTCTCTCGGAACAGGACCTACTGTAAAATCCCAAAATGACACACACGCCAAAGTGAATCCTGGAGAACCGTGACAATGTTTACTCAAGTGAACGGTGTGTATGTATTATGAAGACTTTTAGAGTCTTCTAAACAAGTGTTGAAAGGGTGAACACACTAGCAATATCCCAGAGCACTGACTAACCAGAGACACCAACGGATGTGTAGTGACTTCACTTTAAATGAATAAAATAGAGAAAACAGGCTTAGCTCCAGTTTATAGATACATTCATCGAGCATTTTATCAAGTACACTTTCCATGTAGGTCGCATTGAAGGTATTTACTGATTCTATGCGCAATTTGTCAATCCTCCTTAATTTGTGCACTAATGGAAATGGACCACGGTGGGAACACCACTGGCCAGATGTTATGTGGTAGTGGACCATTCTCAGCACAGCAGTACACTGGGGCAGCTGTGGTTCAGGTGGTAGAGCGGGTTGTCTACTAATCGTAGGTAGTTCGATCCCCGGCCCACATGTCTCACATGCCGAAGTGTCCTTGGGCAAGATGCTGAACCCCAAGTTGCTCACGGTGGCAGACTAGAGCCTTGCATGGTAGCTCTGCTGCAGTGGGCAGTGCTCTGGGAAGTGGTGGCTTTGTGGTTAAAGGCTCTGGGTTACTGATCAGAAGGTCAGGAGTTCAAGCCCAAGCACCTCCAAGCTACCACTGTTGGGCCCGTGGGCAAGGCCCTTAACCCTCCATTGCTCAGTTGTATAAATGAGATAAATGTAAGTCGCTCTAGATAAGGGCATCTTCCAAATGCCATAAATGTAAATTTTTGTATGGTTCTCCGCTTGATATATCGCTTTGCCTGTATTTCCTCATTTTTAAGTCACTTTGGAAATAAATAAATGAAATGTAATGTAAATGTAAGTGTGTGCACGAGCGTGAATGGGTGAATGAGAAACATGAGTGGAAACCGCTAAGGTTAAAAAGCGCTATATAAGTGCGGACCATATTCCATTTACACTCACTGCCCACATTATAAATGAAGGTGTACAGTTAAGAACTACAGCTCCTCATTCCCCATGCACTATCTGTGTTAATCAAAGTCTGTTCATGAACATAGCACTGCTGTTGGCTGGATATATTTGGGCTGTTTCTCAAAAGCCACTGAGGTGCTTCAAAACTCTAGCAACACTGCTGCACTTCATACACCCGTACCAGCACAACACACTACTACGACGCGGTCATGCTGAGAATGGTGCACTATCAAAACCATATCTGGTCAGGTGTTGTCCTACAGTATAGTGGTCCCTGTCCAATAATAAATGGGCTGTGTTGGAAAATAATCAACAACATGGTAACGTGATGTGGACTGTCATGAAGCAAGGTTACTCTTACTACTCCAAAAACAATCAAACAACAACAAAAAAAAAAACCCAGCACACCCAAAGAGTTTTAATCCTCTTATACCCCAGCAATTCGACAATGCTTACATAAAAAAAAATACTAATAATAATCAAAGGATGAGACATCGTGATGTTTAATTGCTTAAAGTTACATTAAATGTTGAGGAACATTAAATGAGGAAAAATTCTAAAGCACATTATCCACTGTGCTCACATGGCAGAAAACTATGACTCTAGCACTCTCACTGGAGACTCCTTCCAAGACTCCGTTTTGTTGTTAAATATCTACACTTTTTTTAAGCAGTTTATTTCTAAATACAGCAACGAGAATACTTCACAATTCCTTGTGAGTCAGCTATTACTACAGAAACGATAACTTATTACAACAAGCAAGTTTACCTAGAGTACACCCAATAAACTGTGTGTGTGAGTACTGACAAAATTAGTAACAGTAACAGTGCCTGTAAAGTTTAAAACGAGTATAGTGAGATGAGAATGGAATTGAGAGAATTCAATTAGAGGAGATTTCCCATGGTCTACAGCTAGCCAGCCAGTGAATGGATTCCTTAATTACAATTGAGAGACAAAGCACAAATTAGAAACAGGGGACTAGTTTAAAAAAAAAAAAATGGAGAAGAGATTTCTCGAAGACTGATGTTCTTCGACCGAAGAGGATATCAGATTCTTTAAACAGCATTCAATAATTTTAGTCAATAGTTTTGTGAAATCCTTCAGTGGGTAATTTGGTCCAACAGTGAAATTAGGAAAGGAAGGATTCTGGGATTGTGTGTGGGGTGAAAAAGGTTCAGGGAGATTCCCAAATTAGTAGTATGGAACTTTCGAGCACACCATGCTTCAGACTAGCTTCACTGAGATATACTAGGTTAAAGTTTAGTTAAGGTTTATCAATATGCCCAGAATGCTTTTTACACTCTGGAGATCAAAATCATTTTTAAAAGATCCAGCTATATACTATTCCTTGTTTACATAGGTCAAGATGTGATACATTATCATTAGTGATTAGTTCATAGCCATGAATAAGATTTGAAATGCTTATGTTTTGTTTCACAGAGGAAAAAAAACAAAACAAAAAAAACTTCATACTTCTCTGTCTAGTCACCTTTAAAATATTCTGCTTTTGCCATAGACTTTCTTTTTATAAAGATACGTTATCACTTATCACGTTAATACATTTTTCACTCATTGAAATACTTCGCTGGTTCCACATCAAACCCGCGCTCCACCAGTTGACGACCTTTGACCTACACTCTAAATAAGCTATTTTTCACCCTTTAAGTCAGTGACAGGTGTCTATTTACACGCTAAGCTCTGATTAATGCCACAGGAATAAACCTGTGTAGCTGCCATGAGACCAACATGTTGTCTAGAGACCAAACACAAGCCGCACACAACGCAGTTATAAACGTGAAGTCATCAATACATATTTGTTTACAGAGTATTGACGTAGCATTACACCTCTCTCCATGCTAAATACTAAACAAAGGACAAAATCAGTCAAAGCCTCCGGATCTCATTTGTAACACCAAACATCCTAATTTCTATGTCTTCAAGAATTGTAAAGCCCTTCTCTGGCCTCAAACACTCGAGCGAGGCAAAATTCCTGCCTGAAGCGACAGGGCAAATAGTGACCCATGAGATTACATATTCACTTTTAATCCAACCTCTCCTTCTATTCTTCACTCTGTTTCAGTTTCGAAATGCAGAAAGCA
This sequence comes from Ameiurus melas, assembly GCA_012411365.1. Taxonomy (NCBI): domain Eukaryota; kingdom Metazoa; phylum Chordata; class Actinopteri; order Siluriformes; family Ictaluridae; genus Ameiurus; species Ameiurus melas. Next base: position 24,919,364 of record CM022767.1, on the reverse strand, counting down.
TTGGAAATGAAGCCGACAGTATCAGAGAAACACAGCAAATCTGCATGGGGGGGTGATCAATATTTCATCTAGAATACTGTACACCAACTTCTCCCTCAGTGCAAATCAAACAGACTGGTCATTAAAATGTTTGGCTTTAAATTTACTTTTAAAGCCTCTTGGTGAGAGCAAAGGTGATGAATTATATAAGGGCTACATATTGGCCTGGTGAAAAGTTTCCTGTTGAGGAATGAGGTTAGAGGCTCTCTAATTCACTCAGGAAAACTTCAATTATTTGCTTACTTTAAAAAAAAATAAAATAATAATAATAATTAAAAAAAACGCAGTAGGCCAATTCCATGCTACTTTCACTTAGCAGAGTGATGCACTAATCCAGTTATATTCACCATGACACTTTCAGTGCTACAGAAGTACGCAGTAAGTGGTGGCTCAGAAGTAAATAAGTATCTGCTAAATAAACAAACAAATGTAACTATGATAAATGTGTATCTGGATCATGTGTTGTATGATGTATGTTAGAGCTGTACATTTAATGAGCAAAGATGTGCTGATTTTTTTCTTCTTCAAAACTGTAGCAGGGACAATAATGTGTCTGTCTGACTACGAGGTACAAATATACAGCATTATAAAAAGCAAAAAAATCGTTTCAAATACAACGAAGTGAAACAGTAGAACTCGACTCCGACGGCACTCACACAGATGCCTCCGCTGCCAAAAAGTCTAGACCACCTTTTTACTCATTTATATGTCAGAACTACTTAGAATATAAAATGATTAAAATATACGTTAAACAGGAAAGAAGTTATTGAAGAAAAACTATTTCAGACATTTGACTCTGCTGTGACCTTGACCCTGTTTGGCTCATTTCCAAAATCTAAACAGTTCATCTGCTGGTTACAGTAACAATTCCTTAGAAATCTTACAATCATTGAACCACTCGTGCTGCGCTAACGAGAATCACGGATGAGCGGATAGCCTCAACGACAACCTGAAAACATAATGCTTCAATCACCTGGTGGTGGAGGCATAAAAAAAAATTTTTTTTTGAAAACACAGTTAGGGGAAACAGTGCGTGTTGTGACCATTGCTTGCATTTTAAACCGCATCGCTTCTCTTATAGTAAATAACTCAATGGCTAAATGATTGAATGAATACATCAATTAATATATGAATGAATACATGAATGAGCAAATAAAAAAATCCAAGGACCTTGCAGAACCTGCCCCAGTTGGTCCTCACTTACTTCTGTCTCTGCATGAAATCTTCTAAAAAGCAGTCTATTATTTAATGTTACTTTCGTTACTGAGACCTTTTTGCTAGTTCAATGAATGTAAAAATGAACATGTTTAGAGGGTTACTCTTTTCTACTGACAGACTAAAGCAAAATAAAGCCAAAGACAAACGTCTAATATAAAAACTAGAGATGAATTTTGGACAACGCTGTAAATCTTAGCACACTATGCGCTATTTATACGCATGCTTTTTAGCATTTATTTCGACTGGAATGCTGTCACACTAATGAACAACATCTGATTAGAACTAGTAGTATATCACATGAATATGAATCACATGAATATGAATCACATGTAAATGAATCACATTACTTGAAAATGAATCATATGTAAATGAATCACATGTAAATGAATCATATGAAAATTAATAAATAAACAAAGGCAAAAAAAAAAGAACTAGTAGTATAATTATGGCTATGTTTAAACTATGATGGCTATTTAAAAAAAAAAAAAAAGTGTTCAATAAGCTTATTTGGAACTGCAAATCAATCAGAGCTCTTAGATAGCCTTAGACAGCACAGGTGTGAATTTCCAAAATCCCAATAATCCACATAAATCAGAAGACTATAAAAAAGTAAAAAAGGAACAGCTCATTAAACTAATGGTTGGGGTGGGATGGTTAAATGACGGTGTTTGATAGTGCGCAGTCAGTTTGAAGGCCAAGCTCAGTTGTAATAGTGATGTGCGTCCTATCTTTTTTGTGAAAGAGAAGTGAACCTCAAGGAGATTTCAGCTTCAGCTGATATTTTCCCTGTATTCTTCTCTCAACAGGCCGACGAGAGCCTCTTTTGTGCTCGGCTCCTTTACACTTTTCCTAAACAGTTTAGGATTTTGGGGGAGACAGTAGCAGTTTATTGAATGGGAGCGTGGGTGGGCATGAAAGCCAGAGTTTATATGCGGGAGAGAGAAGAAGAGAGAAAAATCAAACAAAGCCAAGAAACATGGGGGTTGATGATGGCGTTACATCATCAAAACAGAAACCTGAAACCATTTACATGTCAAACAAGGCTATATCAAGTCATAAAAACAAATCATACAAAAGCCCAAACTGACACACACGAAAAAAAGTAAACATAATTATAGTAATTTGCAAAACCTCTGCTTATGGATAGATGAGAGTCATCACTCATGAAGTGAAAAGAGGAAAATGGAAAAAGAAGAAAATGGCTGTGAAATAGTGCATTTTCATATGGACATAAAAAAAAATATCAGAATAAAACTGGTAGGTGTTTTGGAACAAACAATTTTTCTAATGAATGGGAAAAAGAGAAATATTTGAAAAACAACGCTTACAACATGTAAGATACAGATTAAAACGAATACCACAAAAAACATCCCATGACATTTGAGTTCAAATCCAAATAGCTGTTTCAGAACATTTTGCCCCTGTATCTTAGTGTTAATGTACACAAAACACTACAGTATATCTGATAAAAGAAATTGTTTTGGATATGTTTTTTTTTTTATTTCATCAAAGGAACTGATTAAAAACTTTTTTGGGGAAGATGAATTTATCCCAATCCTCTCTAAAACCATATAATAATATTGGCAGCCTTGGTAAATATGAGCACAGTAGTCTGTGAAAATTGTATTTATTGTTTAATCTTTTGTTTAAAAAAAATAAATCACAAAAATACTCTGCTCTCGTGGATATCAAGCAATTGTAAACAACACAGAAAAACACAAAAAATTGTTAAATATGTGTGCAACAATTATTGGCTGGAGAATTGCAGAAGTTAGTTGCGTCTTGGGGTAAGAAATTCTCCAAAACGACAATCTGAAGTCACCTACATCAGGGTTTCAAGCAAAACAATCTCAAGCATCTTCAGTTTGCCAGACACTACTGGAACTTCAAATGGGATCGGGTTCGATGGTCAGATGAAACCAAAATAGAGCTTTTTGGCAATAAACACCAGAGGTGGTTTTGGAGCACACACAGAGAGGTAGTCATATGGAAAAGTACCTCATGCCCACAGTTAAATATGGTGGTGGCTCATTAATGTTTTGGGGCTGTTTTTCTCCCAGAGGACCTGGACATTTTGTTAGGACACATGGCATCATGGACTATCAAATATCAACAGATATTAAATGAAAACCTAACTGCCTCTGCCAGAAAGCTTAAAATGGTCCATGGTTGGATCTTCCAGCAGGACAATGATCCAAAACATACATCAAAATCAAGATCCTGCCATGGCCATCCCAGTACCCTGACTTCAAACCCATAGAACTCCTTTGGGGTGAACTCTTCAGTGAACCTGTGTGGGGTGGACCACAGGTGAACCAGCATGGACCTCGAAATTTGAAGGATCTGGAGATATTCTGTATGGAGGAATGGTCTCACATCCCTTGCCATGTATTCTCCAACCTCATCAGGCATTATAGGAGAAGACTCAGAGCTGTTATTTTGGCAAAAGGAGGTAGCACAAAGTATTGACTAGAAGGGTACCAATAATTGTTGCACACCTATATTTATTATTATTTTTTTATAAACCTGTTTTGTGTTTGCAATTGTTTGATATCCATGAGAGCAGAGCATTTTTGTGATTTTTTAAAACAAAAGATCAAATGGTTAAACAATTTTTCACAGCCTTCTTTGCTCATATTTACCAAGGGTGCCAATATTAGTGGAGGGCACTATATTACTAGTAAAATCTCTTCCGTGGTCATCTTTTATCCCCTTTGCCATATTGCTGAATTGGCACACTTAATTATACACAAACATTGTATTTGAGCCTCGTGAATAGCTTAAATTAAAATGTTCACGCTCGTAAGAGAGGTCACAACAGTCTCATTACACTGGAGGTTTCCAATCTCAAGCCAGCGTTCATGACTGTAATTGCAGTTCGTTAAGAGTTTAGATTAGCTCAGGGCTGACCTGCTATTATTGTCTTTCTCACTACCCCCAACCCCCCACCACACCCCAATTATATCATTATGAGTACATTTAACTCCTTCCACAATACATTTTGTAATAACTCTTAATATCAGAAAACCACTGAAAGGGAATGTTGTTATAGTAAGTAATATCAGATCATTTCCATCTATAAAAACTACACTTCCACTGTAAGGCCATTAGATAATGAGAGGTTGTGGCTTTTGAATGTACTGTCCTAGTTATTGCACAATGGGACTCATTTATTCTCCTTGTTAGTTCTCACCAAACAAGTGTAATGAGAACAGACGCTTCTCTGCTGAATCAAACATGCACATATACACGAGAAAAACCTAGATAGCTGATGACATAATTCAGTACATTAGGTCAACAGACTGGTGCTCCACACTGCGGAATGCTGTCTATGGATGAAATGGAGAAATCTTATACAGCAGAAATGAAGAGATGTGCTCTGTTTTCCTTTAACAATGCACAATTTAAGTGTTGTAGTGAGAACTATAATTTATTTATTGAAATTTAACTCTGCAACAGAGACCTAGAGGAAACTTAGATTATTTGAGCCTATCAAATTTTGATGACTGGCTCTAAGTGAATTCCATGGGCCTATCCTACAGCCGCTGTTTGTCCCTGTAAACTTCTACTCTCATAGCTTTAGCCCTTATGTTCAGGCCTTAAAAATAAAAAACTGTCTTTTCCTGGGTATAACTCAAATTTTACAGTGGTTTCTACTATCTCATATGAGACCGTAAAAAAAGGAAAAGAAGAAAAAAAAAAAAGCCAGACAGTGTACACCCACAGGAGACAAACGTTGTGGTCGTCACACACCCACAAGAGACAAACTTCATGTGACTCAAGTATCTGCAGGGGTGGGTAAAGTCCAACAAAATTACATTTGAAATCTTAATTCAGTAATGAGATTTAGATGAAGAGATTAGTACCGAGTCAAATTAAACTTTAGTCAAAAAGAAAGCACTTAAAAGTTCTTTTGATGTACACTTGTAAATGATGGCAAGATAGATTTTTATTAATTTTTTTTTCAATCCATGAAAGAAAAATCTAAGTTAAAATAAATGCATGTTCTCGGGGTGTGGGGGGCACATACTTTTGCACAGTTGGTGGAGCTGTGGATTTAGTAGTGCACCCTTGATCCCTAATTGTATTGGTCGGCACTTATTTAGCGCTTTACACTGCGTCTCATTCACACACACACACGAATGGGAGCAGAGATGCCATGCAAGGTGCTAACTTGCCATCAGGAGCAACTTGGGGTTCAGTGTCTTGCCCAAGGACACTTCGGCATGTGGAGTCACGTGGGCCGGGAATTCGAACTGCCAACTTTAAGATTAATGGACAACCCGCTCTACCACCTGAGCCACAGCCACCCAATTGTGGTCCCTAATTGTGGCTTAGCGGTTAGCACGTTTGCCTCAACTTCAGGGTTTGGGGTTCGATTTCCACCCTGTGAGTTTACCTGTTCTCCCCGTGCTTCGGGGATTGCCTCCAGGTACTCCGGTTTCCTCCACCAGGCCAAAGACATGCCTTACAGGTTGACTGGCATTTCTAAATTGTCTGTAGTGAGTCTGTAGTTTCATGTGTGTGATTGTGCCCTGCGATGAGTTGGTACCCTGTCCAGGTTGTCCCCTGCATTGTGGGCTAGGCTCTTATGTGAGATAAGCATAACAGAACATGGATGGATGGATTCTGAGCTAAAGCTGACCTGCAGTAAGCAAGAAAAGGCTATGGTCACAGTGACCTTCACAATCCCTTGCACTGTATCACACAGTGTACAGACCATTGTGGTTAAGTCTGAATCAAAGGGAGCCGGGAAAAAAATACCCCAAGATGTGCTTCAATACTCTCAAGCTCTCTATTCAGGGAAAACATCAACAAAACTCTAAGAGTTTAATTTTCATTCCTTTTAAGAGCTAGCGCTTTGATTGTGTCGTTTCATATGTGGCATAATTTGCATGCACAAATAAGCAGTTGCAGCTCTTTTCAAGGACAGCGCCTCTCGGAGTGATCCGAAATTGAAGCTACGCATCATCCTTGACATTGACTGGCTTACTAATGTCAACAACAACAAACAGCCAACAATCACCACACAATAACGTGCAACCGAGCAATGGCACTTCATCTCGCTTTCACTCAAAACAACCTTCGCAAATGCAGACACAATTTGGACAAACAAATCTTGCACGACAATTTCTATAAAGTCAGACGAGGGTTTCCAAGAAACGCCGTGCATTCTATGTTCTCTCGGAATTTGGATGATGATGTTTATACCCCAGTGTGGCTGAATTCTCAAATCTGATTGGTCAGAAAGTGTGCATTATTTTCATATAATAGCACTGCTCGGAAAGTAGTAGTGTTTCTATAGTAACAGCTCATACACAGGCAGTCCGTACAGGATTTCACAGAGTTTTATTTTGGTGATTGTTGTGGCCAAAAATGCTCAATTTGGCTGCATGCTATTTATTTATTTTTTGCAATGCAACTTTTGCTGCGAATACTACGGAATTTCTGTGACTGCAAAATCCTGGAGGGACTGCACAGGGACTTGTGCGATGCATACTTCACACAATCTAAGACTAATAATAAACTGATTTTTTTTTTTTTTTTTTTTAAGTTTCTTGTTTAACAAGGTAAAATATATAATTGATGATGTGGTGACTTTTTTTTTTTTTTTAGAAGACACTTATTTAATGTTTATGGAAGGAGTCTCTGTTGTAAGCACTTTGTAACAGTCAAAGTTTCCCAGCACAGACAATTCTTCAGACTGTGTTTTGAGAGAGAGAGAGAGAGAGAGAGAGAGAGAGAGTGAGTGAGTGAGAGAGAGAGTGAGTGAGTGAGAGAGGCTGGTAAGAGAAAGAATGTTTATCGCAGCTATAACATCCAGTAGGTGAGAACAGGCACTAACTTTAAATGTAAATGGTAAATGTGCACTTATATAGCGCTTTTATCCAAACAGAGCTTTACACTGTGTCTCATTCACCCATTCACACACACACCAATGGGAGCAGAGCTGTCATGCAAGGCGCTAGCTTGCCATCGGGAGCAACTTGGGGTTCAGTGTCTTGCCCAAGGACACTTCGGCATGTGGAGTCACCCGGGACGGGAATCGAACCGCCAACCCTACGATTAGTGGACAACCCGCTCTACCAACTGCGCCACAGCCCTTTAAAACAACATTAAATCTAACTATAAAACCTTTAAAATGTGTGACGTGTCATTCACCAGTAAATTAAACACCGTAGTCGTTGTGGTACAAGTGGAATAACACACTCCAGACCATGATGTTATACAAAAATAATCTACTTTAAGGGATGTGCATTATTTTTTGTACAAGAACACGGTCTTAAGTGTGTTTCTCCTTACCTAGTACAGCAAGCCAATCTGAACAATGCCTTTGAAATAAGGAACAAGATGTTTAAAAAAAAAAAAGTGCCTTCTGAGAAAATGCTATTTTCTACAATATTGTAATAAGGCACTGAAGGTGAAGAGTGATCCCCTTAACAAGTCTGTTTCTCTGAACTACTAAGTGAACTGATAAGACACTATACCAAAAAACTATTACAGGTTCTCCAAACAGAGCTGTGCTGAGTGACTATACTGATCACATTGAGCTGAGAACAGAGAGCACTAATCTGGACTAATTATACCAGCATTAGGTCAAAGCTTCAGCTACTGGGCCTGCGAGAGATTAAAGTAGTGAAGAAGCACTGCACTTATGTTCTTGAGTGAGTCAGTCCTTTTATCATGTCACTAATAGTAGTATGACACAGAACACATTAATAATATATGATGTCTATTTTTTTTTTTTAGAAGAAGAAATTGGAGAAGCTGCGAAAGAATGGAGAAATTTGTACAGATTGTAACTTGAACACTTTTCTGTGGCAAGACTGCTTTAGACAAAACTCTATATATATATAGTCACGACACAGCCCATCAAATAAATCTTAACTTGTTAACTTAGACTTATCAATCTTTCAAAAACATGTCATAACATATCAATCATAACGTATCAATAGAGCTAAGGAATGGACAAAATGACAAAAAACATATATCACAATTCTCAAATGCATTTCTACGATACATCATAAATAAGCTTGCTCACAAAATGTTAGCAGTAGTATTGCATTAAAAAAATAAATAATAATACTATTTTATTTAAATATTAAAAGTCAAATGTATAATACAATTATTTACATGTTCCTATATTAAACAAATATAATGGTTAAGACGTTGGACTACTAATCGGAAGGTTGAGAGTTCAAATCCCAGCACTGCAAAGCTTCCCCTTAACCCTCAACTGCTCAGCTGTATAAATGAGATAAATGTAAGTCACTCTGGATAAGGGCCTCTGCCAAATGGCATAAATGTAAAAAAAAAAAAAAAAAATTCATAAAAAAAATTATAGATGCAATTTGTAATCTTTGATTCATCTGTCCAGAGCACATTATTACAAAAGGTCTGATCTTTGCCTATATGCTCCTTGGCAAAATGTAGTCTTGCTTTAAAGCGCACCCCCACCCCACCCCCAGTGGCACAAAACGACTCGTTAAATGATCAGTCATTCTAAACTCCTCCTTTCAGAGAGCATACTCTGCTCTGAATGGACAGATGTCCCAGTCTGTTTCAGAAACGAAACACCGACTACCATAACAAGTTTCAGCTCCTTCTGTCAGCGAGCAGCCGATGAAGAGGCGGGGCTTTTTCTTACAAACCTACATAGGTTAGTACAGGAAGTAAGTCTGGAATCACTAACGACTCGTTTCAGCTGTTCAGAATCGCTTCCTTCTTTTGGGAGTCCCCTGAAGCACGGGGAGAACCTCCGTGCACACAGGGTGGAGGTAGGAATTGAACCCCCAACCTTGGAGGTACTGTATGAGGCACACGCGCTAACCACCAAAGATTGTTCCAATGAAATAAAGTCATTTTTACACATCGATTCACTTAGCATTTAATAATAGAAATGTCTTGACTCACTCATATATAATGCTTGGTTAAATTTGCAAATTGAGGTCATTTAAACAAAATTGCTGGTTGCTACTGAAAGAAGGGGAAAATTGTGAGCAAATGATGAAATGAGAGAATGAGGGGGAAAAATACTTGTTATATTGCAGATGAAGTGGCTGGATGAATGAAACCCAAGTCAGTGTGTCTCTTTGTGTGTGTGTGTGTGTGTGTGTGTGTGTGTGTCACTATGCTTTGAGAGGTCCTGTAACTACTGAATCTTTGCCTTGAGTTATGACAGCTTGCTTATCAAACAGGCCAGATGTGACAGAGCAGTGCAGAAAACCAGTTTTATTCTTCATCTTCTTATTATAACCATTATCTAACCTTTTCTGAAATCCTGCTATTTTTTTTTTTTAAATGGCCATATTGTATTAAAGTGGAAACAATTTGTGCACCCCTAAGACAGAGTTAATTGTTCTAATCAGGAACACACGCACGCTTATGCTGCATTCAAATAAAACATGCAACGCGGAATTTCCAACCTCCGACTTAAAAATAACGCCCCCTCAACTCAGAATTTCTACTCATCACGGTCTCCACAACCCTGTGATATCAAGTCACCATGGCTGCGCACATCAACAGTAAACAAAGTAGCACTTCTCGCCTTTAAACGAGTTATGCTGCATATATTAGCTTTGGATCAATCAACATACAGACATATCTTGTGAAATCCAGAACCCTAACTATACAGTTAACTCTTTTTATGGAGGAAAAATATACATCGCTCATCACAGTTAGCTGGCTAGACTATTGCCAAGAAACATGGAGTTGACCAGGGTTCTCCTAGTTCAAATGCTTAAAGGTTGAAAACGATGCAATTCCCACTTCCAAGGTAAGGCAAGGTAAGAACACAGCATTACACCTAGAGGCAATTTAGTTGCCAGACCACATAATGGCATGTTTAGGGAGGCTGGTGGAAACCAAACCGCCAGAAGGAGATATATATATATATATATATATATATATATAGACACGGGTAGAACATGTTAAACTCCACACAGACCGTAATCAAGCGCAGAATCAGCACCATGCAGACTTGCATTGGTAACTCGTTTGAGAAATATAATTTCTCAGAACTTCATATCTAATTAAAAACAAATCATTCCTGCTAGTGACTTCGGAGCCAACAGGAATGTTTACTATATTATAAAATTAGACAACAGTTTTGATAGAACAGCTGCATTTAGAACACTTAAGACCTTTTTTTGTTTGTTTTTCACTTCAGGAGGATTGAGGGCTGCATGTGCAGACTAAACACTCATTACTGATCAGTAGCTATGTCTGGTTTTATTTTGAGGCCTCTTGAGAGCAGTTAATTAAAAAGACCTGGAGACACACAAATAAGAACTGTTTTTATGCTTTAAAAAAAAAAAAAAAAAAAAAACTCCTGCAAATCAGTTCAGAGAAAGCTTACTTCCTCAGTAAGTCTCATCAATCTAACAGGTGGGAGTTAGTTGTTCCAAATGCAGCGGCGCGGACTCTAAATGCAATGGCCTACATTCGTTGTGTCGAACTATTTAGCAAAGTGCCCTAGGCTTCAACTTGAGCAGTCTCTAAACTTCATTTAACATCTATTAATGATATGGGTCATTATAATTTTAGACTCATAACACTTTCCAAAAATGAGAAATGACTGATACACTTACAAAACATGAGTGGCTTTGTATCTGGAGATTTTTAATCTAATCGAAATGCGTGGATTGGTTGATTAGCTGATTGGTGGATTTGCTGACAGACTGAGCTGGTGGTTATTTGTCTACACAAAAGATCTAATATATTATACCCAACTGGGCCAACAAAGAACTTGAGACCAAAATAAATAGAATAATAAGGTTTATATAACGCATATGACAGTTTTACTGTCTCTGTGGAAAATGCGCTAAAGCTCTATACACTTATATATAGCAGTTTGTAGCAGACTGTATTGTGCTTAACAAATAAAATTGACTTCTTTATTTATTTAATTACTTACAGCCATCCATACAGCTTCTTTAGTTTGTCCCTCTGAGGGACAGAGTTTGAAACTCTTAGAAATTGTACACAGAAACTCTACACCAAAGGGTTAACCTTTTTCGAGAGGGCTCCAAGTTGAACCCCTTTAAGAAACTAACCCTAAAGTGTTCTAAGACATCAATTTATTTTCCATTGTTCACTGGTTCCCAGTATTTCAAGTTCCAGAAGCCAGCTATAAGGTAACGATGGAAGTTCACCCAACTGCATGGAGTCCCTCATCATCAAGAGCTCATCTTCCATCCCAACCACCATGGCCACAGGGTCCAAAATCCAAACCCAGACTCTATTTAGTGGTAGTTCTGTAAAGCTGGGCTGAGCCAACCATCAAGAAGCGACTATTGCGGCGTTATCAACTGCCAGACTGTGGTCCAGACGCAAACTCAGCAAAGTATTTCACATGAATGACCCGAGCACTGTAATAGAGCTGATCAACGTATGGGGGGAAAGAAATAAACCTGGCCATAGTTCAGCGAGTCGAGTGTTTTAAACATGAACCTTCGTGCCAGATACTCTGTTCAGGTTTATCCAATCACATGCATTTATGTAAAACATTTAGCTGAAGGAAGTTCATCAGACCAGAGGGAGCCAGATAGGTCAGAAATGGAAATAGAATCTTTAAAGTTGAATGGACAGAGACGTGTGCGTTTATTTCCCCCACATCAAATTCGAAACATATGTGACTCAAAGTAATGATGTGCAAAAATGTTACAGGAGTGGGTGGATATGAAGGTGCGAGACAAAGAAAGGCCCTCATCTAAATACCCCTGGTTTAAAGCCTCACGTGATTATAAATGTGGAAACACCATCATTCATCTCATTCTCTGATATTTATGTTTGCTCTCTTTTGCAATGCTGTCAGGTTTTGCGATGACTGATGAGCTCTGCTGGTGTGTTATTATTATTATTAGTAGTAGTAGTAGTAGTATTTCTATTAGTACTGGGTATTTAGCATTCTTCATCGATTGCATCATTCCCAGTTTAATGGATTGCTTCAGGACTAGTGTTTGTAGCACCTCCAACTAGTATTTACTACAACCCACATTTTTTTGTGGCTGTTGCTGTTTGTATTGTTTCCAGCAAGATGATCAAAAGCATTCGTGTCACTATCATCTCTTTGAGTAGCACTATGCAGGGAGTGGGTTCTGCCTCACTTAAAAAGACGCTCTGGGTACGTGTGTTACCTGTGGCGTGCGACTCTTATATGGCGAGCTGCTCTCCAGATCGTCCAAAATACTGGTCAAAGAGTCGATCTCAGCATCCAGGCTGGAGCGTCTCTCCTCCAAGGTCTTCTCCGGTCCTTTGATCTATAACAAATACACAGCGCATGTTTAAAAAAAACAAAACAAAAAAAAAACACAACACGTGGGAAAGTTTACCAATTTAACCTGTGAGTAAACTCACAGAATAGGACTAGAACATTCCACTGCAAAAATTTTGATCAAGACATTTATTTTGGAGCATGAAGACTCATGTTATATTTTTACGTCGTATGGATCAGCAGTACGTTTCTGCCGGGTGTAATTTTAGAGAAACTCTAAAGGTTTAGATCCATAATGAGCAAGCTAAAGGTGACAGTGGCTTGCTTTAATACAGATGTGTGACTAACAAGAGTAGGAAAGAAGCAAGGCTAAAACAAACTTAATCATTCACAGGTCAAAGGCACAAATTGAAAGAAAGAAAGAAAGAAAGAAAGAAAAAAAAGAAAGAAAGAAAGAAAGAAAGAAAGAAAGAAAGATGGAGAAATGGATAGATTTTAAACCTTTTTTTTTTAAAGCTGTCCCTGTTAACTGAGTGTAGTGAGTGTCATGTGACACAATATATACAATACTGATGTATGGATGTATGCTTTTAATTTTGTAAAAATTTTTTTTTTTTTTTGTACATTTCTAGGATCATCTGGAACAATTATGACAATAAAAGCAGTCCGTTCTATTATGTTTGATAGAAGGTAAAGAAATGAATTCAATAAATGAATTAAGAGGCTGGAGCTTTATTACGGAAATCGAAAAATGATTGCATTGATATAGATGATTCCACTGATTGATTTTTTTTTTTTCAGAAAAACAAATAAATAAAGAGTTAATGTACACATTCAGACTGTATATCTTTACATGGATGTTCAAGGTCCAAACTGCATTGATATGAAAATCAATGAATCTTTATAAATAAAAACCTGTACCTTGGAACCATCACTACTACTATGCTACATGTGGTCCAAATTGATTCACTAGGATTACAAGGATACATGTTATGAGAACATGCTGGAAATCATTATGGCTTCTAAATAACCACACGAGAAGAGAAGTGGGTCAGCTGAAGTGTGTGGATAAGCAAAAGATCTACAATTTCTGACTGTTGCCCTGTGCACACGAGCGGGATGAGTGAAAGACATCACAGTGTTTTGTGGCAGTGTCACAATCAGTACGTTTACATGGACAACAATGTTCTGATATTAACCCGATACTCGGCTTAAGAAACTTGCATGTAAACAACGATTATTGAGGACCTTAATCCGGCTAAAGTCATACTCGAAGCAAACACAAGTTGAATTAAGACATGTGGAGTATTCCTGTTTTAGTCGCATTATTGAAGTGCATCACAGACATGTATACACCTCAATCACACGGTCAACATCGTGTGGGAGTTTTCACCGCATTTTGTGACGGCCACGACCACACACGGCAGTGCTCAACCGTTTTACGGCAAACAAGAGAGCACGGTTTCGTCCACAACCGTGTACGTACCTACTATATTGTAGGTGAGATACATGTATTTTAGCTACTATACAGTAGGTAAGTACACTTTTTGGGACGCAGTCCACAGCTTCAAGCAGTCGTCTGTTTGCCCGTACAGCATGAAACTGAATTTTGAATTGAATCAAATGAAATTTAATCTAATGAAATTAAAAATAAAAAAACACCCAAAACTGTATACCATAACGAAGACGAACTGTATGTCGATATGTGAAATTCCTGAGGGACGTCGTGGCGTGGTGACGTAATGATGTGTGCTGTTAATCAAACTATGTTCTAGAACATGTAACACGGGAACATGAAAGGAGTATTCTAAAAGTGACTCATGTAAACACCTTAATCACAATACTGTCATTCAGAATACGGTCAATAATTAGATTACTGCTGTCCATCTAAACGTAGTCACTGATGGTGTGGGGGACAGATGTTGACAGCATTCGCTTTTCATGTCAAAGAAACACTTGTGCTCCTTTTCGAGCCCTGCTTTCTGTGGACAGGGCGTAATTTCTCAGTCCCACACTGCACATCTTGTACACAAGGAGTTCTTTTCAAAGCCTCTAACTTTATTGTCATAAAAGAAGAAAAGAGGAGAGAAGAGAAGAGAAAAAAAAAAGAGCAGAAGAGAAGAAGAGAAGAGAAAAGGAAAGAAGAGAAGAGAGAATCAGGGCAGAAGGTAAACAAAACCTGCTCTAAAGACAGCATCCTAAATAAACACGCTCTGCTTTAACAGCCGTAACAAGTGCTGAAAAGCTGCGTCTAAACAGGAAAAGGAAACAAAACTTGCAACTGAAAATCAGATATAGAAAGGAAAGGAAAGGACAAGAAAGGACAGGAAAGATGTGCACAATGTACTGAAAGTACAAAAATACCCAGCATCCCACTGCACATATATCCAATTATAACATCAGACTACATTCAGTGTGTGTCAGCAGTCAGAACGAAGCGACACTGTTTAGAGGCATATAATAGAAAAGACTCTGGCTCCTCTCATCTGGAGGTATGTTCCTATGGAAACTGAGGTGTGATTCATAGTTACACTGCTAACAGGTCAATAATGACCAATTTGTAAGATATTTAAGAGGATAGTTGCAGAAAAGAGGCTCGTAATTTAATCGAGAATCCAGTTCTCCAGCACAGAGCATGCTTAAGTGCTATGCGAATGACATAATTAACACGACACAGGAATCAGCATCGTAACAGCAGAAGGGTCAAAATGTCAGCGCAGAATAATAAAAGAAATGACAGAACAGACTATGCAAGTCAGCTAGGAAGCTGAACGTAAAAAAGTGCAGAGTGGAGAGATTCTCAGTGCAGAGTTAAGAAAGGAGAATGTTTGCGATGAGACCCCACAGCCGGTATTTGCATGCGCACGCACATCTACGGCGCATGGAGTTACAGGAAAACAATAGAATCTGGGTTGTGGTGGTGTTTGCTTATTAAAATTTGCCTCTGCACTTTGACCTCTTCCTCTTGTGAGTTCTGCTTAGACACAAAAATAAGTCAACATCCCTTTTTTCCCCTCCCATTCAAGAAGCATGTGGAGAACTGGAACAAAGGAAAGTTGTGGCTTATGTGGCCAAGCGCTCTACTGCAAAAAAAAAAAAAAAATTGCACGTGTGCGAGTTTGCGTGTGAAAAACAACTTGTATTTGCAAAAAAAAAAAAGTGAAGAGATTCAAATGAAAGAGATTCCTTTTGTGTTCTGTAGTGTTTTTGTTTAAATCCAGTATAAAGAAATAGAGGAAAATTAAATCACATGAACAGATTAGCTGTATGCTTAGAAGGTGAACTAATAAGGTAGATTCCTCAAGATAAGATGTTAGATTTGCACGTCCCAAAAACACATCATGCTTCATTTTCAGCTTTCATAAAGGCTGTCCTGTGCTCATCCCAGGAATCCTATTCATAATCGACTCATCCATCCAGTTTCCATACAGCTTATCCAACACAGGGACACACAGGTGTGCCTGGAGCCTATCCCAGGGAACTTTGAGCCGGGATGGGGTGGGGGGACACCCTGGATAGGGTGCCAACCCAGCACAGGGCACAACTGCACACACATTCACACACTATGGTCAATTTGGAAATGCCAATCAGCCCACATCCTGCATGTCTTTGGAGGAGGAAACCAGAGTACCCGGAGGAAACCCATGAAGCACGGGGAGAACATACAAACTCTACGCTCACAGGACACCCGAAACCCTGGAGGTGCGAGGCAAACGTGCTAACCACCAAGCCACTCCCATAATAGTCTCATTCATAATAATATTTTATAGTATAGAAGTGTACAAGAGCAATGATTTATTATCGCACTCGCCGTCACCCAGAACACGACTGAGATTGGTTCCTCTGAATATTTCGTCCTCCTGTCGTGTCAGGGAGTCTTGCCTCATTTTGGATCGAAATCTACACCTGGATTCCTCAGACAGGAACAGAACACGCTGTACTGTACTGTACTCAGAATGGTCTCTTGACAAAACACAGCGTACAGTCAGTAAGGCTACACCTCCAAAGTGAAGCTATACTATATCCTTCCTAATAAAAGAACAGCATGTGTGAGTGTTGCTAATAAACTAGAAACTCAGAATCCTTCAGCATTTCTCCCATATTTGACTTTTACACATATTCACAATTTAGTTAGACTGTGTTTTACCAAACTGACTTACAAGTGATGCAGAATACAGTCCGAGTAGAGGTTAAGAGCTGAAGCATGCCCCTTCAGCAGCACTTCCATTTGAACTGACAACCTTCCACGCTTTATCACACTTTAACTGCAAGGCTTCTAGGCTTTTTTTTTGCTTTTTTTTTTTTAATAACCTGTCTCATTAGTGTTGCATCTCAAGAATGTGTGGTTGAATGTTTGTAGTATGCACTTGAATGGTGTTTAAAAAAATTTTTTTTTATTAAAAATAAAGCAAGTTGTAATTTTTTTTGCGATGAACATAGTTTTTCAATATTCTGTTGGTAGTGAAATGATTTATTTTAATCTAAAAAACTTGTTTTTTCTTTCTAAAAATTTTTTAAACAGCAGCAAGCTGACCAAAGTGCTGAACAGAATAAGAAAAAATGCAATAGAAAACAGAATAAACCAAATAGAGACGGACAATAAACAATAGTTTTTTATTAAAACGCCTGGGATAAGAGATACGCTTTCAGCCTCTTTTTTAAAAATGATAATAGAAGGTGCAAGGCAGATATCCAGTGGCAATTATTCCATAAACGAGGGGCAGCGACTGAAAAGGCTTTATCCCCCTTAGTCTTTAAATGGGATCGAGGGACATACAAAAGAAACCTATCATAAGATCTTAAAAAACTGCTAGATCAGAGGTTCTCAACCGTTTGTAAATAAAGCCCCAAAAGCCTTCCCCATCATGTGCACGCTAGATAGAATAGATTTTATTCATTAATTTTATATATATATATATATATAATAAAATCTATATCTGGCGTACATGATCGGAAGGCTTCGGGCTTTATATATATATATATATATATATATATATATATATATATATATATATATATATATATATATATATATACACATACACACACATACACACACACACACACACACCTATATACATACATTTATATACACACCTAATCTATAATCTGTTTTTGATAGAGTTGTGATTTTTAATTACTTTTCAAAACTTTTATGAATTTCTAAAATAACTTATGACTTCTATAAAACTATATTACGGACAGGTATGGAAAATAAATGAACAAAAAGGTTTCTGAACACTATCACAACTTTGAACAAGAGAACAAAGCTGCAACTACGTGTACTATTTTACATTTTAAAAATGTTGCATTCCATTCGTCTTGTGTTCTAATGACTTGGGACGAAGGGCGCGTCTCGGTATCCATGACATTGTTAAATCTCCGGCTTTCAGCCACTCACTGAACACAGCAGACGCACAGAGAGGTGCGAGAACAGAGGGAAAGATAAAAAGCTAGATAAAAAGCAGGCTAAGCTCCGCCTCTCCCCAGCAAAAAGAATACAGAGGAAGCGGGAACGTGGGGTTTTTCCATTTATGCACATTCTATTTGAAAAGCAATAAAATACACAGCGGACCCAAATGATGCCTCGTCTGTGTGTTTTTCCTGAAAACAATTTGCGCCCCTCTTCCGATCTCTCCGCGCGCCCCTGGTTGAGTGATGGATGGATGAATGTGGTGTAAGAAGATGTTTGAGATAAGAAGGAGCTTGATCATTAAGAGTTTTAAAGACATACAGCAGAATCTTAAACTGGATCGTAATATGGACCGGGTGCCGATGGAGCGATGCTAAAATTGGGGTGATATGATCATATTCCTGACATGGTCGTATCTGGAGATGAGCAATGTCAAGTTCCACTTGTTTGTCTAGTCATAGCTGCTTGGTAGACAAGTATGTTCAACAACCTACTAATTTACTGTCTTTCACCCAACAAAAATTTGCACACAATGCACTTCATGGCGGTGCGGAACACCTCGATTCTGTAATTACATTCTGCAAGACACTTTTTTTTGAATCCCACTGCCTGCTGCACTACACACATCAACCGAGATGGGATCTGGCTGATGCAAGCAAGCATAATAAGAAAACAAAAAAAGCTACTAAAAAAGCTAGCCAGACTCTAAGATGGTTTACATGCAATGCTAGGAGAGAACACCACATGGCTTGGCTGAATGACTCTTAGCAGCCATTGTGCAGTTCAATTCTGCATTTTATAATACTGCAGCTGCCTAAATGCGCAAGAGGCGAGCTATGATTAGAGCGATCGGCAACAAATCTTATTTCAAGCGGCGTAAAACCTTCATGGAATGCCGGTTTGTTGTGCTTGCTGGTAACTAGCAACCAACTTCCTGTTTGCACTTGTATGCGCATGCCCAGTTTGCATGAATGGTCATGTGACGTGTGTTCGGAGTGGACGGAGATCGTTCCTGAAACTCAGCAGAAACGCCAGTGTGGACGAGGATCGTTCTCATTTTAAAATGAAAATGCTCTAGTGTAAACAGGGCCTAAGGTTTCCAATCAACCAGAACATGTGATATTACTAATGAATTTATGATTTTAGGAATTTGTGACCCATGGGAGGACCTTTAAAAGGTTTCCACAGCCTCATGCTAACCTGTTTCATGCGAAATGGACACAAGAATTCGTAAAAACACAGTCGCAAAAAGGAATACATAAATAACACCAGAGACCTCTTGATCAAATCATGACATGGTGCCAGCTCAGGGTGTGCTCACACATTTACTGCTGCCTTCGTATTCAGCGTTAGAACGAAGTGAAAAAAAAAAAGTTTTAAAAAGAAATGCTCAAGTTAGACCTTAAAGGCAGGGTTGTTGGATTAATTCAGCAGCATTTATCCAACAAAATCACTCTCACTTATTAGAATTCCTGCAACTGGTGTGCGAGCTGGAGTTTTAAAATGCTTGTGATCCGAGCTGCGTCTCTGCTATCAGCGGTTTCAGTTCATGCCTTTAATGAAGCAGAGAGAGGCAACAAACAAGGCAATTAACCATGAAGTGGTTGTGTTTACTGGCAAACACAAACCATGATAAACGATTAGAAATTTAATATGCTGTAAAATAACCCAGTTACAACAGCTGCAAACAGCATTACAGACATTAGATAAAGGGAAATACAATAAGGCCATGTAGATATGAAAGTGAGCGAGTAGGGAGTGTGTGTAAAGGCAGCTGCTGTGCAACTCTAATCACTTTGCAAAATTAATTAGCCTAGAATTTGCTTTATAGACGATGTTAAAAATTTGTTTCATTTTGAAAGAAAGTGAAAATTGAACTTTATATATATATATATATATATATATATATATATATATATATATATACATATACAGGATGGGAACCTGATTAAAAAAAAAAAAAAACACTTTCATGATATCAACAGAATTGCTGACTGATTCAGTCAATTCTGTTGACTACATTTCTTCTTATTAATATATACCAGAGATGCACCAATAATCGGTATAGGCCGATAAAGGCTATTTTTCACGCTATGGGCCATCGATGATCAGGGCAGATTATATCCTGTCAATCAAAAGAGGGTGGAAAAACACATGGATTTCGTGCTGTGCGTAAAGATGATGTCTCTTGTGTGGAATTATGACAAAACTGCATTGTGTAATCTCTGCACTGATCAAATTTTACATTGGAAGTGAGCAGCAGTGAAGCGGGAGTTCCATTTTGCCGTGTTGCTCGAGCTGAATTAAAGCGCCAGTACACTGTAGATAGACTTAAATGAAGAGGAGTTGACAAAAAAGTATATATTGCACAGAAAAATATATTTGTAGAGTAGTATATTTCATATCTAGTTAATGTTAATATATAAAAAAAAGTTTGTGTGTTAACAGTTTGATGTCAGTGATGAAGTAGAAATGCTTTTGTTTGTGGTGAGTGAATGTGAATCTAACAGGAGGTTGTTTTTTTTTTTTAACAATACAGTCAAGTTAATATGACTTAACATTCAATAAGTTAAGAAATCGTACTTTAATCTTCAGAATTGAGTAATGTGTTTTCTGTATATGAAACCAGTTACTGTGAAACAACTTGTGGAAATGGAGAGAATAGTTTTTATTTGCATTCCTTTCAGAATTTTGGAATTAATTATTATTAATTTAAAAGAAGGCAGAACTATCTGTATCGGTATCAGCCGATATCACTCTGAATAATCGGTTATCGGTTTGTATCGGTGCATCTCTAATATATACGTCATTTAAGCTTTTTTTTTTTTTTTTTTACTTCTTATTAATGTATGTTATTTAAGCCTTTGATTCTTTCTTTTTGTTGGTTTTTATTTTTTTTTATTTTGTCCACTCTCATCTGTACAGACTCTGTAAGCACTATTTTCTGTTTTGATTGATGACGTGATGGCGCAGGAACATCACAGACAGTTTGATATCTGATTACAAACTGAATTTATTAGGGTCTGTTCCTTTCACTATGGCATGTAACTAACCAATACTCTGATCAAATCACGAGAAAACTCAATCTGGTCATTTCTGGCTGAATTCAGCCACGCAGACATGTGATGGGTTCTCCCAGGCCACCGTGTCAGAATCAAATTCTGGCACATAGACAGTATGTAGGTACACATGCACCGATCAGCCATCACAATAAAAACACTGACAGGTGAAGTGAATAACATTGATTATCTTGTACCTGTCAAGGGGTGGAATATACTATATCCGTGAGTCCCCTTATCTGGATCTAGGTGCTATAAAACCATATGTGAAGCCCACTGTAAAAATAAATAAATAAATAAATAAATAAATAAATAAACCTGGGTGTTGCTATGGACAGTGACTTTAAACTGGATAAACAGATTAATTTAGTAATAAAATCTAGCTTTTTTCCAGTTGTGGCATTTATACAGAGTCAAGTCTTTTCTGTCATTTAATGATTTTGAAAGGGTTATACATGTTTTTTTATCTCGACCCGCCTTGACTACTGTAACAGCCTTTATGTAGGTATTAGCCAAGTCGCCGTAACACGCTTGCAGATGGTACAGAATGCTGCTGCTCATCTGTTAACAGAAGCGCACAAGCGAGAACATATTACACACCAACATTGGCCTCCCTTCACTGGCTTCCTGTTCGTTTTAGAATTGATTTTAAGATTTTAGTTTTACGTATTTAAATCGTTAAATGGACTTGCACCAAGATATCTGTCTGATGTAATACAGCCACATGCACATGCTCAAGAGCACTTGGGTGTGCTGAGCATTTACTTTTGGTCATCCCTCGAGCAAGGCTGAAGAGCAGGGGTGGCCGTGCTTTTGCAGTTGCAGCACAAAACCTTTCTACATGTTAGGCAGGCCCAGACACTTTCTGCTTTTAAATATAGTCTTTTAAATCAGTTTTATTCTTTGGCGTTTAACTCAGTATGAGTTTTAGGTTTTGTTGTTTTTAAGAGTGCTCTATAAATGACCTTTGAATTTGATATATTAGGCAGTAGGTGAACCATCAGTTCGCAAAGTTGATGTGTTGAAAGCAGGACAAATGGGCAAGTGTAAAGATCTGAGCCAAATTGTGATGGCTAGACGACTGGGTCTTGGCATCTCGAAAATGGCATGTCTTATACGGTGTTCCCGGTATGCAGTGGTTAGTAGCAACCAAAAGTGTTCCAAGAAAGGACAACCAGAGAACTGGTGACAGGGTCCCAGACCAAGTTCACCCCTTCATGTCAACAGTATTCCCTAAAACACCTACACAATATTAGGCAGGTGGTATTAATGTTATGGCTGATTGGTGTACTGTTTAGGCCATTTTATATTTCATGTTTAAACGTGTTCAGATAGATTAAATGATTTATAATCCCACTATTAGGTGTCACCCGGAGTACAATGGGTTCCCTTTTGAATCCTGTTCCTCTCAAGGTTTCTTCCTCATGTCTTCTCAGAGATTTTTTCTTGCCACTGTCTTCTCTGGCTTGCCGATTATGGATCTAAATCTAAACCTGTAATTCTCTAAATCAGTATCTACTGGTAAATGCAATATACAAATCTAATTGAATTGAATTAAAAAATAAAAATAAAATAGTCATTAGTATATCAGCTAAAGGTCTACTTAAAGGTTTACACTGGGGGAAGTGACTGAGGTGAGCCAATAGGTGTCAGTCTTCACTATAGCCTCGGTGCCACTACAAAGAGGTCGTAGGAATCTGAGTCTGATAAGGAACAAGGCCATAAGCCCATTGCAGCAACATTATAAATGGTTTAGAAAGATACACAGATCATGGAGGATGTTGGATCTTACTAGGTCACGTGTGTGTAGGTGTCCAGTACAGTCTCACCTGAAATCCAAAGGTGCTCTCATCCATCAGCGGAGGTGGAGGGAAGGATGAAGAAGACGGAAAACCGCTGGTGTTCACTGCAGGGGGAGGTGGTGGAGGGTAATCACCTGTAGATTTCAGAAAGCAAATTCCAAAATTAAACGGATGAAAAAATGTTATAAATCATGTAAGGGAAAGAATGAACCATTAAAGAATGAACCATTAAAGCAGCCTTGCATGCAGCACAGTGTCTGAAAAAGAATCCTGCATTACAACAGGGGGATGCAATACTTCAAGATTACATTTTGATCTGTAACAGGCAGAGACACTACATGTCCTCATAAAACAGGCGTGTGTGTGTGTGTGTGTTTGTGTGTGTGTGTGAGAGAGAGTGTGTGTGTGTATATATATTATATATATATATATATATATATATATATATATATATATATATATATATATATATATATATATATATATATATATATATATATATCATATCTATCTCAGCGTTTGGACTCATATTCTTCCTTAATATTTCACACACACCCGTGTCATTGTGATAATTTGATTAACCAAATGACCCTAAGCACTGATGAGCAGGTATTTACTAAGATTGAACAAGTAAACTGCATGTCCTAAGCTAGTTAAAACACTGTATGTCCAGGCAGGAGCACGGCAACGTGCCAAATGCACAATTCTAAAGTCCAGTGCTAATCCCTGGATCGGGTTGCTCTAGAGGTTTCAGGCTGAAGGAAGATCCTGCTGCTAAACTAGATCCTGCTTGGCTGTACTCCCAGTTCCATTCTAGAGTGAATGGTTTGGTTTAGAGTGAATGTATGGTTTGAGCATGTACTTCTAGGGACCAAACCATAACAGTACTTTGCAAATTAATGGCTATAAGACCGAACAGGAATTAGTTGCCACGTTCTGTCTTTGATGAAACTTGTCCAAAAAAAAAACAAAAAAAAAACCCTTTTTCCTCCTTGCTATTTTCTGCCTTGTATTGGTTTTATTATGGTCTAATTAACGTCACTGATGTAGTTTATCAAAATCTAATGAGCAAAGTAAAGAGCTGCAGTCATGCAATGGCTAAATAAAACCATTACCCAGTAAAATCTGTATTGATAAATTAGACACAAATTCATGCCATTTCTCGCAGTATGTTGAAGCTTCCATACAGAAGGAGGTTCGTGTAAAACCTTCATGGCCTCCAGTTACTACTACTCAACAAGACTTCTTAAGTGGTCATGAACTGGAAAGAAAATCAGTAAAAGTCTCTGTGCCAACCTTTATTCTTCCTCTTCTATACTGATGCTAGCTCTCTCTCTTCCCTCCTTCACTTGGCCTAATGAGATACCTTTGGGCACTGGCGCAGAATGTGGATGCCAAGGTTCTTCTAAACGGCCCACAAATATTTAACGTTGCAAATGTTTTAGAGAGCATTTTTCTAAACGGAACAGCCAGAGATATGTCAGTGGGAAGAGCAAGGATTCAGGCAGTGGAGTTTTGTGGTCTTCGCTCATAAAGCAAAACCACTTCTGTAGCTCTTAGACTTCCTATACAGGAGCTCAGTTTGAGTCAAATGCCAAGTCTTAAATCCAAAATGCTAAGAGCAGAACTTTTTTGGTCTCACCAACATGCTAAACCGGTACAAAAGAAAGAGACTGCCCGAGAGTTTACAAATGACATTATTGTTACAAGGAAAGCCATCTTAAAGATGTGAGGATCTGAACCAGGGGTATTTTCCTAGAAGCCATGTTGCTATGCACTGGTTTCAAGTGACCTTCAGCAGTGCTTGTGCAAACTGTGATAGTGGAATTTCTTCAAAAATCAAGCATTTCTCAGATTGAGGTAATGGCTCAGGCTTTTTAAGAAAGTGTATTGTGTCTCTCCAAATAAAATATGGACCAGTCTGTTTTAATGAAGAGTTTCTGTTACTAGTCAAGTCAAGTCAAATTAAATTTATTTATAAAGCACATTTCATGACAACAGCAGCTGATCCAAAGTGTTGCACAAAAGATAAAAATTCAACCCTTTAAATAACATTATAACGCAAAGAACAACGCAAAGAGTTTTAGGAGAAGATTTCAAAATAGCTAAAGATGGAGTGGATCTCACGTGAAAAGGGAGTTTGGGAACAACCACAGAAAAGGCTTGATCACACTTAGTCTTAGTACAATAATGAGGGACAGATTTATTTATTTTTTTTAAATATATATATTTATTTAAAAAAAAAAAAAAAAAAAAAGTTAATTACATGATCTCAATGCTCTAATAGGAGAGTAAAGGTGAAGAAGGCCAATATTGTTCTGTGGAGCTGAACCAGAAAGAGTGTTGCATGTATAAATTTGAATTTTTAAATCAATTCTAAACTTGACAGGATCCCCGTGAAGATAGGATCTCACCTGACAGAAGCTGTGCTTTCTGTACCATCCTCAGAAAACCCCTTCAAAACACTTGTGTGAAAATCTGAGTACACACCAAGAGTCAACGATCATGCGAAGTCACCTCAGCCACTCACTGTACCCATTCGAATGGCATGAGCAACAGATAGTCACTTATTGTGTCCTTGTGTTCGCAAGTGTAATTTTCCCGTCGTGAACCAGCATACAGAATGTACACATATGAAACCAGCCTTCAAGGTTCTAAAGAAAAGTGGCAAGAAAAGTGTACAAAACACATCAGATACTCCATTGGAGTCCAAGACTTCTAGCAATGCTTGAAATGTACAATTTTTGAGATTTTAGTCGTGGACTTTATATAGGGGCTCTCTGTGTTTATAATGTAATTCGAAGATTACAATAAACAATATATTTTGAGCATATAAATAGAATTTCAGGGTGGCATGGTAGCACAGGTAATGCTGAAGCCTCACAGCTCCAGGGTCCTCAGTTTGATCCTGAGCTCAAGTTCCTGTTTGATTTCACAAAGTTTCACATGTTCTCCTAGTAAACCAGTGGGTTGCCTCCAAGTTCTCCGGTTCCCTCCCGTATCTCAAAAACATGCTGCTAGGTGGAGTGGCTTGGAAATTCAAAAGGTCTAGGAATAAACTGTCAGACTGTTATGCAGTACATACTGTAGATTTGGTCTTCTTTTCAAAAAATAAAAATAAAATAAAAAATCTGAAAATGAAGACTTGATGGTATCCGATCAATACTTAAAGGAACAAATGACAAAAATCTGATAGAAAGTCTGAAAGCACAGCTTACTGTTCTCTAAACAGGCAGTGACTGGAAATCGGTATGACATTTGCATCTTCAGGCACAGTGAACGCTGTTTCAGTGAAAAAAATATATATATATAAATATAGAAATTAACAGACTGTCAGCTCATTCTTGCTTGAAGCCATAGCACACTGGTTCCTGCAATTCTATACGATGTCTTGTGGTTGGATTGAACTATTGTTAGTCATAAAAACACGTCTTTTCTGATTTCCTACCCCAGCATCCAGATCTTAGACTGGAACGATGTTTGCTGGTCTTAGGCTAGGCTTTAGAAGCCGCAATGGGAGATCAGAAATGCCGCGTGCCATGAATACGAGCCGTTCCATTTGTGCTGACTCGAGAGCCTGAACACTGTGCTCTCACTGATGAAGAGAAGCAGCAGGAACACTTACTTTATGTCACACATTATCACTTGCTCTTTATTGAGTTATTATGCACAAGTGGCTGTTTTGTGTGCACTGCATTCTAATCAGCAATTAAAGTTATTTGAGAGCACCATAAAAGGTTTAATTTGTAATTGGGAACATAACTATTATTAAGGAGCTGATTCAAAATGCTGTGGAGAGTTTGGTCGGATATTACCGCTCATGACCAAACTTCCTGCAGACTCGAGCACACATTTCAGACAACTTCAACTGTCATTTTGACCTGCCATCTGTTGTCCAAACCCTATGTCATTAGTCTTTATATAAATACTTGGTTTTTAACTTGGTTTTTAATTTTCTAAGCCAGTATATGAATTGCTGGGTTGATGGCGGCAGCACATATTTCATAAGATATCCAAAGCAGGATTGAAGAATTATATCTCTCATCATTGATCTAGAAGCATTAAATATGAAGATATAAATTGTGTTTCTCTTTTGCTGAACAATCTGGGGAAAAAAAAGGCAACCCTCAGTACAAAAACCAATTGAGCAAGCATATAAATATACCAAGTGACGTAAACAAACTTACAGTCTGTCAAGGACGGTCAGAGTGTGATAATGACCAGTGGGAAATTCCCAAAACATTATCCCTGTGGGAAAAGCCTCCATACACACCATTTATGGAGGCTACCATAATCACTCCCCACATCCTCACTGCCTTCCACAACAGCTTGGTAAATAAACACTATTCTTAATTAGCTGTAAAAGACAGCATGGCCGATTCGTTGCATCATGCCGCGGCAAACAGCAGAACACTGACTTTCTCCTAGAAGGGTACAGGAGCTGAAAAAACTGGCGTGTATGGATTTGAGTGGAATTCCACAGGGACAACAGAGGGAAGTTTGAAGAATCAGACATGAAGGGAGATTAAACTATTGCGAGGGAGTGAAAAGAGTGGAAAGGTGATGAATTCAAACAGCTATTCTCAGCAGGAAGATCTTCAAAAAGAGTCATTGAGAAGTGCTTAGCAGAACTGCTAACACACTGCCAGAGAAAGAAAAAGTCAAGGCCTTTGATGAAATAGTGTACAGTCGTGGGAAAAAGAAAGTACACCCTCCTGCAATTCTATGTTTTTATTCATCACCGCCTAAATAACAACTGTGTGGTCCTCATCAGCTTCTATAAACAAGCACATAACCTCAGGTGATGAGAAAATAAAAATAAAAAAACAGATTTTCACCCCTTCCCCCCCCCCAACATTCAGAAATAAGAAAAAAATAAGTATGTCCTTCCTACCTCCACAATAATTAAGAAAGTAATTAGCAGCCAAGTGTTACTAGATTAGTTAGCACAAGATTAGTTAATCATCAAGGAAGTGTAAATACCTCTATAGAAGCAGAACTTTTGGCGGTTTGGTGTTCTGGAGCACTCAGGTGTGAAGATGCCAAGAAGAAATGGCATCAGTCACGGCCTCAGAGAGCCAATTGTTGCTGCTCATCATTCTGGGAAGGGTTACTGTATAAGGCCATCTCCATACAATTTGAAATGCACCATTCGACCGCGAGTATGGTCGAATGGTAAGTATGGTAGTGTGGCTAGGAAAAAAATCCCTTCTCTCCAAAAATAATATGGACCATGACTTAATGAAATCCTTTGGAGTGATAAGACCAAGGTGGAGTTGTTGGGTCATCATGCACCACAAACACTCCATAACAACTTCAAGCATTGTGGTGGAGGGGTGATGATTTGGGCTTGTTTTGCAGACACAGAACCTAAAAAGCTTGTAAACGTTGAGACAAAGATGAACTCCATTGTATACTAGAACATTCTTGAGAGAAATGTGAGGCCATCTATCCAGCAACTTACACTGGGCTGAAATTGGGTCATGTAACAGAACAATGATCCCAAGCAGGCCACTAAATCTACATCTGAATGGCTAAAGGAGAAAAAAAAAAAAAAGGTATTGGAATGACCAAGTCAAAGTCCAGACCTCAACCCCAGTGAGTGAACCAATTGTTATATTTCTTGGGGAAAAATGACTATATACTAAAATCATTTTTCATATTATTACCTGTGATTATGTATTTGTTTATAGAAGTTGGTGAGGACCACATATGTTAATGAGGCCCTGATAAATAAAAACATAGAATTGAATGAGGGTGTATTTTTTTTTTCCGCATGACTGTATATCTGTGTGTGAATAGCACTGGCCACACATTTATGCTATTTAAGCATTACTTGCACTCCTAAACACGCCTTAAAATGCGTGTATAAAATTAAAATTTGCACATACTTATTTAGCAACATTGGCTAAGCAACCAGCAAAGAGACAGTGCTGCTCATTTCTTATTTGTGCATCCTTGTTTGCTTTCCTTGCATCTTAGCTCCACCCCCTCGCAAGGATGAGATGCGAGGATAGAAGAACCGAAGCAAGTCAAATGGAATATCCTCGCTCTCTCAAATGTCACTTCAAAGAGACATCAATTAATGATGACTGTGCTCAGCTGGATTACCTCACTGAGCTTCAGGGATCTGCTGTTATACTTGTTTTTTTCATGTGCCATTATGTTGTCGGAGCTTGATCAATAACAACATTGTTAATAAAGCAAAATGCACGGATAGTATGCGAAATGTCTGGGTTATTCAACAATGAGTTAATGAACAATACATAATTGATCGCAATTTTTGTGCAGCTTCGCATATCCAAACATGCAAGGATCAGTTAATTGTAAGCATATTATTATTTAATTATATTCCACACAAAATTCCATCACATCCTCAAAGGACTTTTTGTTTGAGACTGTCACAGATGTGAAGGAGGAGGGGAATTTACACATGCATCAGGATTTTGTTGTTTTCTTTCTTTTTTTTTGTCAAGAAACAATCCTCATGCCGAGCTCCTCTGGAAGCTTCCACGACTCCTCGCGGTACAATTAGAGAATTGATATTTTCAAGGTTAGATCGATTTCCGGGTCAAGGGCTGGAGGACAGAGGAGCGAGGAACCAAGGAAGCATTCATTTGAGTATTGAGAAGCACCCAGGGTGTATATTAGCAACAAGCTAGCCAGCAGGCAAAAGCAAGTAGCTAATGTTAATGATAAATTTAATGTTGATGATTACCTTCTCAAAACAGTGGTCAGTGTTATAGATTTGACTAAGTACTGTGTTTGTATATTAACTCAGCTTAAGCCAATACTGCTAAGTTAAACTAATTTAAAAGTAGAGAAGGGGAACTTTACACTGTATGCAGTGTGAGCATCCAAGTTGATTTTACGTCACTCCGTAAATAAAGAAGGTACTGGTAGTTGAGAAGACTACCCCAAGTTTGACTATTTGAAATTGCTAGTTTCTGCAGCTAATAGCCTTCATAGAGTTCCAGATGCCACGCCCATGGGCCATGGAGTGACTTGCATCTTCTGTGAATTTGTCTGGCCAAAATTTGAAAGATTTTGCAAGATATAGTCAGTAGATTAAACAAAGTTCCTGTCTTAAAAAAAAGAATCCTGTCTTTTTAAATTTTGTCTGAGGCAGTTAGTGATGAGTAAATGAGACCTTTTGTTATGGGAAAATGCCTGTGGTTGACCATCTGCCATGTCAAACAAATTGCCTCTTTCTGTGAAAGCAGGTGGTTCTTGGCCTTGTGCATTAATGTAACGTACCAGGCTCTCTAGCAAATGCTAGAAGTCTGGCTTGCATGAAACTTATGCAAATTCGGTATCAGACTAATGTGGCCATCTGTATAGTAAGCTTTGAAAACGGTTACCTCTCCAGCAGTAGTTTTTCAACCAACTAAGTTCTTAAACCAACTGTGAATATTTGTCTTGGAGATGGCACTAATTAACAGGGTTCAAATGAAATTAATATATGAACAAAACACTCCAACATGCTTAGTGGTTAGCACGTTCGCCTCACACCTCCAGGGTCCGGGGTTCGATTCCCGCCGCGGAGTTTGCATGTTCTCCCCGTGCTGCGGGGGTTTCCTCCGGGTACTCCGGTTTCCTCCCCCAGTCCAAAGACATGCATGGTAGGCTGACTGGCGTGTCTAAAGTGTCCGTTGTGTATGAATGGTGTGTGAGTGTGTATATGATTGTGCCCTGCGATGGACTGGCACCCTGTCCATGGTGTTCCCCGCCTTGTGCCCGATGCTCCCTGGTATATGCTCCAGGTTCCCCCGCGACCCTGAAGAAGGAGTAAGCAGTAGAAGATGGATGGATGGACACTTATATTGTGTAAAACAGTAGTCAATGTCGCTAGTACGCCAGCTAACTATCAGCAGGACTGTAGTAACTGCAATACTTAGCATTATGCTACTACTACTTTTTCATGAAATTCACACCTTTTCCATACTGAACACATTGCTGCTAAATGAAATGAAAATATTTCATAAAAAGTTCAATAAAGAGAGTGCAAAAACATTAAACTCCAACACTTCAATAAAAAGAGCAATGGATGTTTAGTTGGTTAAAGTGTTTTATAATTTATTAACTAGCAGCTAATCTCACTAGCATGCTAGCAAACCCTAAGCTATTATACTGTGCAAACCAGCGTCCAAGATCCTTAGTGTGCTAGCTATCCAAGATCATCTGGCTAACTATTATTTCATAAAACGTGGTAAGCTACATTATTTTGAGATACTTTTATTTACATGACAGTAAACTTGTATTCTCAAATCTGATCAGTAGTTGTTTAATTTTCTAAAAGCAGCTCTGACAATAATTCCAGCTGTAATATTAATGACTTGTTTATATTAAATGCACGGTTTAATTTCAACAGAAACCTCTATTTCACAGTAACTTGAATCTAAGTCTAATATCAAAAAACGTGTATTATTAACAAATCAAACCGTGTAATCGTTGATATGGTGACGTTTTCTGTAAAGAGAGGCTTATTTAACATTTATGGAAGGAGTCTCCAGTGTCAGGGCTTTGTAACAGTCAGGACGGAGAACTTGCTAACACGATAAACTACATTTTTGGTCTTGTTAACTTTAAGAGACAGAATAACAAGAGAGTCTGGTGAGGGAATGACTGTTTACAGCTGTTATAATCTAAGTGATAACAGGAACTTGCCTCACAAACATTCCAAAACATTCAATGTAAACAGTTAAAAAAAAAAAAGCATGATGTGTCGTTCTTTAATATGTTAAAATAGAAATCAATGGAAAACTGTTGCAGAGAGGGAGTGCTGTTGGGAAAATAACCCATCTTGGAACGGTAACAGTAACTCTGCTGCATCCCACCACACACTCGTTCATTATTTTCCTATAACAGCATGACCCAAAGGGTTTAATTCCTTACTTAGCATGCAGTATGGGGTAATATGATTCAGAAAGAAAAAACTTTCCAACCTGCCATTTCAGTCTACCACCTGAATGCAGGTACACAACATGGCTAAAGCGTGGTGGATGAGGGTGAAGGACAGCAGTAATGGGCACCATGTTGCGTTTTAAAACCTACATGCTGAGTTCAGCAGAGTGTAGTGCGACAGCCGAAAATAAAATAGAGGAATGTCGGGCGGGCGAGAATGAGGGGCTGCTGAGTGAAGAGGAATGCTTGCTAATAAAAAACAGGTCAGAGAGTGAACCAGGGGGCCTTAAGTTCAAGTGAGGATACAGTGGGGAGGAAATAAGCGTTGGACGCGTCAACATTGTTTTCAGTAAAAATATTTCCAATGAGGTGATTCACATGAAATTTTCACCAGACTTTGACATTAACTCAAGAAATCCACACATATAAAGAAATCCAAACATTAAAGTCCATAAATGAAGTTATTTGTAAGACACGCCGGGGGGGGGGAGGGATGAACAAAAGTATGTGGTCCCAGCTTTGAAAGTTTGGTCACTGTAGATTTTGCATGGAAACACACAACAGCTGGAATGTGCTGTAGTGAGACAAAATGTTTAGACAAAAATAATTAACATGTATGAAGTGACATTGAAGAAATTTATAGTATCATGGAATATAAAAGTCGGAGATGCTCCCAGCTGAATAATAAATAAGCAAATAAATACGACAGCATTATGTTGATAGGCAAATGAGACGGGCGTTAGGAAAAAAAAATCCCTTTGGTGGTTGTTTAACTGAGATTAAATGCACATTCGTTTGATTTTTCGCACTATGGACAATAAAAGTGATCCTGTTCTAGGGGTGCTGATCTGAATATGGTGTTTTACTGATGAGGTCGGCCAACAGTAGAACAGATAACAACGCATGCTGCCACACCGATCCCAGAGGACCTCTATAGATCTGCAGCCACAGCGACAATGCCTGAATAATATGTTTACCAAAACAATACACTCCTTAACCCCTGTGCTGTATTTATGCCAATGTGGAATTTTTAGTATTCACTGTTAAAATGTAACGGGCCATTCAAGTCTTTATAAAGCTCCAAAGTGGAACAACAGACATGAACGCTTGCTGTAGCGCCCATAGAGTGCGAGGTCAAATCGTGAAGAATCTTCTGCGGCTGAGAATCCAAGAGAGCAGAATCAGCCGTTGGACAGTTGGATAGGGCTTTCCTCCGAGTATGTCACCCTGTGACGCAGCAGTTCAAAAAGATGTGGCTGGCTGACTTCACGTGTCTCAGAGGAAGCATGTGTTAGCCTTCACCCTCGCTGGTTGGTAGCTGTTGAATGATAGCCACTAGTCCACGGAGACAAAAAAAATCTTTCCAAAGCATCTTTTATTATTATTATTATTATTATTATTATTATTATTATTATTACCTGTAGTTTCATTACACCTTTTAAAAGAACCCAAATTCCTTGTGATTTTTACAAGATTTACACTTCCTTTATTGTTTTCTTTTTGGAATTTATGGTGTATAAACTTCACTTACCTGAAGTTACACCACTCATCTTTCGGTAAAATAAGCACAATGGCGTTATAAGGCAAAATCATTTGTTCCAGAGAGCAGAAACGAAAATCAAAGCAACTAGGACTGGACAATATGTCAAAATAATTACAACTGAGCCATTTAAAACACACCCAAGTTCAAATTACAACGGTCTGATCTGACTGAAGATGATTTAGTTAATGATTTAGTTCCATATTTTCTAATAACTCAATATGTCATAAATGAATGCATTATTATAACATACCCTACATTTTGTTTTATTTTTCTTTCTTGTACTTATGACTTGAAGAAATTTATTTGCCTGCATCCTTCACTAATACATTTGTAGCCTACACCAATCATGAGTATTTGTGGAAAGCTGTTGCTAGTTCTCTCATTTGTAGAATACGTAAATGTGAGTAAAATGTAAATATTTGCCTGATATTAGCTTAAATCACAAGCTGTTTAAAACCATGCCTGTCTACAGTAGTTTCCAAAATGAGTGATCACTGTCAAGGGTGAACGCTGATGATAGTTTACACATTCCTGATATAAGGTTATATTGTCTATCGGCAAGCACTAAAAGCAACGTTTCATTTGCAAACCTAACAAATTCCCATTCCCACTCCAATTCAGTAAGACGAGTGGCAAAATATACTCGTAACGGTGTGCGTGTTCTAAATGTATTTGCATGTTACTGCGTAAATAAACGAGAAACGCAGTGTGGGGGATCTCTAAGATCTGACAGGAACGCCGCAGCCGTAGAAGATTTGAATAAAATAACTAAAAGAAGCAACAACACCACCAGTTTGCATTTGATGTGTTCAGATTGCATTGGTCTGGACTAAGTTATTAAGCCTTATGTCAGTCAAATGAATGAAATCATCCGAGTTCCTGAGTTTGTGTAAATTTATGGAGAAGGTGACTCACTAATGTGAACCTCAACTGATATTCTACAAATCATATCACTGACGTGTTAATGAAACGATAAACACGCAGTGGGGGAAATAAGCGCTGTAATGCATCAGTAAATATATTTCCAATGAGGCTGTTCACATGAAATTTTCACCGGACGTCAGTGTTAACTCAAGAAATCCACACATATAAAGAAGTCACAACATTAAAATCCATAAATAAAGTTATGTGTAATAAAGTGGAATGACACAGGAAAAAGTATATACGGGTAAACAAAGAAGATATACTAATAAGACTAGCGGTTCAGTCACAACGAAAGAAGGATCAGGCAGTGTGTGTCGACAGTAGCTGACTCGCTGCAATTGCTGAGCTGCATTATTGGAACATTTATCAACATATGAAGCCGATTTCGTGAACCTTTAGTTCAGTTTGGGCTTTTAAAAATCATTTACACACAACTTTATGAAAAGAGTGAAAAACGAGGCCTAACGTGTGACAAGCACTGTGCTTGACAATGTGTTACAGTGTAATTTGCTTGTTCTAGTTTAGTCTGTTTTTGTTTTCATTTTCTCCTGCATTGAGAGTTTTGTATTTGTATTACTGAAATAATAACGGAAATGACAATTTATTAGAATTTAAAAAAAAAAAAAAAAAAAAAAGGAAAAATAGCGAAAGGTTGTACCGGATGGACAGCTGCATATACACATTTATCATCCCACAGTATCTCATTACAGAAGAGGCACAGGGAGGGTTGTGAAGTGTTTTGTCTGAAATGCCTTTTTATCTAAATTGGCAGAGCATGCCTGGGGTTTCTATAGGAACGGTGAGATTCTCATCGCTGGGTTTCCTGTCATCTCCCCACAGTGACATGCACGAGTGTGACAGTGACATAACAACCGGTAGACAGTTAACTGATGACCAGCCAAGCGACGAGACAGAAAGAAAACACAAGACCGCAGAGAAAAGACAAACTAGAAAGACAGGATAAGAAATGCACAAAGTCCCAAAAAGTTACCCAAAATAAATAAATACATAAATAAATAAATACCTAAATAAATAAATAAACAATCTATTGCTTCATGTTAAGCACACAGTTTCATCAGGAAGCATTGACATTTCTTTACTACACTAACGCGTGGTTCCTGCCATATCTAATCCACACTTTTCCTGCTGCATAATGATGAGATAAAAACGATGAGAAGTAACCAGACGTACCAGCAAAAAAACGTCCGACTTAGTGATTTTAAACCACTTAGCACTTCCAAACTGGCCTATATAATTGGAGCACACGTACAGCGCGTCCTCTTAGCAGAACTTTGCACAAACGTAACGACTGTGCGTTAAATCTGTTCGTTGCTGGCTGCAGGCGAATGAACTCAATATTATGACATATTTCCAGAAGCAGACTGTGGACTGACCCTGTTTTTATGAAATGAATGTGTGACACACATCTTTAAGGCATGACAGCAGTCAATCTGCATCCACACAGAACACCCCAAAAAGAAAAAAGAAAAAAAAAAAGAAAAAGAAAAGAAAAGAAAAGAAAAAACCCAGAGTGAAGCCTGAGTGATTTTACAGCTCAGAGATGAGGAGGGAGACGGAAACATCACAAAGTAAAGTAAGCACTGGGTGAGATTTTTTAAACCCTTTGCATAAACCACCTACATATATTATGGAAATCAAAGCACGGTTCTGCGGCTTGTTTTTTTTTTTTTTTACGGCTTCTGAGAATACAGTTAACTCCAGAATTATTGGTGCCCTTTAAGTGTAAAGCTAGAAATGACTGTATAAAATAAACATTACATACAGTGATTCAAATATTCCACTCAAACAAATTGAGAAACTATTTCGTTTTCCTTTAACTAAGATCATCATTTAAAAGATGCTAAAGGTCAGCTGCAGAATTGCGTATTTTAGTTTGCTACTGTTACTGGGATTGAACATTTTGAAGCTCATGTGAGGAGCGCTGTGCCTGAACTTCCTCAGCTGCAATACTTCGGCAGATGAGACCAAAATCGATCTTGTTCCGCTATGAACGTACAGTGAAAAGCAAAACAAGGACGACACACAATCAAAAGACACCAGAAACTCTGTAAAATCCACTGGTGGATCATTGCGAAGATTTTAGCTGAAAACATGTCTTCCTCTGCCATGAAGTTAAGCCAAAGATGGAGCTTTTAACAAGATAATAACGTCAAACCCACATCTGTATCATTTTTCCACTTTCTAATGATCCGAAGAGCGAAGTTCCAAGGCTATTAAGGAGTTTGAAGTATTTTGTATAAAGGAGTGTCTACAAGTGTTCTTTAATCTTGTTAAAGATTACAGGAAAAGGTTCGGTGTTCTTAGTTTCTCCAAAGAACATCTGATGTGTGAAATATTTTATAAAGAAGGTCAACAATCCTAGAGTTGTCTGCAAAACTAACGAAAGCATGCTTTAATACTTCTAACACGATGCGACAATATCTAACCTTCGAATTCCTCAGTACTTCAAAAGCAGGCTTTAGAGAACCTCCTTAACGCTGCTTTATACGATGACGAGAAGCACTTTCAGGAGCCGCGTTAACCACAAAGCTCAAAAGACACACAAAAAGAAACTTACGAGTGGGGCATATTCTGCTCAGATTTCAGCTCGGTGCTCAGAAACACACTGTGTGGGCAAATCGGTGACGTTTGGCTTCTGTGGCATGTACATATGCTCGCCACTTTCTCATGTCCTTTACGAGAACTCCACAGTGCCCCCACAATCACCCGGTATGAGAGAAATGAGAGAGAGCGAGATCAAAGCTTGGCCTATCACACGTACTTAACTATGTCTTTGTGACCAAAATCACAAAAAGACAGACCATCTTTCTCACGCTGATTTCATTCTCCTAGTTATTCATCAAGAAACCAAGTTTTAACACCATCTGTAAGTGAGTGGTTAAAATGAGAGTTTACCTGAAAGATGGGTTTTTCTTTCCTTTTTTTTTTCTTCCCCCTACAGCCATGATGATAATTAGCAATACAGTCTGAAAAAGCTGCTTATATTTGCAACAAATTTGTGTTTGTTCGCATAAAAGATTTCAATTAGACGGTAAAAATACTGCTTTTAACAGTTTATGAAAAAAAAAAAAAAAAAAATCAAACGGATACGTCAAGCAAAAACAAAGCTGACTGAAATGGAACTTTCCCCTTTGCTTCAAATGTAGCTGATAAGACCCAATCTGATTAATGGCCAATGTTTACTGCTGGTGTGTGCTGGAACTACTAGGCTAACAGCTTATAGCTGCCGGTTTACCACTGAGTAAACTGCTTTCCAAAGTCATCACACATTGACCTTTTGGAAGCCAATTTGGATTTAGCTTTAGTTCTATTATTTGTAGTTATTTATTTGAATCAAATGATCGGTACTGATGTGAAAAGAAAGCTAACGCTACCAAAGAACCGAACTTAGCTGCTCCTTTTGGACAGTCTTAAAGTATAAGCTCAACTGACTGTAATTCACACACATACACAGAGCAGATCAACTTCGTTGCCACACCCATGTGAGCTGTTGTTGATGGTTCCACGATGACAGACCTGAAAGTACAGAGAGAGCTGAACTACACTTACAGCTTTCAGCCTTGGCCTGTATGAGCAGAGTGGGGTTGGATGTTCTCTGCTCTGTCAGGCAGATATGGTTCATTCTATAAAAATGTGAAACATGATTGACGGAAGCAGCTGCAAGCTGAGCCAAGTGAAAGGTCATATTAACATTCTTCGACAACACCTTTGGGTACGTTTCAAGAACACTACAGTAAAGGTGGGACAGGGTCATGGAGGATCCCGGGAACGCTGGGCAACCAGAGAACCTGGAGGGGAGGAAACCCACATAGACACGGGTAGAATGTGCCAAACTCCTCATAAACAGTAACCTGAGATCAGAGAGAACTGGGGACCCTGAAACTACCCACTGCAACATAATTAAAACTCCAGTGCAACTACATTAATACATCATTTTCTTCATATTTTGCGAATGTGTACGTTTCTCCCTTGCGAGTCCAGTTGAAAACATGTAAGATGGGGGAGAATGGGACGGGGCCTCCATATCAGAGCGTTCAATACACCTGTGCAAATCATTCCCTTCGTATGTGGATGTTTTACTGGCGAGTATTTGACGTATTTCTGAGTGATAACTCGTACTAGAACACACTGATGTTAAATTGAGGAGCTCCTACATGAAATGCATGAACTTTAGCAGGTCTAGTAATAGAACAATCAGAGAAAATGCCACTGAAAATCATTAAAACAATCATTTCTAACACCGCTAAAGGCAGTAGGCCTGCTCTAACATGATATCGCTCTAAGCAAACATATGAATTCATACATTCTGTGCCATTTCTTAAGAAAAACCTTCAATCCATTGAAACAGTAAACACTAGTGATGAGCCTGAATTGTATTTCCTTAAAAATCTGCATTCCAAGCTTGGTTCAGTCCCGAAACTAAATCCCCATCAGATATATAAGCATGCAAGCCTTAGCATTTAACAATAAAAGAAAGCAAAGCAAAGCGCATGTAACAGAATTGCATGAACAATTCAAACTATTCATTTGCCTAGAAAAAGGTGGTGATGAAAACTATATTAAAAAAAAAAATAAACAGGTTTGTGTTGCAGATTGTGCTAAATTTGCATATTACCTGCTAAGATTAAGTAAATTCATTCTTAAATGAAGCAGCTGAGAGTAAAGGTTTTATCCAAACAGGCCTATGGTGGCATACAGGTAGTCCTGGCATACAAGCTCGCAGCCTTAACCCAGGGTTATGAGTGACACGTGACTACATGTGCACATGCACACACAGCAGTGTTGTACTCTGTGAGCAGTACTGTTCACATTTCCCTTCACATCTGGAAGAGCTCTGTAAAGCTCTGAAACAGGTTTCAGTGCCCACGTGTAACACGTTAGGTGATTTCATCCTCTGACCATACATTCAAAAGTATTTATTGCTCTAGAAGATCTAGAAGAAAAACAGACATTTTGGTAGGTTTATAGGCTACTTAAATCAAAAAGAGTTTTTTACACAAAGTATGTTACACAGTCACAGGTTTCATTGCACAATACTGCCTCAGCTATTTACAGAACTACTGCAGTATGTGCACAGCACATGTACACTATACGGCCAAAAATATGTGGACACCCGACCATGAACATTTCCCCAAACATTTGCCACAAAGTTGGATGGACATTGCTGTCTATAGAATGTCTTTGTCTTAGGATCATCCTTCATAGGAACTAAAAGGCCCAAAGCCATTCCAGCATGTCAAAGCGAGGTCCACAGATCCCTGACCTCAACCCCACTGAACACCTTTGGGATGAACAGGAACGCTGACTACACGCCACCCCTCCTTGCCCAACACCAGTGCCTGACCTCACGAACACTCTTGAGGTTGAGACAACTCCATAGCTACGATCACGAAATGACGTAATTACGAGATTCCAACTAATAGAAAGCGTTCACACCCTCGTAATTACAACTTGTAAACTAGGAATTTTCGGAAAGCTCCAACTTGTACCACCTGACCTCTGCAGCGTCATTTGGAAAAACTCAAATTGGCGCCGGCTTCAGCAGTAAAATGTCGTTACGTAGTTATCTCATAATATCTCTGTGTAATAATTCGTATCATGGACTATTATTAATGTCCTAACAATGCAAGATTAATCTGAAAATAAACTAAAAGGCATACAATATGGTTTAATGTAAATTTCCAGTCAAAATCATCATCGCACACAGAGTCCGAGGACGACTCCGAGTAGAACGTCAGGGTTGTCATCTAGTAATTACGGTAATTCCGACATGGCGTGTACGCAGCCCATGCTATTGCCAGGCCTTTGGAATGGGATTTTCACCAAGAATGCTTGGGTGTCCACGTACTTTTGGCAATATGCAAAGTGTATTTATTATTTGTTTGTTTTTACATAGTTAAAAGTGAAAAGAATGGACAGACCCAGCATTAAACTAAAAGCCACCTCTTTCCCTAATGATCTTAACCCCACTTTATATATTAATGACTATTTTTCCATTAATATGAAACCTTTAGGATCATATAAAAGCTGGAGAGTAAAGTCACCTACGAGCGAGGGATTCTTGTCGAGTAACGGAAGTGAGGAAGACTATAAAACCTGTGCTGAACATGATAATCAATGACCAACCGTCAAAACCTGTGCCAATGTCTTTTCTATTCAACCCGACAGTCTATTCAGTGGTCTATTTGTGGTGCTGTGAAGAATCAAGGTTATAACAGAGATACACTTGTCTTTCTTTAGTCCACCCACGAACACACCTTCTCGTTCGATATTTCAGACATTCAAAGACATCTATGTTATGAGCTCAGAGCGTGCCAGGCATTGCCCGCACTAGAACGGCCATGTCGTTTGTAGTGTACCCGTGTAACGGAGAGCTGAGGCACGCTTTAGGGCATGTTGCTGGAAATGTCACAGTCTGCAGGGGCTGCTGGCGCATGTTGAGCAGTGCCACAGGATGTCTGTGAGTAATGAGTGTCCTGCTGTTCTCGGTGTTCGCCGTCTCATCATCAGTGGAATTAAAGTTGCAAGAATTTAGGAATGAAATTCAGGCTGCAGACTCCAGACTTTTCAAATTCAAATCCAGTTAAGAACAGCAATAGCAATGGTGCTCTTTCAAATGTATTCGTGTGGACATGGCTCAAGAAAGTCATTCATCTTTCCCTGGAATTTATTGTATCACTAGAAATGTCTGTTTAGGGTGCTTTCACGCATTCAGTAAGCCCTGGTGTGTTTTCACCCACAGCGTGCTTCTTTTTGGCAGTTGAGAACACAGAGACCGCACTCGGGTGTTGACCGAAACAACTGGTCCAAGTGCATCTGAGAGAGGTTTCTTAACTTCTCCATTGATGGCTTTAGGAACGAATGGGCTGCTCGAATGCGCCGTCAGCCCTGCAAACCCCTCAGAGAATTTCATTATTTATTATTTGTTGTGGGTCTTTTCAGTTTGTTGCTATGGTAGAAACTGAAATAGTTTCAGTCATACATGTAATATGGAAGGGGGGCACAGTAACTTAGTGGTTAACACGTTTGACTCGCACCTCCAGAGATGTGGGGTTTGATTCCTCCCTCTGCCCTTGCAGGTTTTCCCACGGGTTCAGGGGTTTAATTCAAGTATTCCGGTTTCTCCCCCCAGTCCAATCTCTAAATAAAGTGCGATTGTGCCCTGCGATGGGGCGGCTGTGGCTCAGGTGGTAGAGCGGGTTGTCCAGTAATTGTAGGGTTGGCGGTTCGATTCCCGGCCCACCTGACTCCACATGCCGAAATGTCCTTGGGCAAGACACTGAACCCCAAAGTGCTCCCGATGGCAAGTTAGCGCCTTGAATGGCAGCTCTGCTACCATTGGTGTGCGAGTGTGTGTGAATGGGTGAATGAGACACAGTTTAATGTTTAATAAAAGACACAGTTTTAATAAAAGACACAGCTTTGGATAAAAGCGCTATATAAGGGCGCCATTTTAGATGTGTTGGAACCCTGTCCAGGCTGTCCCCGCCTTGTTATGCCCTGAGTGCCCAGGGATAGACTCCAGGCTCCACACGACCCTGCGTAGGATAAGCGGTATGGCATATGGAAATGATATAAACGATATCATTTCAAATCACCTCTATATACATCAGTAGAAAGCCATTGGTTCAATAATATTAGTACAGGTGCCTACATCTACATTTTGCTGATTTTTGACCCCTTGCCATGGCAACGTGAGAAGCACCTGTATATTGTATGTTTCAGTTAAAGCAATGGTCAAACCATATACAATATAATTTTCGAGGAAAGTGAAGGTGAAAGTGCATATGGCCCTGGTAGTAGGTTTACTTTGAGCTCGGAATACGCAAATCATCATATGAGACAACAGACAACATACGAGGCAAAAAAATGTTAGTGATCTTTAAACCCTTTCTAACAAAAGTGTAAGTCTATATCTGTTGCTGCAGATGAAGTCTGATCTTTACAACCATTTTTCAGTCTTGCTGAAGTGACTAAAAGCGTCCTTTCATGTGTTTCGTTCCTTTTTGTGCTTTTGTTTTCCTGTTCAACTGGCTTCAGCAGTTCCTGTTTTGACTGACCAAAATCACAATTCGTTATGTAACAGTCATGCAGGTGTGAAACGTCTGCCACTGATCTTGCTGGCGCACTCTGACACGGACACCCTCGCTGTAGAAACACCAACACACAACTTGATAGAAATGTACAACTAAAACTCATTCCAATTTCATTTCGATTCATTACGCTTCATCTGATTTTCGTGTAACTGCTCTAAAATATTCAAAACGGTTTATATTGTATTTGAGTTTGTCCTGCATGCTTTTACACTACACTGACAAGCACCCAAACAAACCAGGGAGGGGGATTCTCTGTGCAAATTTGTGTAGAGAAATAAAACACAATGTAGATCCATTCTAGAGATTACCTTCAAATGTCAGCCTTGACAACTATGAACAAATGGCCACATGAAGACACACACACAGAGGACAAAATTCTGGTTTTTCTTTGCCCTATATGTGCATTAATATGAGCTCAATGTGAACACGGCTATTGAAAACCTCATTAACTGTGTAACCCCCCTTTACATTCGGCCAAGTGCCTTTGGATTTGCTCCTTATTACTGCTCACTTTATTTCCAATTATGTTCTCTACTTAATATAAAGTACCCTTGGTCAGATAATTGACACATTCACTTATCTCCACTAATACTGAGTCAATTAGCTTGCTGGCCTTTTAGCTGCCCTTATCCTCTGTAATGTAGGCCTAATAAGCTCCACTCGACTCGAGGCCACGATTTACCCCGGCACTCTGCAAATACGCACCTCTCCACAGAAAGAGGCATTGGTAGACATATCTGAAATCACCATTTATTCTTTATTCTTCTTAGCGACCTTCACGTCTGTTTAAAAAAAGAAGAACAAGAAAAAAAAAAATCTCGACTGTCCACATTGCTACAAAACTGCTTAGTATCATTTTGAGGAAGTGGACACTACTGTCCAAATGCAGTACAGACATAGCAAACTAGTTTAGTTTATAGCAAACTATTTGATGAATTGCATTCTTTTTCGACAAAAAAAAAAACACATATATATATATATATATTAAAAAAACAAAACTTTACCAGTAAATTCAACCCCCAATTCTTTATAAAAACAAAAAACAAATGTCCAATTCTTATGCTACAACAATTTCCTAGTGACTACATTTGTTCAAATGTATTAAAGAACGACACTATTCATTTATAGTTAATGTTTAATGTTGTGGAGCATTATAACAACAATCCTGTTTCCACTTATGTTATAGCAGCTATAAAACAGTCACTCTTTCGCCAGCCTCTCTCATTCTTCCTCTGTTCAGATTAATGCGATGAAATTGGATAAAAATGGAGTGTCATGTTACCAAGAACCTGAAAACCGGCCTCTATTACAGTGTCTAAAAAACCCTCAAAGTTACAGGTCTGACTGGTACAACGTGCTGACACTGGAGACTCCTTTCATAAGGTCCACTGAAATAAACACCTCGCAGACAATTGCACGTTTTCTTAATCTGTTTCTGGGGAGCCAGTTCCTGTGCATGAACTGTTACTCTAACAACAATAACGCATTCGAATGAGCACGTTAATATACTGTCAGAGGTGCTGTTAGAGAAAATGATTTAACCCTGTTTGACTAGTCAGATACGAGAAGTCAACAGCTCTGTGGTATAAATTCAAATGCACAATCGCGGTTACCTTCAACGTAACATTACAGAAAATAACGTCATCACAACATCCTTCACCATCAGACAGATACAGAACATTCAAACCTTCCATTGATGTTTCTAAGACGCTTTACTTAAGTAGTGCTATTTTTACTGTCTAGCCTGACATTGTTATTTGATGAGGCCCTCCATCCTATTCTACTCCTGTAATAGCTGACAAGGTCGAGACACTTGTGGAGGGATTCCATACAACTGTTCCATGCACATTTCAAGCTCCTTTATATTCTTAGGTCTGGCCATATAATCCATTTGTAATTCAGACCCGTGTTGAAATCTCGAAGACTGAGATGGCCATTGCACAACATTCATTTTGTGTCCTAGAGCAATTTCTTTGTTATTTGTATGAAGCTTTGACTATAGAAGCAGCTTTAGATAAATCCAGTTCCAAATAAGCATGTAAGAGCTTACAGGGGCTCTTATTAAAAAGATATTCTGTGAATAAAGACTTTTTTGCGCACACAAAGCATTCGTATCGCTCCATAATATTGGGATTAAACCATCGGAGTCGCATGGATTGCTTTTATGATGCCTTTATGACCTTTTTGGCGCTTGAAAGTTTTGGTTACTCAGACTGTAAATTAAGGGAAAGAAATCTCCCAGGTTTCATAAAAAATATTCTCATTTGTGTTCCGAAATTGAACGAAAGTCTTATGGGGTTGAGACGACATGATGGTGAGTAAACGGTCCCAGAAGTTTAATTTGTGGGTGAATTATCCC
Source organism: Ameiurus melas (assembly GCA_012411365.1). NCBI lineage: Eukaryota > Metazoa > Chordata > Actinopteri > Siluriformes > Ictaluridae > Ameiurus > Ameiurus melas. The sequence continues at coordinate 24,874,771 of CM022767.1, read as the reverse complement.
TTTAAAGTACGGAATTAACGGCAGAGTCTGAACACGGATTTCGGCAATAATATTGTGGCACTCGCATCAAAATTCAAGATGTTATATATCCCTATAAGAGCTCCTGAAACACCGGCCACAAAACAGCTCCAAGTCTATGCTCAGCATATATTCATAATGCTCACGTGTAATAAGAAGGATTTTTGTTCCGAATTAATCCTTGCAATTGTTGGAGTTGAAATTCATTTATTTATTTAATCAATTTTACTGGTAAAGGGATTATAACTGAAAAACATCCTCTCATGCTGAGCCAGGAAAACAAGCTGTGTAAATGTCTATATGAGTTCTAAGTTACTTGAACATGATATGAGCAGAGCACAAGGACAGTTAACGTATACACTGATAGCTTAGTTGTTCGTCCTCTTGGCTAGAGACCCCCAAACTAGCCTAGTTTGATTTGATATAGCCAAAAAGTTTAACATTTTATCGGTCTTGTAGTCCTGCAAACAGTGACTACTTTTATGATAAATCCAACTTTGTGTACAATTTTCACTTTTTTAAACAATTAGTCCTCACATGCAAGAAAAAAAAAATGCAAGGGAACGGTTTACTTAGAAGTATGTTTTAAAACTATTTTTTGATGGAGAAGAGTCTGAGCTCAGCTCCGGATGATTAACAGTCCTGATGTAGAGGCATGTCGCCTATTGAGCACTGTACATATATGAGCAGCTATTTACTCGAAGTCAAATTCTATAAATTGGATTGTAGTAACAGTGTGAAACCCTAGCAGAGAAGTGAAAAAGAAATTAGGTAATACTTGCAATTTCTGTGGTAAATGTTCAATAATTTATCTGATAACAGCGTTGTTTCAGGGGTGTTTTTTTTTTTCTTCTTTTTTAATATATAAAAATGCCTCTTTCCATTTGCAGAAATGTAAACCACAAAGCCCAAAGGAGCCTCTTTAGCACATCACAGCAGAGCGTAAAGGCACTTCCTGGGCCATCATGTAACTGGAACACTCAAGCCATATTTTGAGTAAACAGGAACCCTTCCAGGAACCCTTAACAAAGTGAGAACTGTCTCAGTAAAAACTGAAGCAGGTATGCTTCAACTCAAAACTGTGATCACAGATACAGCAAGCAAAATGACTTGCAGGAGATGTTATCAGCTACTGCAAAGATAACGAAACTGAAATTACATCAAAACTACTTGATTTCAAAGAAATAAATAGTTCTAAAGTAATAGCTCTGCTACTATTGTGAGGACTAATTGTTTAAAAGAAAAAAAAAATGGATTGTTGAAAAATGTGTTTAAAAACATGAAAATTGTACACGAAGTTGGATTTATCAAAAAACTTGCTGCGCCTGTAGTCACTGTTTGCAGGACTACCAGACCGATAAAATGTTAAACGTTTTGGCTATATCAAATCAAACTAGGCTAGTTTGGGGTCTCTAGCCAAGGGGACACACAACTAAGCTATCAGTGTATACGTTAACTGTCCTTGTGCTCTGCTCATATCATGTTCAAGTAACTTGGAACTCATATAGACATTTACACAGCTTGTTTTCCTGGCTCAGCATGAGAGGATGTTTTTCAGTTTCAATCCCTTTACCAGTAAAAAAAAATATTACACCCTAGGTTTGGACCACACAAGGTATATGCACACAAAGTATAACCAGACTAATGGTAGTGTCAACTTTAATACTTTCCTTATACTAACTTCCTGTGCCCAGGAGTAATGTTTAAATTCCCGTGCTGCAAAAGACAGTGGCAATTTTTTTATTTATTTCATTCATCTTTAGTAATCGCTTTATCCTGGTTAACCACTCTGTCCCAGGAACACTTGGCATGAAACGGAAGTACACCCTGGATGGGATGCAAGACCATTGCAGGGCTTCATGCACACACACATTCATACCTCCGAGGCAATTTAGCTTAGCCAATCCACCCACCTGCATGGTTTTGGGAGGTGAGTGAAAACCGGAGAAACTTTGCACAGACAATAACCCCAGGTCATGACCTAAAAAAAAGGGCAAAGTCCAAAATGGCAAAATATTACGCTTTTAATGGTCTTAACAACAAATCATGGGTCAGAAAATGAGCAAGAATGAAAGAAATGCACTCCTGAGACCTCCGGTGTCACCACTGGCTTGTTTACTTCTACTACAGTGAAGTGTTTAGGAGGAAAAGCTAGAAACAGGGAAATTCACTTATACAGTCTACTTGTAAGGTAAAATCATGATGATGATTAAAATATTTGATGTAAAATTTAAACAAACACAAGTTTGGGTGTACAAAACTACAATAAAGTACAAATAAAATAAAAAGAAATTAAAAGCTGTCTGCAAGTTTACCCACAAGGCTTAAACATGTAAAGGAATAAAAAAGAACAGCTACCCCATACTTACTTTATGTATTTGTTTAATTCTTGATAATGTATGTGTATTAAAGCACACCTACTATGGGTTTGAAACGTGCCTAATTTTTTTGGTCTCGGACAATAGATTTATGTGCCCCCCCCCCGTCCCCGTCCCCGTCCCCGGTCACAAAAGACTCGTTAAATGATCTGTTCTAAAGGATTCATTCTAAACTCCTCCTTCCAGAGAGCATACTCTGCTCTGATTGGTCAGATGTCCCAGTCTTTTGTGATTGGTCTACTGCTGTCAGCGTGTTTCAAAAAGGAAACGCCCACTACCATATAGAGTTTCCGCTCCATCTGTAAGCGAGCATCCGATGAAGACCAGAGGCGGGGCTTTTTCTTACAAACCTACGTAGGCTAGTACAGGAAGTAAGTCTGGAATTACTAATGATTCATTTCAGCTGTTCAGAATCACTTCGTTCTTTTGGGATTCAATAATTCAGTTTGTCATGCGCTTTGATTTTTGAAACTTTGCAGATGTTTTTACACTCACAAACAGCTCCAACAACACACTACATGAAAGGTCATATTTGAAAAACCATAAGGTGCACTTATGCATAATAGTTTGCCATTTTAGGCATGGCCCTTTTTTTTTTTGCCCAGCAGTGTAATGAAAAGAATTTATTTTCTATTCCATAAAAAAAATATTCTTGGCCATTTAAAAGATCATTTTGACAGGTTTCATTCATACAGTAATAGTAGTGCATAAGGTGACTTTATCGTCACCTCTATCCTCTACTGCTACTGTGTCTATATTATGTGACACCACAGACTATTCTCCATCTAGTTCTGAAAAATACAAAGGAATGCCGAGGTATATGGAATAAAATCTCGAGCTTCTCAGTGCTGTTTAACTTTGTGTCTCAGATTTATCCACACCAAAAATATCTTTAAAATTCAAAAAGCTGTCAAAAGGAGTGCAGCGGACTGAGAGTACACCAAAAAAAAAAAAAAAAAAAAGAGTTTCTCTAAACTTATTCTCCCACATAACCAGCTTGGTCAAAGGGCAACAGCTCGAAAAGTAATTCTAACACCAATTCAAATTCTGTCACCGGTTTATATTATCACGCTAGTTCTTCTACAAAATCATTTCTATAGTAACAACACACACAGGGACTTGCAGGGTGGAGGCTCCACATAAACAGATTTTTTAAATTGTTGATATGGTGACATTTACGACTCTCCTGGTCAGAGGTAAAGCTGTAACTTTAAGTCTCCTGACAAGACAAAGTCTTCAGGAGGGAGGACTGTGCTTTGTGCTTTATCAGTACTGTGACAAGCTGCATTTATTTTTGTTGCATTAACGTCAAGACGGAGAAGAAATAGATTCTGGTGAGGATATGACTGTTTATCACCGCTATTACACAAGTGATAACAGAAACTAAATATGTAACTATAAATGGATAAAAAGCATGACGTGCCATTCTTTAATAAATTAATAGCTAATATTGGTAAATCCTGTGGTATAATAGTTATGGGAAAGATTCAGAGTAACTCAATTTCGCATCACGCCACACCGTCATTGATTATTTCCTTGTAACAGCATGCCCTGTCATGCTTTATTCCTCACTGTAGTGTTGACGAAATGCGCTTTTTTTCTGCTAATATGTACAACATGAACGAGTTCTCCATGTTCAAACAACAAAAAACCAATTTTTGTTGACGTATCAAAAGCCCAAGGGTTTTAAGGTCTTTTTAAGGGTAATTTTGTATATCATATTCTTAGTTATGTACTATTTCAAACGTATACAGATTACAACTTATTATTATTAGTAAAGCCTCAGGAAATGACCAAGAAATCTCATCTCCATGGACAACTGTGACCTACATTTATAATAGTAACACTCACACACACACACACACACACACACACACACACAGAGTGAGAGAGAGCGAAAGACAGAGAGAGAGAGAAGACAGAGAGAGACACACACAGAGTGAGAGAGAGCGAAAGAGAGAGAGAGAGAGAGAGAGAGAGAGAGAGAGAGAGACACACACACACACACACACACACACAGTGAGAGAGAGAAAGAGAGAGAGACACAGTGAGAGAGAAAGACACATACAGAGAGAGAGAGACACAGAGAGAGAGAGAGAGAGAGAGAGAGAGAGAGACACACACAGAGAGAGACACAGAGAGAGAGAGAGAGAGAGAGACAGAGAGAGACACACACAGAGTGTGAGAGAGAGAGAGAGAGAGAGAGAGACAGAGAGAGACACACACAGAGAGTGAGAGAGAGAGAGAGAGAGAGAGACACACACAGAGAGAGAGAGAGAGAGAGAGAGAGAGAGAGAGAGAGAGAGACACACACACACACACAGAGAGAGAGAGAGAAAGAGAGAGACAGACACATACAGAGAGAGAGACAGAGAGAGAGAGAGAGAGACAGAGGGAGAGAGAGACACACATACAGAGAGAGACACAGAGAGAGAGATAGAGAGAGAGAAAGAGAGAGACACACAGAGAGGGAGAGAGAGAGACACATACAGAGAGAGACACACACAGAGTGAGAGAGAGAGACACACATACAGAGAGAGACACAGAGAGAGAGAGAGAGAGGGAGAGAGACACAGAGAGAGAGAGACACACACAGAGAGAGCGAGAGAGAGACAGACACATACAGAGCGAGAGAGAGACACAAAGAGAGAGTGTGAGAGAGACAGACACATACAGAGCGAGAGAGAGACACAGAGAGAGAGCGTGAGAGACAGACACATACAGAGCGAGAGAGAGAGAGAGACACAGAGAGAGAGAGACAGAGAGACACAGAGAGAGAGCGAGAGAGAGACAGATATACACATTCAGAGAGAGAGAGAGAGAGAGAGATACACACATACAGAGAGAGAGAGAGAGAGAGAGAAGAGAGAGAGAGAGAGAGAGAGAGAGAGAGAGAATCCACCCATTTTCCATACCGGATAATCTAGACAAGGTCGGAGGAGGCCTGAAGCCTACCCCAGTGGACTTTGGGCACGAGACAGAGGGACGCCTTGGATTGGGTGCCAACCCATCGCAGGACACAAGTCACACACCCATTCACACACTATGGAAAATTTAGAGATGCCCATCAGCTCACAACACGTGTTTGGACTTGGGGAGGAAACCAGAGTACCTGGAGGAAACCCCTGAAGCACATGTAAACTCCATGCACACCTCCACTTGAGGTAACCTTAGTGCCCCCACCGTGCCCCCATGAGAGAGAATAATAAAGTCAAAAAACAAAGAAATATAAACTACTTAATATCATTTTCATGCCAGTTAAAAGAACTACATGGTATTTGACTGTTCCTTCTACTCTTCATCTACTCATTTGGTCCAGGTGCATTTATTACTTCATCAGGAGGTTTAAGGCAAGAAAAACTACGCCGGATATACATGCGCTACACTGCTGGTCAAGACGTATGAGCTGCACACGTCACTGAGCCCACTCCACTGGAAAATGCCAGCAACTCTATTTTAATAGAAAAATCTAACAGTATGCGATGGAATAAACTAAGGTCCGTTTCTCCAGTGGAGCAGCTATTTGCTACCGTGCTGGATTTGTCAAAGAAATGTCCCCTTCCCCCTTCAGAGGGCACAACTGAGGAAGGCAAGGAAAAATAGGAGACAAGGAACCCTTTCATTCCTTTCAAACCATCTTGTAATGCTGTAAAACATACCAAAATAGAATGGCTTAATTAAAGCAATTTTCATCACAAAGATAAAGTTTGAGTCATGTTTCTAATCAGCAAGTGTTTTAGGGTCCAGAAAGTCTGCACTGTAACCATGGAAACGTGGCTACATCTGACAGAGTTGCTATCAGCCAATTAGTGAAAGAAAAGAGCGCTGCTATTGCGGAGACGAATCCCCAATAAAAGTCTTAAATAAATGACCAAAGTCTAAGCCGTTAGCTAAATCGCTTCATCTTCTGGACAGGATTGACGGGATGTGATGCTCGCCGTTTGCTAAGATGCTGCAAGGTGGAAAGAGAACACAGTTGACAGATTCTTACCTCTCTGAGTTTTCTCTGTAATTGCCAGAATCCTCTTCTAAACTGTATATTTCATTAGAAACAACAAAAACATCGGCAACAACAACAACAACAACAGAAATACTGTGCGTGGGTGTGAATTCAGGAAGAGGACGATCTGTCAAAAGGGCTTTGAACGTTTTTTTTTTAAAGCTAGACGAAAGCTTGATCAACTAAGTCTTAAAGCAAATGTAAGCCTGAAAAGTTCAGCATCTGCCTTCAACTACGCTGAGTGCAGGTAAATTATTAGTTTGAAGATTGCACTGTAGTCTATGTTCATGTCGCATGCAGAGAAAATTATCGGGGGGGACACATTACCAGAAGAGTGCAATAGGATTCTCTATAACCAGAAAGACATATGCACAGTAAAACCTAGCTCTGAGCTTGTGAAGGTCCAGTTGCTTAAAAATCCTCTCTCACAAAAGGTCCAGATCAGCAACCAACGTAACTGAAAGGTGAGAACATTCACCTTTTATTGCTTATCGGTAAGTGGTTGGTTTATGGCAATAAAGAAGACATTTTGAAATGTTTATATATGTTTTGTTTTGTAGTGGTGCTCCACGTCACCACATCTGACCAGCATAATGAGATTTTGGTGTTGGATTTGAAGCAGAGAATAACTCATACTTGTCCAATCTGCTTTCATTGTTGACTTGTTTTTTTTTTTTTTAAAGAAGCCATGTCAAGAGTGAAGAAAAAAAAGAACACTGAAAAATCTAATGTCTGATTTAATGTCTCTAGCCCTACAGCTAGTCTCTGGTCTGAGGAGCTGCCTCCTGCTAAACGCATGTAATCAGAAACGCATGTAATTGTGTGGGGTTAGTGGTTAACACATTCGCCTTGCACCTCTGGGGGTTTTAGGCTCGAATCCCACCTCCGCAGGTGCATTGCGTTTGCATGTTCTCCCGGTGTTTCGGGAGCTTTCTCTCCCAGCACAACAGGCCGATCGGTATTTCCAAATAGAGATGCACTGACGTATTAGCCGATAAAGGCGAGTTTTCACGCTATGGGCCATCAGCCGATATTTTAAAAACATCCGATGATAATAATAATCGGTTATCGGTATTGGCTGAGAAATTTAGTATCAGTGTATCTCTATTTCCAAATGATCCGTAATGTGTGAATGTGTGTGAATGTGTGCGATTGTGCCCTGTGATGTGTTGGCACCCCATCGAGGGTGTCTCCTGCATTGTGTCCCGTGTTCCCTGGGATAGGCTCCAGGATCCCCACGACCCTGTGTAGGATAAACTGTGACATTCGGTAGGGTCTGCTCGAGAAAACTGAGCTGGTTCATGTTTAGAAAACTAGATTCACTGAACTATTCTACTTTGCATACAATGATTGGTTCTGCTCCATTATTGTTTCAAGTACTTGGTACTCAGTCTATTGAAATACTTTGCTTAAGCAACCTGAACAATATATACGGCTTTATTTTTTTGAGCAGTATATTAATGACCATTATGAATTGCACTGCAGAATGCTTTCATAAGGCATCACGGGTATTATCTTTACTTTCCTAACGCTAACTTACAGTATATTCCAATAAATCCACAAAGTATTTGAATAAGTAGCTGGTATGATGTTAGCATAGCTAATAAGCTTATAATTATTTCAAAAATTATTTCGATGCAATATTGCTACTTCGCTGTCCCGTATTGTTACCAAAGCTAAACGTCATACAACGTCTCCTAACATAGCAGAAATGATATTTATTTCCTAATCACTACCCCAATGCATGCCTCTGAGTACATTTTTCATTTCCTGTTTACAGTGGTGATGATTACAGTCAGACTTTATTCCAGCATTATTGCTTCTAATTTTTCAAGTACTATTTTTTTTTTTGTAAGAGCTTAATCTAGTTTAGATTTTCTCAGGCAGTCAGCTGACAGAGAGCTGTAGATGAAGACTATGTTTAATGTATTTACACTTTATATCTCAGCAGGGCACAAAATGATAAGCTATGATTGTTTGAAAATAGATGAATACACATTTTATTGAATAGATTCAGCAGAAGAATTCATAAATTGCCCTTTTTTTGTTCTCGGCATGTGGCTCAATGATCATTCAAGTAACGCTTGTGAATTTAATATGCGTTGAAAATCTATGGAAATTCTCCGAAGTCAGGAAACACATCATCCAAGTAGACTTATTTGACCTCTAGCAGCTTGCGAGTTAGGCGTGGATAAATCAGTAATCCAGGTGTCGGAGACAAGTGGATTTATTTGTATTCATACCTGAGCAGCAGACAAGTACGTTCAACTTCTTGATTTTCACAAAAGAAAAGCTTTCATTTCATGCATGCAGCTATGTTTAAACTCAATCCACTTCATGATGGTGGAATGGACATAGCACAGTCTACTCATTTTTAATCCTATCAACAAAATAATTTACACTGATCATCCTGTTCAAAAGTTTACACCCCCTGGCCTATAAATTAAACGTATTGCCATCTTGAGCATCAGTGAATGTTTGCACCTTATGTAATAGTTGTGTACGACTCCCTCATTTGTCCTCGGTATGAAAAGATGGATCATGTAGCCACTGTTGGAAAGGGGTCAAATTTGCAGAATATGCTGGAAAAGCAAAGAATTTGAGAGCCTGGAGGATTTTTCTGAAGAACAGTGGGCAGTTTAACTGCTCAGAACAAACAAGGGACTCATGAACAACTATCACAAAACAAAACACAATCGTGGATCATCCAGGTAACGATACATAGTATTAACAATCAAGGGTATGTAAACTTTTGAATGGGGTAATTTTTTAATACATTCAGCTATAATCTTGCCTTGTGGACTATATGTAAACATCTGTTATGTGAAATAGCTTATTCAGGATAATATAAAATAAAAAAACAACATGGGATTATTAGGATCCATCTTTTTTTATTAACAGTATTAAGATTTAGCAGATTCTGCAAGGGGTATACAAACTTCACTTTTGGGCGCAATTGTGTGTACACATACAGACATTATATATACATTTTTTATTTATATATATATATATATATATATATATATATATATATATATATATATATATATATATACACACACACACACATATATATACACATATATATATACACACACACACACACATATATATATATATATACATATATATATATATATATATATATATACACACACACACACACACACACACGCACACACACGCACACACACACACAGCATTAATATTCTATATTGATGCACTAATTTTCCATACATATTCTATTACGTTAACTACCACATTTTAGCCTAGTTACTGTACTGTAGGTTTCTGGGCAACCAAAATCTGGGCAAGCACAGTGGAGCTTTTACTTTGCCAGTGGACTAAACTAGGCAGCTGAAGAATGGAAAAAACACTGCATGGTCTTTCTCCAGTCTCGACTGTATGGAATTAGTAATAGCCAAAAGTACTGAATGCATCTTTTCAGGAAACTAACAAAAAAAGTGTTTTACTCTCACTGGCTAGTGAGATTTGGTTCGGCAGCTCCCTGACCTGGAAGTAGAGACTTCTGTGGCATGAATATTGGAGAGCATTCTGGATGCAGTTCTCTGAATATTTATAGTGTTTGCTCTTTGTATTGGAAATTACTTCCTTCCTTAGTTAGTACATCAGTTAGGTAATAATATTTGAGGTTTGGGTAGTCTCACGAATATTTTTTTTGAGGTGAGCTCTCAGAGCATCATCGTCGTCTTCATCGTTTATCCAAGTCTCGAGAGTAAATCACTGTTAAGCCCGCCCACACGAGAGCCACAGTTGCAAACGTAAACTTGCGGCGCATGAAGGAAAACATTGAACGCGTTAATTAAATCTCTGGCAGTTTATTCAAACCATGATTAGCGAAAAGGAAGTTCAGAAAACTGTTAACCAAGAATGCTGTTTATTTGAAGACCATGTTCAATTTGCCACGGAGTTCATTGTTTTCAGTTTCAGAGTGTGTTTTTCTTCTTTCTACTGTACACTGGGAAAAAAGCTTGTTGAATTGACTTAACTCAAACGCGTACATCGGTTCCACATGATTGAACTGAGTTCCATTAACATCATTTGTTTTTGTACATCCAAAGTGATTTGATCAAGTCTATTCAATGGCCTCAATAAAATCAAACTCCGCACTCTCACTGGAGCTGAGGATCGAACCCGAGTTGCCTTGGTTCGTTAGAACCCGAGTTGCCTTGGTTCGTTAGAACCCGTCAGTGCCAATATCCCCACAAGATTCCATAATGTTATTGCTTTACGTTAATACTATGTGAATTGATCATTTTACATTATTCAATGTAATTAATTAGAAAGGTGTTTAAATTAAGTTTAGCATAAGCAACGAAACCACGTTTTGAATAGAAACGCAATATCTTATGTACACCGTACGTGAATTTTTTTTTTCTTAAATCTAACCTATCACATATTCCATTTTTTCAGTGTATATTTTTTGTTTGTATCTTGAAAAGTTATGTTGAATATTTTTGGCACAAATCTCATCCCATACCACTGTAGCCTCAAATTTGCGTTCTTTTCTGACAGCTGTTGTGGTCTTCTGCTGTTGCAGCCCATGAGCCTCAAAGTTCAACATGTTACACAATTTGTGGTGCTTTTCTGCTCAGATGTAAAGAGCAGTCATTTGAGTTACCTTAGTCTTCTTGTCAGCATCTTATCAGCCTCTGACCGCTCTCATCAACAAGCCATTTCTGCCTACACAACTGTCACTCGCTGGATTTATTTTTTTTTTTTTCCTGTGCAAACTCTAGAGACTGTTGTGTCTGACTGAAAATACCGACCACACCAGCAGTAAAAAAAAAAAATCAGCAGTTTCTGAAATACTCAAACCAGCCTGTCTGGCTCCACCAACCACGTCACAGTGTGGACATTAACCGAAGCTCTTGACCTGTATCAATACACACAATGAACTCTACTGACTACGGCCTTTTAGAAGGAGCTGATTATGACAAACTAATGAAGTTTTGCTTCCGGAGTGAAATACTGCCATGTCACAGTAACACAGTAAGTAATGTTTGCGGATAATCATCTGCCCTGCATATCCCCTCGTCCACTTTAGATTGCGTGCTTATGGTGTAACAAAAAAATGCTCAGCACGTGTGTCACATTTTGATCAATTTGGCACAAGAGCCTCGAATATCTGAATACATTAAATAGAAGCAAACAGATGAGCTCTACTGTGAGCCAGTTTCTTAAGAAGTTAACACAAATGGAACTATGGGAATTATGTTGTGAGTAAGAAATGCAAAATAAATAAAAAAAATAATTCAGTATTTTAGCATCTTCAAAAGTAGACATGCGTTTTGCCTAGAATTTCCAGAAATGTATTCTTTGGCGTTTTCTCAACCGATTTCCTGAGGAAATTCCCTGAAATGATTTTTAAACAGAATTAAAGGAGTTCCAACCTACGCTGGACTCTTACTGGCTGCTTTTTCAGAATATTTCGCTCCAAGTCATCCATTTTTTAAAAAAAAAGAATTTTTTTGTAAATAAAATATCAGTTTTCTAATGAAAGATTTGAACATGTTGGACAATTATATTTTTACAACACCAGTTTCAAACATTTTATCATACACCTTAGTTATAATTTTGCTTGTATTTCCTGATTTGTCAAATAAATGATAAATAATAAATGAATGCACCTGCTAAATAAATAATTGCACATAAATACATTTTTATATTGTACGTTTATAATGGAGACTTTGAGACCCTTGAAACTCCAGAAATGATGAGTTTGTGTAGTCTTACCTGCAATGTCATGCGTCATGTCCCCCGGCGGCTTGTATGGGTTGAACTTGGGTTTGGGTGCCACGACAGGAGCAAACTTTTTAGGAGACTGGTGCTGTGATACCGAGATGCTGGGGGTCCCCATTGGCAAACTGGTCTCCATTCTGGCAGTCACATGACCGTGCTGGCTACCATTGTTCTGGCCACTCCACATGGTTCTGCATGAAAACGCCAATGGAAAACAAATAAATAAAAAAAAACAGTATGTCATTATTATTACTGATTTCTGAACTGATTAGACGTTAACAGCTGTGGTATCCTCATGCATGTCCATTCATCCCTCTCAAAATTATATACCTTTCTTATTGTTTTACTAAACAGTTCATGTAGTTACTTAATAATGTGAATATCTTGATATTAATCTATGACCTTCTGAAGGTTGCAAGTCCAAATCCTAGGCCTGCTGCAGAGCATGTGACCCTTAAAGCTGCTAACACAAACATGCAACTTATTAATTCTACGAACTGAAAGCGCATTAGATAACAGATTTTTTTATTATTATTCAGAGCAATGTAGCACTACTAACTGAATAACACTGGCTTATTCACAGCAATATTGAATTTCCACTGTGTCCGAAATCTAATTCTCTCGGGCTGTTTCTGAAACACTGATTAGAAAGCAACATGACCCTAATTTCAAAGTGAATATCTCTCTCCATCACCGTCACCTTCAGTCATTTCAAGGATGAACATTGTTCCAGATAAATTACTGCACCGACTTCACAACAATAAATTGTATTAATCTTTCCTCGAAGCCTCCCAGTGGTGCCAAAGGCGTCAGAATGTTTGTGGATCTGTAATCTGAGATATAATCTCATGGTGGAAAAAAACCTGGTCCGTGGACTTGGCCAAGCACCGAGGCTGCTTTACATGCTCTAATCTCCTGAAATGTCATCCGTCCAGAATTAGAAGCAAACGTCAACAGAGCGCAAACTTTAGGTTAATAGAACACCAGAGGGGCATCAATAGCTAGGGGTGAATGTGATGAGGGCTTGAAAGGGAATGCTCTGTCCAGGCCAGTCTCCTGGGCTTCACAAATAGAAAGGGAAAGCTGTAATGTGTGGATTGGACATGTCATATGACATTAGATCTCTCTCTGATGGTTGACTGAAACAGCAATGATCGAGGTGAAAAATGACCAGACACCTGTAGTGGTTGGGGATCAGATATTCACAGCAGACTCTACACGTGTGCGTGTTTACCAGAAGATGATGTGTGCAGCCACATAGCGCTCTATAACAGGATAATGAAGAGCACGTGTGGGGTTAAGTTCATTTAGCTTGGACTCGAGAGTACAGGGTAGTGGTGTCAGGTGAGGTAGCACCTAAGCCAGCATGCTTTAAGCAAATCCTCATGATCCTTGATGCCAGATTTACTGGAAATAAACCCTCTGAGGAGATCAAATACTGAATGAAAAACATATAATGTTATGTTGCTTAAATGGTCCTCTTCTCACCCGTTACCTAGCTGACCTTCACTTCACATATGGTGATGATAAGGTTACACAGGAGCCTGTATGCTCATTCGCCAACTGCTTTTTTTTTTCCTGGCACGCCTCCTATGCAGGTCAAATCTGTGCAATCTCTTTCTGATTGTAAAAGCATGCACTTTGACACCAACAGTTGCAAGACTTACTAGCGGATCATGTGATGAAATTATGGGGTTTTGGAGACTTCTTTTTGCATCAGAGTTCACTCATGAACAAGGTTTTTCAGCCCGCACACCCTCTGCACACAGGATGCTTTTTGTTTTTCGCACCATGCTGTCTAAACTCTAGAGCTCGTCGTGTGTGAAAATCCCAGGTGATCAGCAGTTTCTGAAATGCTCGAACCAGCCCATCTGGCACCAACAACCATGCTATGATCAAAGTCACAGAGATCACACTTTTTCTTCATTCTGATGGTTGATGTTCACATCAAATAACTGAAGCTCTTGACCTGGATCTGCATGATTGTATGCATTGTGCTGCTGCCACATGATTGGCTGATTGGATAACTGCATAAATGTGGAGGGGTTCCAATGCGAGTAGGTTTATGGGGATTAATGTTGTTTAATCTATCTACCAACCTTTCCATTTCGACCCAAGTGTAACAATGTTTTTACTTTTACTTAGGCTTTTATTTTTTTTCCCCCTGGACTTCTGTATGTTTGAACTAGAAGTTTGCTCAGTTTGGTCATGCATGAAAACGTTCCAAATCTAGGTGTGGGCCTTGTAACTGATCTCTGGATCATGTAAATTCAGTTGTCTGTGGTTTGCATTAAGAGAGCTTAATTAGACTAATGTGATGAGTGATCTACTAATTCAGGTTTCAAGTAATAAGTTAGGGTTTCAAGTAATCTGATGAATAGCCAGCGGTGATAGGAATTACACATTCTGCTATATAAGATATGATGAGGAAAAAAAATAATAATAATTCAAAGAAGGCACACAGGCACAAATCAGAACAACTGAAATGCACACAAGGTGGGCAAGGCCACAAAACTGTTGTTATTTCACCATCTCTACTGTGGCACAATGTTGAAACACGAACCATTTCTACACCACATTACTTTTCTTTTCTTTTCTTTTTTTTTCTCCTTCCCTTCCCGCGTTCTTTCTTATGGAAGCTGTTTTTTGGTTGCTGTGTTGTTTTATCCCCTTGCTGATTGATGCAGACTTTACGTTTTCCCTCCGGAGCCAAGCCAGCCCACGCACAATCATCTTTTAATATCTACTCCAGCTCTCTTCATCCCTTCCTCCCTCAGCTCTTACATACTGAGAAACTGCAGCAGCGTCACTGTCTCATGTCTTCACCTCTGCCTCTCGCTCACACGAAAACAACCTTCAACATCATTCAAGCACGCTGAGGGTCACCAGACCGCACACACTTCGAGCTGAATTGGAGCGTTCCTGTGGGATGATTACACGGTTGTGTTTTTTTTTTCTTCTTCTTCTTTCGTTTAACATATGTTTGCCTGGCCTTCCTATTAAGACTGGGAGACTTGCACCATTCTGTGTATTTACGAAGTGGCAAGAAACATATGCCGGGATTATGCTCTTGACTACTAGTTTCTGTTTGGGCTGATTTTAATTACTTTAATAAAATTTTCTCTTAAAGATGTTAATACTCTCAAGAAATTGAAAATGTTCGTAAATGCATCGGTTCTAAGTAATGGCCTACAAACTATTTAAAATTGAAAGGAAAAAAAAAAAAAAAAGACCAAGGTGATTAATAAGCATGAAGGACAGAGACCAGGGGTGTGATGTATTGGGATGTTGTGAAATCTATGATAATGGCCCAGAAAGGTATTTCTAGGTGCAGTGCATCACGATTTTAAAAACAGGCTGGGTTACATTAGCATCAGAGAAAGACAGAACAAAGACATTATCATCTGTAACCGTGTAGCATAACTTATATTAATATATCTGGTTTAGAAAATGCCCCCAACCAAATAATTTCATACTTGCAGCAGCTGTGCAGTGTTCTACATCATTTAAATGCCATTTGAAAATGCTAAGATAAATGCTCAGAACCAGGTTCTTGGTTGCCAGCAAAAGGAAAAAAAAAAAATTTGGTTTAAAGGATGAGTATCGCAGCCCTATCTGAAATGGAGTACTTGCGGTCATCATTTGCATGTCCCTGTTAGATCCCCTCAGCAGGTGCGGGAACGAGTCCTAAAACCCGGTAATGAGTCCTAACCCTAACTTCCGGCTCTAACGTCCCGAAGTCAGTGGGGTTTTCGGTTAAACGCCTGAAATAAGGTCTGAGGTTAACACGAGCTCAAGAAATGTTCACGTTTTATTCTACGACACAGAATACATCAGTAATACTCCACTCGGGATTTTGTTAAGATTTTACGTGTCTTGAAAAAGGCGGTTGCAAACAAGCCAACAACTTTTTACTTCTGGCGACTGTATTCAGGCATAAAAAATTTCATTTGTGAAGGTCATCGTAATGAACAAAAGGGTAAATAAACTTTTGCTGGTAACAAAGCTTATTTTCAGTGTGATGCTAACTTCCGGGGTTGGTCTATAAAAATACGTCATCCCTGCAGCACTCTATAAGATGTGCCAGTTCTCATTTTAGGCTTCAAAAGGTGCTAATGACTGCTCTCTATGCACCCTTACTCTATCCTTTGGCAAAGCCCACATCGAAGTGGACCGAGACATGGTCTGTTAACCGAAACCCCTTCCGATTATTTTTATGAAAATCAGGAACAGCGTATACATTTGCTCAGAACAAGGCAAGGTGATGTCTTTTATTATCTTGTCATGAAGCAGCAGATTATGTAAAACAAATTCTGTAAAAATATATGCAAATAAAGAAAGCGTGATCAGTTAGTTAGCCCACCTAATTCATGTTTATAGCTATAGTATATTATACACTTTTTATATATATATATATATATATATATATATATATATATATATATAAAAAAAGTCTTCCGTTATAGCATTCATATATATATATATATATAGTGTATTTTTATATATATATTTTTTGGTGTTGGTGGCAGGAACGATGATGGGGCATTAAATAAACAAACAAACCAACCAACCAACCAACCCAGGCTAATTTGCTTTGAACATGTTTTCAGTCTCAAGCACATCGCAAAAAACAAAACAAAACAAAAAATGCTTCCAATATGCTTCCATTTTACCAGTGCTATTTCCACACCAGCTTTTTAAACACTTCACTCTGCTCTGGAAGACTTTTACTATACTATCACCGCCATTGTGTCTTACTGAACCGAAGTGGTTTTTCTAAAGAAAGTGGTTTTCTATAAATTACTATATGGTACACTGTGCTTATACAATGGTGTCGAATAAAACATCTGGCTTCCCATGAAAGGCCACCTGTTATAGCATTCACTCATGTTGTGCTCATTTAGCTGCTAAGATGTTAACGAGTTTGATTGTAGAGATGTTGGAAGGCTGCACTAAACTGCTGCTGATTCAAAGGGATGACATGTTCCCCTTCAGGGTGGCTTTCAGAAAACAGTAAGGACATCAGTTTAAGGAGCGGTGGGAATTTGATTGACTTAGCTGAAGGTTCCAAATATTTATTCTTAGAAATGGAGTGTTACCAAACTGTATGACGTCGGTATATTACACACACACAGCGCTACACTTTGTGGTTGGGGGATTTGTGATTATCAATGAATAATAAATATGAATGAATCACCAATGAATAATATATTGTGGTGTTTGCATTAGTAATGTGACGGTACGTCATTATATGGCATAAAAAGTACATAAAAAGTAACCTTACACAGCTAAAACGAATACCAACTGGCTTCCTTGATCTGCACTGTAAACTGTCAGTGGCTCCATTATGTATAAGATTTGCACAAACAATCTCTGATATCAAATGAGTAATTGCCCAGGGATGGCCCACACTCACCACTTCATCTGGCCCGCATATCGCTGTGGAATTACAGCAATGAATTCATCCGAATCTGGCAGCCAGAACACGGCCATAAAACAGCAGCATGTCAAAGAGACCACATGTTTACAGCTTCAGCCCGAAGTTGAGATGCTGCACATTGGACCACTTTAGGTTCACAAAACACTTGACATTGCTATAACTGGCTTTTATGTGTCTAAACTCAACCATATTTCGGCCCACATTTTTTTGCTAACTGACGATATTAGACTCTGATGCTTGCACTTTGTTTGGATAGGATACAATGTTGATGTTTTTTTTTTTTTATGTGGCAACAACACTCTTAGGACACAAAGTCCAGTTGAGTAACTCTGTTCAGATTTCATAACAAAATAACTGTGTGTGTGTGTGCGTGTGTGTGTGTGCGCGCGTCCGTGTCCAATTTGGTTTGTAAATATAATGGTGTGAAGCTGATTTTGCCAATAATGAAGTGAATGAAATGTTACTTTGTTCATGTATATGGGGGACCATTGCACCCATATGTGCTTTTTGAAAACCCCATTCCAGATGTAATGTCCTCTTTGCTGTTATAACAACATCCACTCTTCTGGGAAAGCTGTCCACCAGAGTGTGGCTGTGGGGATTGAACCATTCAGCTACAAGAGCATTAGTGAGGTCAGGTCACCTGGGGTACAGTCAGTGTTCCAAACTTGGCAAACCATGTCTTCATGGAGCTCGCTTTGTGAACAGGGGCATTGTCATGCTGGAACAGTTTTGGGCATCATAGTTCCAGTGAAGGGAAATTGTAATGCTACAGCATACAAAGGCACCCTATATAACTGCGTGCTTATAATTTTGCAGCACTAGTTTTGCAAAGGCCCACATACGGTCTGTGATGGTCAGGTGTCCGTGTACTATTGGCCACAATGTGTATAGTAATTTAGATGCAAGTAGATCTCGCGCAGCAAAATACCCAGTGTTGAATTAACAGCTAGAGTGTTGAATGAATTATTTCAGAGTTCATTTGTGTCCAATTGGACATGAAAAAGAAACAGTGTGTGTTAATTCAACACTACGGATTTTACTGTGCAGAACAAAACGGATATTTAGAGATCAAAATAACAGGAGGCGTGATGGTACAGTGGGTAGCATTCCTGTCTCACAGCTCCAAGGTCCACCCTAGTTTGATCCTGAGCTCAGGTTATGGTCTGTGAGGAATTTTCAAAATGGTCGAATAGGTTTCCTCTGGATTATCAGGTTTATTCCCACCTCCCAAAACCTGTTGTTTCCAAGCAAATTTCAGTAAGGGCAGAGTGCACATCAGGCCCTTCATTTCAAGGACATGTAATTCAGAAATAGTTCCAAGTCTTCCAAATACTATCAGGAGGATTTTTCAGTATATTCATGTAAAATGACTTGAATCTTTTCCATCACCGGTTGCCAGTCATAATAAAAAAAAATTTCCGAGCATTCGCGATTAGGGATGTGGATGTAATGGCAATATGACATAATATTGGTCCTAATCGTTTTAATTATTAAAATGCGTGAACTGCTGTGTCTATCCCTCGCATAGTCAGAGCAAAAAAAACAAAAACAAAAATAAACGAGTAACTAACAAACCAGAAAACAGGGGTGAATACTTCTCTTTCTGTTTCTGCCCTGATTATTGACCTACTGGCACGGCTCTCCAGTGGCCACAGAAGCTATCTTAACCCCTTGTGACAATTTGTCAGCTTGTACTTTGCTGTCACCTCATGACATAGCAGCGCATGTGTGATAGTAGACGCTGAGCGCCGGGCCAAGCGAAAGCTCAAGTGACAAGTAAACAACTCTGGGATAAGCTGGCAAATATCAAGCTGCCATGTACACAGCAACGCACATGAGCACAAAAACTCTATCTCAGGAGAAAACAGGCCGAGATGAAGGACACGATCACAGACATGGTCCAGCATAAATAATAATAACATCAGGTCATGTTTAATCTCAAGAACACCACATTCAACCTGAGTCCTGTCAAGCTGTAAGTGATAGAATAGGAGAAAAACAACAGCTCTGCTTACTCATCCAACAAAGCCAGGCTTTGCTTTCTTTTTTTTTTTCCTACCCAGTTTACACCGTGTGTGCCTATGGGCTAATAGTCAAATAGCCATTACAAACATAAAAAAAATAGTAGTAATGGTCTGCACATAGTAACATGCAGTAGTAATGAGCTTCAAACCAGTTCAGTACAAATCAGTATGCGAGAACAATTTATTCCATTCGGAACCCGAATACCACACAGCAGAATTAATAGCTGAGAGACCTTTTTATTTTTGTTCTGTTCTGTTCTGTATAGCACAGGATGGGATACCAGTTGCTCACAAATTACTGTGAAGAAGAAGAAAAAAAGAAATAAAAAAGCTCAACATGACCTCTCAGCAAGTTTCTTTTCACCACACTTCTTCTGCTCCTAAGCAACGGGTCTAACTGAATGACCTGCTGCACAGAAGGCCCTCTGTTCCCTTTTGCATTTTGGACAATCGTACTAAATTACAGGCACAAATACGCCACACTGATGCACCTCATTCAAAAGACAAGCGTACGCTATTCCGATTAGGAGTTCATCAAAAAGAGGAGGGACTGAGCTTTAGACATGATGGATGGATGGGTATGAGTCACGCTTATTTCAAAATGATTAGGTACATGGACAGGGAGAAACGACCGACAAAGCCTGTAAGGAATAAAACACAACAAGGTTTGCTTTTATAGGAAAATAATCAATGATGGGGTGGTATGATGCGGTTACCCCATCAGAAGGTGGTTATTTTCCAAGAACAGCATGTTTTAATGTGCTTTAGTCTTCCTATACTACAGTGATTACAGGGTTGTTTTTTTATTAGTTAAAAAAAAAAAAATTACACATCCTACTCAAAGCCTAAACTGAAAACCTACAGCGACAGTTTTACCCAACAGCTTTACTGACTCCTTACAAATATGCTAAATAAATATCTCCTGGCAAAAAAAAAAAACACCAGATCAACAATTATACGCAAGGGAAACCGCCATCTGCCTTGCCTCGGTTCTTTGCATCCACGTCGTGCATTAAAATCGTGTAATGCACACCTAGCCGTGGATTATCCGGCTTATACCATGGTCACTCGCCAGCATTGGCAAGTCAAAGCTGTCACTGTTGTTCGCAGTGAAAAATTTGACTGAAAGGATAAAAATAATGGTTTATTTTTGTTAGTTATTTTATATACGGGTTTGTAGAGCTAGAATTCCTCACGTTCCAAATCATACAGAGATGTGATAAAATTGCATTCATTTGAATGAATTATAATAAATAGTTATTAGAGAGAGAGATTGTGTGTGTGTGTGTTCTGTGTCTCCACTAATAATGAAGCTCCGAGTTTAACTACTGTATGCAACTGTATGTTACTATGGTAACAGTTAATTATAGGCAGCACATTAATTTAGAACGGTGATTAAACATACTGGAACTACCTGTGCCTTCACCGGTTTGAACGCACACCTCTCACCTCAGCCAATAAGAATCGAGTATAGAGTAATCGAGTCACCACCATACAAGTCCCGGTGCAAGGTGTTAACACTGAAATGATCAAGTATTAGAACTCGCACATTAATATAAACCTGTAATGTGCCTTGCATCGGGAACTGTCCAAGACTTGCGTTTATAAAAAAATGTATCAACACTGTCTGACCAATCAGAATCAATCATTTAACAGTGTTGTGGTACAATACGAAACATGGACCTTGAATGTGTGGGTTAGTATTACAGCAAAATAATATGAACTAATAACAGTTCTACTGCAAAAAGATCAAGTTAATATACTAATATTATAAACTTTTTACTCATTAAAGCAGACGTTTCATTTACTGTCGACTTTGTTAAACCACAAAGTGCAGAATCAATATTTCAGTGTGGTCACGCACTCTCTAATATGCTCTTCAAAAGTGCATGGCCTTCTGTAAGTAAAATACTGAAAAGCATGTATTTCTGAGTGTTTAGTCAATGTGTTGGCTTGGGGACAGATGTATCGATATCTCTAACAGAAAATCAAGACACTCCAAATGAAATCAGAATGTCAGCTGGGACCTCTGCAGCAAAATGAAAAGCTCTGGCTGCAATGTTCACACACCCACAATTCAATTCACGTCAAATTCAAATCTACATGGAAGCATGATTTCCCCTGTCGCTGCTCCTTCTCGGAAAGGTTTCCTCCTCTTGCGCCTGAGTGAGAAGGCGAACAGTCACAGAGGCCGACTGAGCCGAGGCAGCTTGTAATTACAGCAATTTACTTAATTATAAATTACGTCTCTAGCACTTTATTAGGGGATAAATGGTCGAATTAACTTGCACTCACCCTTGTCTTTGAAAATTATGAAGCGAATCTTTTATTCAGCAGAGAACAGATTCTGGTTCCTACTGGGCTAAAGGCACGTGGATCGCAAAGCTAGTAAAACTGTACACTCGTAAACATGCGAGTGTGAAAAAAAGTGCTCCAGACATTTCCCCCTCTCTAAGACACTGGAATGTGTGATCATGTGCCTTTCTATCTACAGGCCTTACCAGTCAGTGTCTTACTGATTCCGAGTGATGCTGATCAAATCCCTAATGAGGTTGGTAATAATGACACCGTGCTCCCTGTTATATAATGACTCTTTGATCTCATTATAAAAATCAGATACGTGTGTGATAAGTCCGCAGAGCCTGAGAAGGTTCATACAAGGACACATGGCAAGCTTTTTTATTTTTTTTTTATTTTTTTTTAAATGGAGCCATAGCGTTTCCAGATGCACTATAAAATTACTCATATTTTTGCTATACTACTGCTTGTAAATTTAGTTAATTCATTTATTTGTTCATTCACTCATTCATTCAAGAGCTTGATCTCCATCAGAGTTGTGGTGGATCTGGAGCTATTTAAAAAGAACAGCACATAATCACAAGAGCCCTTGATCAAGCTGACTATAATAAAGAGGCACCACAACGGGCATCATTAACATTTATTTTATTTTAACAATTTTTTCTAGTTAAGCTAAAAGCCTGCAGGTTAACTCAATTTTCTCAGCATGCCTGTTATTTTATAATTAACGCATATTTACAAAGAACAGTACATACACTATAGCTGTCTATAACTGGGGCACGTTTTCCCCCCAAATTGTGTCAAAACCTAGGAAGCTATTTTTTTTTTTTTAAAGATGCCGAATTGTTAATCCCCCAACTGTTGGACAGTACACAGGTGTGGCTGGAAGCTGTGAGTGGCCCTTAACAGAGTCACTGGGGTACTTGTTTGTCACCAGGAGATGATGTTTATTTGCTTTCATGGGGCTAGTTACTGTAGAGTGGCCCAAAGTTCTCAATTTAAACTTCCTTATGCAGTTATTGTGATTTTGTAAGCATTACACCTGCTCTGACCTTGACTAAGCGTTTTGACTTAATAGGTAAAAGACCAGGTTGAAGTTAACTTCCACTAAACAATGAGACATACTGTACATGCTACACTATATGGCCCAAAGTACATGGACACCTGACCATCATACCCCTACACGAACCTTCCACAAACTGTTGCCACAAGTGGGAAGCATAAAATTGTCTAGAATGCCGTTGTATTCTGTAGAATAATGATTTCCCTTCACTGGAACTAAAGCAAGATCCATAAAGACATGGTTTGCCAAGGGTGGTGTGAAATAAAATGGGAGGCCTGCTCAGAGCCCTGACCTCAACCCCAATGAACACCTGAACACAAGGTGATATGAATACAAGGGAAAAGTTATAGGTAAAGTTTCAGGACAAACTTTGATGCTGGCTTGTCATAGTCAGTCTGAAAGTTTAAAATATTTATCAATTTGAAATCTGAACGTAATGTCGAGTTTAAAAAAAAGAAGGAGACAGATCGACAGGGTGCTAATACTTGTAGAGTTGGATAGATAGACATATAGGGTACCAATAATTATAAAGTTTGATACAGTACCAATACTTATAGAGGTGATTAGATAGATAGATAGATAGATAGATAGACAGACAGAGCCAATACCTCTAGTGTTGGATAGATAGGGTGCCAATACTTGCAGTGTTCGAACTAGGGTGCCAATACTTCTAGGGTTGGATAAATGGATATATAGACAGGGTGCCAATACTTGTAGAGTTAGATAGATAGGGTGCTAATACTTCTAGAGATGGACGGACAGACAGACAGACAGACAGATAGGTAGATAGGGTACCAATACTTCGCGTTAGACAGATAAAGTCCCGGGACGTCTAGAGTTCCATACAACTTCTAGACAGATAGGTAGATAGAGTGTTACTAGTAAATAGATAGATGGAGAGAATGGTAGAAAGATAAATGGAGAGAGAGAGTGATACATGTAGATAGAGAGTGTTTGAAAGACAGAAGGAGTTAGAGAGTGATATAGGTAGACTGAAAGAAATCTGGAGAGAGAGAGAGAGAGAGAGAGAGAGAGAGAGAGAGAGAGAGAGAGAGTTTGCCTGTGCGCTACTGGTAGATTGACAGAGAGATGGATGGAGAGAGTATGTGGCATTGATAGAGAGATAGATGAAGTGAGAGTGTGTTACAGGTACACTGACAGAGGGAGAGGGAGAGAGGAGGGGCTTCAGGTCGTGTGTGAGTTTTCACAGTTAGAGTTTGAAATCTTGAACATTCCGAGCCAGGCTCTGAACATTCCGGCAGTGTAAGTGAATGGGAGCTTTTGGGATATTTGATCGTCCGCTACGGGAAAACCGGGAGTCTGATCCGTTAGAAACAGTCCAGCCTGATCACTCTGAACAGCCTGAAGGAGGGTGCCGAGTTTGCTAGAAGTAGCTTCGAAGCTCAGGGAGTTATAACAGGCAGAAATTCCGAATGCAATTCAAATGAAATTCTGCCACTTTGAGCTTCCGTAACATGAAAACCTTCATTCCGATCAGTTAGAAAAGACATGGCGACTCCAGTCAGAACAGACTGAATGTCTGTACTTACATTTACGTTTATTCATTCAGCAGACGCTTTTATCCAAAGCGACTTACAAATGAGTAAACACAAGCAAAGCGATAGATCAAGCAGAGAACAAAACAAGTGGTGCTCCCATACAAGATCTTTAATTGAGTTCTAGAAAAGGGGTTGGCATTTTAGGGGTTAGTTAGGTGTTCACAGAAGAGGTGGGTCTTTAGCTGAAGTGTACTAGAAAGCTCTGGGAAGAGTAGCATTTAGAAACGAATGGTTTCAGAAGAATAGGAAGAAAATAATATGTTTAAATAGGAAAACAGTATGTTGCTTTGTCAAGGAAGCGTAATGAATTCAATTTGGCTACCATCAGGGGTTAAGTTTTTGCTGGATTTCATGAATTCAAGAAAATATTTTCTGTATTTTTTTTTTTTTTTTTTTTTTTTAAACATTCCATGAGCTGGTACTAAATGTGCTAAAGTGAAATAGGCCTTAGGCCATGTACAAACTTGTTGGTGCATAATATGTGAATAAGATTTTTTTTTTTTCGTGCACCAAGTATTTCCAGTAGCAGACAGGAGTAGTGTCCTGAAGCGCGGTGAACTTTGAGCACAATGCCGAATAAAGGCAGTGAGACGAGCTGAAAAACAAAATCTGACATGAATAATTAACTAAAAACAGTGTAAACATGCGTGCGTATTTAATTAAAACGCTGAACAAAAACCTTTTCAAATGCTCCGTTTATTCCGTTCTCTAATGTGAAACGTGACTGCAGGAAAATGAATTCATCATTTTGAGAAACTTGTAAAGTGAAAGAGAACTTTTTCCGATTAAGACTTAACAACTGGCATACGTTTGTCTTCAGTTGGCAAAAATAGGCTTTCACAACTCCCGTTTAGTAACTCCCGTCGCGCACGCTAGATGGGCAGATGGATCCTTTGGAGCTGATATTTCGTGCTTAGCCACGCAGATAAAAAAGACCTTTCAAAATGAAAGGCTCCAATCTGTGATGGTCACATCCTCTAAACCCTGACCCAGGTCTACTTTCTACAGCTGCTTTAACAGCTGAGCGAATGAACGAACGCATCATCACATACGGCGTACTGTTTGGAAACGTTAAAAGCGCAAGTGGTTTTTACGGATCCTACAATGTTTACAGCACACACAGGAGGTAAATATTTCATCACGCCACTTATTGATATTAATAAAAGCGCTTGGGAACTTTTCCAAATGCTTAAGGCTTAATACTGGAAGTGCGCAGAGTGCTGAAGCCAAAAATGAAAGAAAGACTCAACACAGGTTCTGTTCGGTACTTGTACACGAAGTGTTCATTTTATTGTATGAAATGTTGCTGAATCACAACACGGCCCAGGAAGCCCTGTTCTAACAGCTGCTTTTTAACATCTAGACCAGGGGTGTTTGATCTTATCCAGAAAGGGCGAGTGTGGGTGCAGGTTTTCATTCCAACCAAGCAGAAGCCACACCTGAGTTTAATAAAAGCCAAGATCAACTGATTAAACAGGTGGAATCAGTTGTGGCTCCTATTTGATTGGACGGAAAACCTGTACCCACACCAGCCCTTTCTGGATAAGATTGGACACCCGTGCTCTAGGCAGTGTTCTGATGAACGAGTTCATGTACATCAACATTTGTGTAGCGCCTTTGATATTTCAAAACTTTGGCTTGCATTTATCAAATGAGGCAGTCCCAAAACCAAAAGTAATTAAGCTGTCAAAAGTTGGTGTAGTTGATACAAAACAAAAAGTCCAACACCAGGAGATGTCATTGAACCAGTTCTCTGCTTGATCCATACCAGCTTTAACAATCTGCATGCTTTTTGCCTATGAGCAAAACTTTCACCCAAAACTGAAGGATGTCCTACTCACACACACACACACACAAGTTAACAAAAACAACCATCGAGTTCCTGCAGAATAACGAGGCTGGACTTGTTAGGTGGGTTTAGTTATCGTAACCGACACCAACGGCAACACATCAGCTGCTCTCACTTTTCATTATCGACTGATCGATATCTCCTGAAAACCTAATGGTGGATATTTGCCTATTGAATTGATTCATCTGGTAGTCTGTCCTGGATCACAGATAACAGCTTTAAACTGTTTCATGACAGTATCTGACAAAGCAAGGCTCTGTGGCTAGATGACTGCAGGAACACAATCACACACACAAATCTAATAAGATATAAAATAGGCTAAAAACAGTCAATTGTTTATCAGGTGTGATTAATTTGTGGCATTTATCAGCTTTTTATTTAGCAGGCAGAAGACGACGGAGGGTCAGTGGAGGTCACTGAACATCCCCAAGGCGCACACATCCCACATCCACAAAGATAATTAGGATAATAGGCAAGACTAACAAAACTGGGGCTAATCAAATGACAAGGCCATGGCTGATTTGTTTTCCAAATGAGCAGGCTGTTTGAGGACACTCCAGCCGTTTGATAGGCATCACGAATGCGATTAAAACAATGTGGCGCTAATGCAGGAAAGATCTCTATCTGCTGTCCATCAGCGCTGGCGAGATGGAAGCGCTCGCTGTGCAAATTGAGATGAAAATGCACCATAGCTGTGTTTAGCACATCACCTGCTGAGCACCTCAATGCCACACGTTGATGGCTTTTGAAATGAAGAAGAGAAGAAATGCTGTAACCGGTTGTGTGTGTGTGGGTTTTTTTTTTGCAGGGTGTGACCCAAAAACAGGCCTGAAGCACTGGCAGTGCTGTGTGACTGTCACTAGACATGTGTTCATCTCCCTTGTTAGCAGGACGTGTTCATCAAAGCCATGAGAACTTTGAGCTTCCGCAGCTCGTCTCTATTTTTTATCTGCCTCAGCTCTCCCATGATGGAGACGTAAAATGGTAAATATAAAAAGAGAAATCTAATCGTTAGTGACAGCACCAAGCTGACACGGGGCCAAATCAAATGGAATTGGACGGCTTGCATCAACCCAGATATTTGATCCAAAAGGGCGCGAACGGTTCGGGGTGGTTTCTCCAGAGCCATTTCAAATCTCTGCTGAGCGTGCATGTTAATAATTGACAGCAATCAGTCTTTCATGCCCTTCACTGATCAGCTGTTTGCTTTGACAGACCCTGAGGAGACCCTGCGCCTGTAAACACATTACAGTCTCACATGGGAGACTGAGCACATGGGAAAAGCCAATAAAAGCTCAAGTTTACCATCGGAATTTGTTTGCAGGAAAAAAAAAAAAAAAAGATCAGAATTCGAGATCAGACATATCCATGTCTATGAAACACAGATGCATTTGATTGCAGAAACTCAATGCAAAATAACTCAGTAAGTCTAAGCTTATGGTAATAGTTTGTTATTAGCATTAAAAAAAATATCTGTGTGAGCACAGATATGTTGAGGAGAGCAGACCAGAAACAAACTTTCAAGTAGGTATACAAGCACTTTTAAATTTAACACACACAAATAAATAAATAAATTCAGATTGCTATGTACAGTATCTCATGCTTGGCTAGATCCAGGCTGAGTTTTGTTCGATACATTAAGTCCAACATTTGCAACAACGTCTCCACTAATCTACATTGGATTCTCATTGATACGAATGTTGCTGGAAAGTGGAGAACGTGAAGATTTTTAGGAGCTACCTGCAAAACCTAACTGTTATACATCATGTTCTTGTACTAAATGCCATTGTATCGCAATGAATTAGCAAGGAGCCCCTTGTGACATACAGAAGGCAAGGCACTCACTAAGTTTTCACGGGAAAATATCAAATACAGCACCAGAATCATTCAGCACATCACAACTATTTCTATATAAACATATTTAATGAGTATGAAGGTGAAATTTTCCTCTAAGCACCAAGTGGAACAGCTTTACACACAGTGTACGTCATTTCCAGCGTTGGGTGTAACGCGTTACTGTAATCGAATGACTTTTTCTGATAACGCCGTAATGTAACGCATTACATTTTAAATTGATGGAATTTGATTACAGTTACTGATGACCACAATACGAACTACGTTACGTTACAAATTTATTGTTAAGAAAACAATATTAGGTCAAAATTCATTTTAAAAACAAATCACCTTTTGCCATGAAGATGCTTTTCTTTAGCCCAGAATAATTCTCCATTTGGAACGATATGTCACTACGTAAAACTAATTACGCTAAACCTCCCTTTTTTTTTTTGTGGTGTATGTAAGGGAGACCAAATAAACAGACCAGGGTTTACAGGTAAAATGTGGAGTTAGTGTGTTAATTGGCTGATGTGTTTCTTCATTCATACGCGCTCATCAATTATAGTTAATCCTATACATCTAATTAATGTACTTTCCGGTTTATTGTTTTTAAAAAATATTTTTTTTTTTTTTTTTTTTTTTTATGGGGTGCAAATATCCTAACTACAACAGTCAATTTTACAATCTGTACATACTGCACTTACTGTAATAGATATTTTAATATTTAATAATATTAATTCGTCTAGGTTTTCTATATACTTCTAATTTTGCTTATAACAATGTCTGTCAATGCTTTGTAGAGGTGATGCCCTTCTTAACTTTAAAATTTGTCGTGATAATTCATATCTGCATGTGTCGGACTAATTTTTTTTTTCTTTCAAACAGGTAGAAGAGAGCCTAAGAGGATGAATTAACAGCATCACATATGAACCAGAGTGTACAGGAAGTTCATCATCCTTAGCAGACCCTTTCCCTGTTTTTTTTTTATAGCACGGAACCCAGTATTAAATCAGAAAGCCCTTAGAAATCAGGCCTCATTATGGTGGAGAAAAAGCATAAAATGCGTCATTAAAACATTCAGTTGGATACACATGACCTGAAGGCTGTAAAAAAAAAAAAAAAAAAAATGCATCATAAAATGCCACAACCTGTCATTGTCCTCAATCAGGCGCCTGCTGCTTTTTCACTCAGTTAGTGGATTCAATCAATACACACACACACGCACACGCGCACACACACATTTCCTGGCATTTATATTCCTACTGAGCATATATGGTACTGTGCAAAAGTCTTAAGCACCCCAATGATCCTGTAAATAAAAATTTTGCCTTAGATGTTCATTTTATGATTTTATGAGTCAGGAAAAAACATTTTAGACTTCCAAACACTATTTCCAATCCAACAAAAGAAATGGGAAAAAAATTATACAATAAAAAAAATATCTTTGTATGCCAGTAAAGAAAGTAACATATGTAATAGGACACTTTTCAGGGGGGGAAAAAAAAAACAAAACATAATGAATACAGCTTTTTTCCTGCAAAAACAGAAGCAAGTATGACAGTCAATGTTTCTGGAAGAACTGTGACAGGTTTTCCAAAGTGCTCAGCCAATTCTCTTATAAAACAACACAAACTGTACTTAAATGACTGCTAAACCTGCAGCGCAATAAGACTCACGTGATACACACCCTGGCCCAGTTCTCATTGTTTACATGACTTCACATGACTTTTACATACCCGACATTAATGTAGCATTTACAAAATGGTATTTGTACCATCCAGACTCTACACTTGCTGTTAATTTGCACAAAGAACAGCACGAAGAACTGTATATTATACACCCGTATAACTTTTCTTCTCATTTAATATTAGATCAGGGATTTTTAGTTTTATTTTCGTTTGTAATATATGTGGCATTATGCTCTAACGGTGTTAGCTAGATAGCTGCTAAACTAAATTTCACTGCCTGTGCAATGACAATAAAAAGAATCTTCTCTTATCTTGTATCTTTAGACTACTGATGCATTCTGGGAGTAAGGGTTATTAAACCAAACACTGACTTTGTTTCCATCCATCCATCCATCCATCCATCCATTTTCTATACCACTTATCCTATGCAGAGTCACTGTGTGCTCGAAGCCTATCCCAGAAAACTCGGGGTACACCCTGGATGGGGTACCAATCCATCACAGGGCAAATTCACACACAAGAGAGAATTCTGGAATGCCAATCTTCCTACAATGCATGTGTTTGGACTGAGGAAGGAATATCCCGAGGAAACCCCTGAAGCACAGGAAGAACATGCAAACTCCAAGCACACAGGGCAAAGACGGGATTCAAACCCCCAAGCCCGGAGTATTTTTGAAGGGATCTAGCATTTCTTTACATGTGCCTATTTTATATTATTTTATAACGTTTGCACAGTACTGTATATACTAAAGAATAACTATTTTGGGTCATATTTTGGATTATACATTTATACTATCTTTTTCTATTTCACCTGCTATATAAAACACCACATTTAATAAAATGCCAGACGTTTAGCCCATGATAAAAGTGTTAAAGAACTAGTGACTGAAACTATTCTACCAGTTGCAACTTATTTCATCGACACGTGTCATTATTTGAGGACTGCAAAAAAGCCAACACTGTCGAGACTTTATATTACAGAATGAGCAACCTTGTGGATGAAATCAGTTAAATTTCAAACTCAAGAGAAAATCATCTTTAGAGTGTTTCATATCTTCTGCCACATCAAAGACAGCAATATACTATGTGAAGCCCATGTAGTTTGTTTTTTTTTTTTTTTTTTTTTTTATTTTAGAGTTTAATTATAATTTTTTTTTTTGGTTTTTTTGATATTGTGGGGGTTTTAAATGTATGTTTTAAATTTGTAGTAGAGTTGTTTTGAAAGGATAAGCCGCTCAGTGGTAAATGCTTCACAGTTTTTTTTTTTTTTTTTTTTTTTTTTTTTTTTTTTTTTTTTTTTTTTTTTTTTTTTTAATTGTGTACAGGCGTTGTTGTGTTTTTTATTTAGTTCCTTCTGTGTAAGCTCTTCATTCTGTCGGTGGCGTTGGTGGTTTGACTTGTGGTGGTGAGGTTTTCTGCTTGGGGGTTTGGGCAGGCGGGGGTTTTTTTTTTGGGGGGGGAAGGGGGGTTTTTTTTTTTGTGTTGGAAGTGGAATTCAGTGTGCTGAAATTGAAAAAACTATATTTCGCAGAGAGCTTGGAGGCGAACTCAGTACACCAGTGCACAAGTCTGGGGGGGGGGGGGGTATCCAACAATTTTATGGCGCAATTGCACACCCAATCACGCGGACAATTTGGAAATGCCAATCAGCCATTAGAGCATGTCTTTGGACTGGGGGAGGAAACCGTAGTACCAGGAGGAAACCCCCGAAGCACAGGGAGAACACACAAAATCAAAATCAAACCCCCAATCTAGGAGGTGCGAGGAAAATGTGCTAACCAATAAGCATCCATGCACCCTATATGAAAACGTGTATAATAAATGTAGCTCAATAAGCCCAAGCAATTGTGATTTTGTAATCAGTGTGACAGGACTGATGGTTGGGATAGTTGTGCACCAGTAGGTACTACAATCCCGATGGTTTTTCAAGCTGAACATACTCCTATGCGTAATGAGGTGGTCAATCACTCAAAATTGCCCAGCAAACAGCTGACAAGTTGTCAAAAAGCAGGTGAATACAATGCCCTAAGAATGACTGCTAACCAACATTTACCAAAACTGTCAACACAGAACAAAAATAGAATCTAATATTTATCTGCTATTCATAAATTTGTAGTCCACTGAGATCTGTAAACAATATTCACTCAGAAAAATCAGTCAATAACTTCAAAAAAATAAATCTGTCTGGCACTTAGAAGTTGACATGGCCAGAGACCTTCCATCTCCAATAAACTGAAGTGTTGTTTTCTGTTCCCCTCGAGCAGCAGCAGGGGGGCGTCTGGTAAACAGCTTGGTGGTTAATATCCGCTGAGAAAGCTGCCAGAGTGCATCATTAATCTAATCAAAACAGCTTCATTACAAGAAGCCACATTACCCTGCTATCAGTTTGTTTATGCCAGGCCAAGTCCGTCATCTCCTAAAATAGTCTCGCTGGAGTGGAGATGA
Source organism: Ameiurus melas (assembly GCA_012411365.1). Classification (NCBI taxonomy): domain Eukaryota; kingdom Metazoa; phylum Chordata; class Actinopteri; order Siluriformes; family Ictaluridae; genus Ameiurus; species Ameiurus melas. Next base: position 24,842,407 of record CM022767.1, on the reverse strand, counting down.
TACTAAATCTAGTACTGAACACCACGAGAAGACTCATAGCAGTATGCTTGTCCTCGTATCTCATTGGGTAAGCAATATTCAGCTCTAAAACTATCTGATCACAAAAAATTAAACATGCTTAAAGTGGAGAACTTTCTATGAATAGATTGGCACAGAGTTTTGCAAATCTATGGCACGAGACCGCTGTATTTTGAGATTTTGCTGTATTTTCGCTGTATTTTCCTTTTTGCTATTTTCCATCTAGCAAGCATTTTTTCCTTGCATTACTGTTTCTACAATAAGAATCCCAGTGAAGAATCCCAATGAGGTGCTTGGCTAGGTCAAAAAGGGTCTGAAGTAGTACAACAGGAAAGCATTCACTCAAACATTTGAGCTCAAATCCAAATGATGCCATATTCATCCATGGCCAGGAGTCCAAGTGAGCAAAACTGACCCTGTGTGGGAGGCTCTCCCCTGCTCCACTGTCAATCGGAGTGATGCTAGTCATTTGCGGGCATCTGTAATCTCGTGTATGTGGAAGAAGTCAGTTAGCGCTTTTTCTGAGTGTGTTCAGCTGCCCTGTGATGTAGCAAAAACAGCAGAGCCTCCTGAGTTGGTGACAGGAGAGCGCTAGCTACAGGGATGGACTTGGCAAATTATCTAATGATGTACTGCCATGTCACACCTCGACCTTTTCCGAGTTGCTCTCCCACTGGCATGCCTGGTACACACGGCCTGCCAAAAGAACGTCAATTGGGGTTTGGTGGGGGGAATGGGTGTCTTCATCAATGCACATTGAAAAAGGAAAATATACTGCACTATCAGGCTATAAAAGCAGATCACAGATCTGAAAGCATACAAATCACAAAGACAAAGAGGTTTCGGTCCTTCCACACTAGAGGAGGCGGCCCACTCATAGCCCCCCATGAGAAAGCAGAAAGATCTTAAACTGTGTGCGTGTGACATACAGGGTGATGTGTCTAGTGCAGTAGTTTAGCAAAATGAATGCTAATTTGCCAGCTGTTTGCAGTCCTCTAGCTTACAGCCTGTTGTTGCTCGTTACCCTGCATGGCAAACAGGAAAGCACCATGATTGTGCAAGTCTTCCCTTGCCAGTACACAGCCTCCCTTTGGTCAGCCTTGCCTCTTGTTCAGCCACACATAGTAACTGGATGACTTGTGGCCACAGGCTAACATGGCAGGAGATCTCAGAGATGCAGTGGTCCCCAGAGACAGTCCACAGTACGGAGATGCCCTGGCATTACTCAACCACTGTCTAACTGCCTTGCAAAGTCTATGAGAACACTCCCTAACCAGACAAGAAATGGGATGGAAGCACATGTAGGCAGACCTAAGGAACCAGCAGGCCCATGATGACTGAGAAAGATAGCATTCATCTTGGACATTTTCCTCCCATTGAATCAAGTCAAGCAGTACTACTGGGAAACCTGCACCCACAGGGCTTTCAGCATGACTTGTACACTTGGAACCAGCCTTAAAGTCTGCCAGAGAGTGTCTAAAATCTGGAGTGGCTGGTGATGAAGACAAGTTTTGAATAAACTTGCCGTCCCAAGTCACCTGTCCCTGGTGTCCCTGTCCCAGAGGCACAGGCCTTATGACTGTTTACAGCTGGAATTGAGTGGTAGTTGCTCTCAAGAGACACTAACTAGTGTCTAGATCTCAATGCTCATACCAAAAGCAGGAAAGACTAGAAAAAGTGACTTCACATTTCCCAGCTGTGGCATCTGTGGTGCCAGGTTCAGCTCACTGGAGGATGAAGAGACTACTACAGTAGCTGCATTGTGGCCTTTAATTCTTCAATAAATTCCAAAACGTACAAATTTGCCCCAACTTGTTGAAAGAAATCTTCTCCAACTTTGTAAATCACACTTGGGTTTGCTATGATCTTCAGAAGTCTTTTAATTTTAACAAAGGCTAAACTATAATTGTAATGAGTTGGTTTTTTTTAGTTTTTTTTTACTTTTAGGTAGCATCACCTGTCTTAAATAAACGATGTAAAAACCCACAATAAATGGATATTGATCATTAAAGATTGGCTAAAGTACTACAAATAACTTAAACTCTTGATTTTGTTCCATTGTTTTAGTTGGATGTAGCTCATCAGATAGAGTAAAATATAAAAACTTGACTGCTGGTTTAAGTGGTAATAATTCAATTAATTTTAGTCTTCTCAAATTACTTTAATTATTGTTTTGTCAGGTTTATTATTGCAGCCCTAATAAGCACGAAGAAAATAAAATGTGTTTTGGAGAACAGGTATCTCAGGTTTCTCTCACCTCTTAACACCAAAAGCAAAGACATTCTTCAACACTAAACTATTAAGAAGTAAATCTGAATCCTCAGGAGTCTGAATGTAATGGCGTGTTAATACGAAATATTGATAATGATGCAACCTGGGTAGATGGCGCATAGCCCCTCCGTCTATCAGTCACACAGCACCTCATCTACTTTTATATTATCTGCTCGATTAAGATCACCTGCAGAAAACCCTAATGGGAGAGGATGTGAGCCTATCAGACTCAACAATTCATACATTCTCTTTATTTTAATACAGAAATATTCCATTAGATAAAGATTTAGAGGAGTGGATGAACTTTCAAACTCTGTAAACCGAGCGCAGTATAAACGCATCGCTAAACCCGTGCTTGCGGCAGTGGTGGATGAATATGAAACTTTCGGCCTCGTTCTGCTAATGGAGGCAGGTTTAATGTTAATGAAACGAGCAACCCCGTGGTGAGAAACGCTATCATAAATTAATTATGCTGACTTGTTGCGACAACATTCTCTGCGTAAAAAAGGATGTGTGCCATGTAAGCTTCAATGATCCTTTTATCTCTTTTTCCTATCTTGTTTTTCTTCTCTGTAGGTTCATCACCAACGGTCTAGCCGAGTGAAGACTCCCCTGAACACCAAGCATGTGGTTTCTTCAAGTAACTTGTGATTAAACCGGTTCAATCAGTAACTGATCTGGGTGCTAGAATGTTTAACTACCTGAGAAGTGACTCAGAAAATAATCATCCTAGTTTAAGACCTTTTGTTTTGGCAGCTTGCAATGTGAACCTCTTGTGTTGGCAGCTTTAGCTACGAGTCTACACCTGCAAAATTCTCTACTCCGCCATCCCTACGGGTCTATTTGCATACGAAAAGCATAAAGACCTGGACATTTTGTTAGGATACATTGCAACATGGACTCTAGCAACAGATATTACCGGACTGTCTCTGCCAGACAGCTTAAAATGGACCGTGGTTGTACAACAGGACAATGATCCAAAATATACATCAAACTCAATACAAAAATGGTTTACTGACCACAAAATCAAGGTCCTGCCATAGCCATCCCAGTCCCCTGACTTGAAACCCATAGAAAACCTGTGAGGTGAACTGAAGCGGAGAGAACACCAGCGTGGAACTCCAAATTTAAAAGATCTGGAGATATTCTGTATGGAGGAATGGCCTCAGATCCCTTGCCATGTATTCTCCAACCTCATCAGGCATTATAGGAGAAGACTCAGAGCTGTTATTTTGGCAAAGGGAGGTAGCACAAGTATTGACTAAAAGGGTGCCAATAATTGTTGCACACCTATATTTAACACATTTTTTAGATAAACCTGTGTTGTGTTTGAAATTGATTGATATCCATGAGAGCAGAGTGTTTTTGTGAAACAAAAGATCAAAAGGTTAAAAAAATAAATAAATCAAATAAATAAAATCAAGACAATTTTTCCCAGCCTTCTTTGCTCATATTTACCAAGGGGGCCAATATTAGTGGAGGACACTGAATTTACCCTTCATTAACCACACACCAACTTTACTCCATCCTCCAGCGATGTGTAAAAATATCTCAAACGTATCAAATGTACAGTATATGTATATAAAAGTGTCACATAATATTTGCTTACTAGTAATGCTATAAACCTGTCTCTCTGCTATTTATATCATTCAGCATTTATAACACATATGGTAATCCCATTAAACACCACAGTACTCTTAAGCACTGAACCACCATGACTTAAGGCTTTTTTTGGCTACTTATCGCAAGGTTATGAGTTCAAATCCCAGCCCTGCCAAGTCGCCAAAATAGTAAATAGAAATGTGCTCTTAAGAGTCGGCTCTATAGGAGCTGCAAGCTGTATAGTCTTGCAGTCAGTCAGCTCATACATGCTACACAGGAATCAAGCTTTGACTGTGGTTATAGTCAGTATGGCTATTTCAAAAATAAAGACCTGCCCAGGAAAAAAGCAACAAAACCACAGTTTTGCAACTAAAATCATATCACAAAATAAGTATTCCGACAACAAAACCAGACTGTAGTGCACTTAGTATTGACCAGGTCAGCGGAGGAAAAATAATTAAAACACAATAAAAAATAAAAAACAGCAGCTGCTGAGCACAGAGTCATTACCAGGGCAGGATGGATCAAATCCTGAATCAACCATCAATGAAATCCCAACAAGTACAGGAACAATTTACAGTTTCCAAAAAAGAGGTAAAAAAAAGGGGAAGAAAAAACCAAAAGCCAGATTGCAATATTCCAATCCAATATATGGAATACTCAAATATTCCAAATACCAAGATATCCACAGGTTTGGACAGCTGACCTCCATGTTTAGTCATATGAAGTGTTGTATTAATTCAAAAAAGATATTAACAAACCTATTGGGTATATGGAGGTCCATCAGGACATTTGGACTGGTTATGTCAATCTTGTGAATTCCTGCCCTAATGTCCCAAAACGGTTAAAAATACTTCACCCCACTCTTCCCACCTTTCCTATATTGCATCTTACCAAGTAAAAAATAAATAAATAAATAAATTCACCATATTCAAGTAGTAAAAGTGAAATATACTGTCCCTTTCTCCACCATGCAGATTAATCTGGTGGTTACGACCGGCAAACACTATTCAAGGAAGCGTCCAAAAACCACACATTTCACGGACAAATCATTAATGATCCCTCGGTGCTCGGTTAGCACAGCTCTCAGGCACCACGGCATGCACAGCCCTTTGCAATGTTAATAAGCTAGCAAACACAAACTGCATAGGACCCAAAAATCAAACAAAATAAACACATGGTCACCATTGAGTGCATTTTATTGTCCATTTGTGTGTTTTTCATGAATTTGCTTGTCTAAATACAATACATTTTGTTATCTGATCGGATTGCTGCTCTGAGGTGTAATGGCATTTTATATGAGACCAAAATTACTACACTATACACTATTACTATACTCGTATAGGATTTCCACAGTGACTCACAACAGCACAGGTACACCACATTTTTCAGCATTTTCTATCCAGGCTCATTTAAAATGACAAATAAATAAAATGTCGAGATGTGCTGTTATTGGAAAATAATCAACAACGGGGTAGTGTGATGCAGAACAATGCAAAGCGGAGAGCTATAATCACCCTGAAGTTGATTATGGTCTTATAACAACATGTCTCAAAGTGTTTTATTGTGCTTTTATCCATTTATAGTTGCATTTCATGTTGTGGAATAGCGGCAAAACTAGTTTTTGATATCACTTGCATCATAGAAGCACTATTTTTTTTCCCTCTTGTTCAAGACAAATAAAAAAAAATTAATTAATTAAAAACACACCTTGCCATGTTACTGAGAAATCAGAAAACTGTGTTAGGAACAATATCCAGAGACTTGCAATGCTCTCACAATGGAGACTTGATCCATCAATGCTAAAAAGACAACAATTCCACCCATTAAAAAAAGAAATAATTTTTATATGGAACATCAACCACACAAGTCACTGTGTAAGTTATTACTATAGAAACAATGATGTATTAGATGAGGACAGAAACCTGGGATTTGCCATGTAGCCTGCCATGGTCATCCCAGTCCCCTGACTTGAAACACTGTCATCTATTGTCAGAGCTGCTGTTACAGAAAATTTATCAACACCATCTGACCAATCAGAATCAAGAATATTGCTGTGGTTGGATAAAATAATTCTATACACTGCAGCTTTAATATGGCATGCTTTGGAATCTAGGTAAAACGAACCATTTTGCCTTCACTGCCTCAGTGTTTTTGGGGTATGTCATTTGTATCAATGAATAGGAAATGAAATGGATGAAAACACTGTTAATAAATTCATTTCCCTGTTAGTATAGTAGACGCAGGTGTAGACCAAAGGCAGTAGAATCTCCAGTTCAGTGCAAATAAGATGAAGCAAAGAGCTTAGACTGATCTCTTAGCAGATATCTCTCGGACCAGAGAGAATACGGAGCTTGGCAGTAGGTTCTGCTGCTCGATTATGAGATGAAAGTGTTTGAGGGATACAATCTGGCTCTCTTTACTGCAACCCGAATAAAACATACCACAAACTGAGGAAACATCGAATTTCTCATAAGATATAAATACAAGGAGGATATGGAAGATAAAGATCAGGGGGTTTAAGTTCAGGATCTAAAGTTCACCTAAATATAGCAATCTTTTCAAGATAAGTAACCTTATTTTCAGGTGTCTGAATCTGAACAAGAGCTCAGCTGTAAGTGAAAGTAAGAGGGCATGCAAGAGATATGGGAGAGGGCTTGCTTTCATGAACAGCCAGAGTTCTTGAACTGAATGGGTATCTGGAGACTCCTCACACCTCCTGGTGCGGCTAGGATTTAATGTGGAGTAGCTAATCTAATGCGCTTCTCTGAGGCCCAGAATGGCCCTTAAAAGTCCGGGGTTTTTACTGAATGAGCCTCCGAGTGAAGGAACACAGCCAAAAACACAATAACCTCTCCCTCAATCCACTTAAAAAGAGGCACTCGGTGAATTGGCTCAAAAACCATTAAAACCGCTGACGCTTCTGGTGGACACTGGTCTTTTTTTGTTTTGTTTTTTGTTCCATTGATTCACCGTGAGAAGGGAAATAAGACAGACAGGGAAAGACTGAGGGAATGACAGAAATGCTGAGTCAACAAAGGGAATGAACAGCAATATTGTCTGATGTAATGACTCCTGTGTCTTCTAAACTACTGACAAAATCCATCAGCATGATCCAGAGCAGATTTAAACCTGGGATGTGTGTAATGGCAAAGAGGAAGCCATTATTAGACAAAAACACCCTCATCACAGCACAAAAACAGAGTAGAGTAGTGAAAAAAACAAAAGCAACACAAGCCTGCTGTATAAAACCCATTGGTTTATACACAATAAACAGACTAGTTTTACCAAAATGACTAGTCATATTTTTTAAATGACTGATTACTCATAATATATATATATATATATACACACACACACACACACACACACCTTCAGTCCCTCTGAAGACTCATCCGTTAAGGTATTGGGGTAATTGTTGTTATAGTAACTCGTATAATAACTGCGTCATTGCCTCACGTTGAGTTAAGTGACCCTGCAGCTTCATTAGTAACGGCTGCCGCGAGTATTCAACATTTGGCTTTTCTCTGAATGCCATGCTGGAATAAAATCAGAAATAACACCATGAACAACATGTACTTCATGAGTCACATCTGATGAAAAACAGCTTGTAGGACTGAAATGGTCAAAAATTTAATTTAAAACCAAGATAATTGCAAAGTAAATGTGCATGCTGACCCATACACACAGAAGACATAAGCTCATACAATGTGTGTGGTGCTGCTCTACACTTCAGAAATGTATTACAGAGAGTATTTTTAGAGTGTGTGTATTGACAGTGTTGGGATCATAAGGGTGAACAATGACTCATTTTCTTTGTGATTGTAATTCTGAACTGGTTAAACAAAGGGTATTCGATTGATCGATTGATGTATTAAATAAAAAGCTTAATAAACGTATGGTTTAACCCGTTGCATAATTGGCATGTAAAACCTTATTAAAGTGACAAAGAAGCATACTTATTTTACATATAAATATTTAAAATAAACATTTACATATTTAAAGAAATGCAGTCTTAAAATATGCATACAGTGCCCTCCACTAATATTGGCACCCTTGATAAATATGAGCAAAAAGACTGTGAAAATTTGTATTTATTGTTGAAACTTTTGATCTTCTGTTCAAAGAATTCACAAAAATACTCTGCTCTCATGGATATCAAACAATTACAAACAAAACACAGGTTTATCAAAAAAATAAATAATAATTGTGTGCAATATCTTGTGCAAATTGGCAACCTTAGGAGTTCATATGAGAAATATATTTGAAATATATTCCCATTGATTTTATTTATATATATATTCCATTTTTATTTTTTACCAAGTCCTTTGTTGAGTTGGCTTTGTGTTTTGGATCATTGTCTTTCTGCATGATAAAATTCCTCCCGATTAATCTGAACACGTTTCTCTGTAAATTGGCGGACGAAAATGTTTCTGTAATCTTCTGAATTCACTCTGATGCTACCATCGTGAGTTACATCATCAATAAAGATTAGTGAGCCTGTTCCAGAAGCAGACATGCAGGACCAAGCCATGACACTACCTCCGCCGTGCTTCACCAATGATCTTGTATGTTTTGGATCATGAGCAGATTCTTTCTTTCTCCACACTTTGACCAGAACTTTTGTGGATCATCTCTGTATTTCTTTGCAAATTCCATTGTGGCTTTCTGATTCTTACTGCTGATGAGTGGTTTGCATCTTGTGGTATATGGCCTCTAGATTTCTGCTTTCGAAGTCTTCTTCAAATGGTGGATTGTCGTACCTTCACACCTGCCCTGAGGAGATTTTTGGTGATGTCACTGACTGTTGTTTTTGGGTTTCTATTCAAAGCTCTCACAATGTTTCTCTCATCAGCTGTTTTCCCTGGACTTCACGTTGGCATATTCTCTTTAACAACAAATGCAGTCTTCACAGGTAAAACTGATGGCTAAAACCAAGAGGAGATGTTCAGAGCTATTTATTGTTTAAACAATCAATCTAACAACTGGGAAACACCTGTCAGTCACATGTTCCAGTATTTTTGCTCACATACAAATTGGGTGGTTTGATACAAAATGCTCGTTTAACACATCTACATATAAATGTGTGATTCTAAACTCCTTTCTCATATTCATCTTTTGATCTCAAACCCAAATGTCATCAGTCTACAGCAAAAACGAACGAACTGGCCTTGCTGTTCCAATCATTTTACAGGGGACTGTATTTAGGTGAGCATTACGCAACACACACACAAAAAAAAGTCTTTGTCGAAGAACCCTATGGTGGATTCTAAATGTGGCGTGTTCCAGGAGAAATGGACAATGACATCATATTTCTTCTGGGAAATAAGTCACAAACCCATTTGTGTCATTTGCTCTCAGCACATGGCTGTGCTCAAATAACTGAATATTCCAAGGCATTATGAAATCACGGTAGAAAAAGTATGACCAGTATACTGGGCAGATTCATACAGACAAAATAAAGGAGCTAATTGCAGCTCTCAAAAAGCAACAGTCTGCTTTCGGTCATACTCACGAGATGAAAAGTGTTGCTGTGAAGGCTAGCAAATATTAACCAGGGATTTGCTTGCACTGTTTGTGTTGTTATAATATTACAGCTCTGCTTTGTTAACCCCATTCCCACCTGCTCCAGAAGAAAATCTGACAGATCCGGTGATATTTTCCAATATAATTAGTTGGTTCCCTTTCTCAAAATATAAACAAATGAGTCATTTTAACCTTTGCGACCTTGACAGGGATTAAGCTTTTACTAAAGATGAGTGAATGTAAACAGTAAAAACATGCCATGTGAGCAACCAGTACGTGCTTACTCACGTATGGACTATACTCCTCGCAAAGGAGTATAATCCACACACAACTTTTTTTTTTTGTTGGGTCTCACAGGATGCGCACCTCTACTGCAAATTAATAGCAACCTGCAATGTGGATTATAGTCATATAACTACCGTAGTCATTTACCATATAAATAAGCCAGGTCACTGACACCAATTTGAATAAACCTAATAAAATTAATTATGCATATATTATTCATGTGATTCAATGCATTAGCATGGCACATTCATCAAGTTATTTTAACCAGTGTGGCGCCCCACGTGATCAAACAGTTAGCCACCCCCTGATTTACAATAATGTAATAAATTAGTAATTGTAATTTGCTTGAAAACTACAAGAGAAACAAACATAATTATCATTTTAGTCATCATCGTGCAGCATCGTCTCACCTGACTATAAAACTGACAGGTGCAAACAGAAAAACGTCACAAGGCGCTTACAGAGCTAACACCCAAGCAGAACATGACATTTCAGCATTTTGTTCAGGTGAAGAAATGCTACCAGGCATCTGTCATCTCATTCTCTCTTCCTCTCTCTCCGTCCTTCTCTCTCTCTCTCTCTCTCTCTCTCTCCACACACACACACACACACTCATGATTCATCATGTCACAGGCTGTGACCTCAGTGGTTAAGCTGCAAGTGACCGGAATGTTTTGATCCAAATACCTAGACACTATAGATACCTTAATACTCAAGTGCTCAGATTGCGTGAAACTCCATTTGTCTTTAACAGCTTTGGATAAAATTATCTGTTTAAAAAAATGCAAATGTGAAAAAAAACACATTAAAATAAATAAATAAATAAATATATTTTTAAAACTCATGCAGGTTTGGATAAGGACTAATTCCTGGCAGATTCAAGGATGCCTGTATAACATCAGACATGATTTTGATTAGCAGGTATGATTGTTTCTGTGTGGGAGAAATAAAAAAAAAATTTTTAAAGAAAGATGTGACGAGGAAGCTCACACCTGGGAAGAGCAACGTTCTCAGAAAACCTGTTCAATGCGGCCCAATCAGCAAATAACAGCTCATGTTCCCACTTGGGCTCCAAACCATCTGTACCTCTACAAATGTAGGTGTGTGTGTGTGTGTGTATGTATATTATATATATATATATATATATATATATATAGAGCTCACCTGTGCTCAAGAAACCTGTCTCTCTACCCGAAGAGTCCTTGCTTAATCACGAAGTCTCATATAAAGCAGGGAAATCTCAGTGTAGTTTGATGAACATGTTCAGGATGGAGGGCCGTGAGGAACTGTTCTCAGTGGGGTGATCATTTGTGTGGATTGTGTTTTGAGCACACATGCTCGAGTCTAACCACACGGCTGTGGCTCCCCTCCAGAGGCCATCATTATGCGGATTTGTTCTGCTTGCACTTATAGTCTCGGCAGATCAATCGCAAAAAAAGAAAAAAAGAAAAAAAAAAAAAAGTGTGCGTTAAAGCCTGTTACTGGAGTCGCAGTTATGGAGGGAGGATTCGAGAGAAGTATTGTTTGAGGGTTATATCGTCCATGGCACTGTCGTCTGCTGAAATCCCCATCACCGTGAACAATGTTCCCCACCACCTCCCAGTCCCCCTCGAGCCCACTCTGCTAATCAATTAGGATGAGAGACACATTTCACGCTATCGGTACATAGTGAAACATTAAATGTGTCTAATGTAATGAAAGTGCCTTCAGATATCTGCCTCTACTTTTTTTTTTTTTTTTTTTAAGGGTTAATGATACACTCCCAAACATGTTTGCAATGTACATGTACCACGAGCATTCTTATGCATTTTTATACACATATCTGTGCATGATAGATCATATGTACTTAATAAACAGCAATACAGTGCAGAAATCGCTTGAGAAAATGGATCTGTTTAATTTGTTTATTTGGATCACTGTTTGTTCTGGCCTTCCTGGGGAGCACATTAAGGACAGACACTTCACGTAAAACGTCTACGCAAACATCTCAAGGAATTATTGCGTAATATTGCTATCAGATGATTACTGATTACAGATAGATTACAGACAGAGAACTCTGACGACAGCTGCAGCATGTTTTTTCCTGTGTTCCATTCAAAACCGGCAAACACAGTCTGTAACTACCAACACTGCCGGAATATAAACTGCGGACACTATTTATTTATTTTAAATTGCAGAACACTCTGCTAATTTAATTACTACTAAATGATACTTCCATGAATATTTGAATACAAATAATGACTAATTCCTGGTCCACATGAATGTAGCCCTTAAAAATGAGGTATATATATATATATATATATATATATGTATGTATGTATGTATGTATAAATGTATTGGTGATTTTACAGTAATTTACTGGCAACCTGGGCTGCCAGTAAACAGAAATACCACGTTCATTCAAATCCCAGCCCCGCCAAACTGAGCAAGACCCTTATCCTTCAGCTCGGTTCTATCCTACATCAGCCAAATGAGAAAATGTACTTACATAGTATAAATTAACATAATTCAGGTATTATAGCACTTTATGTTTTTACAATTGTTGACTATAAATTTTTATAGTACTTTACGTTGGCAACCCAGGTTGCCAGTTAATTACTGTAACATTTTCTAGCATTTGTACTGTGGATTTTTGTACACCATTCACAACTGCATGTTTGACTTGGTGAATCAACGTAAGCACATTTAGCATACATGCACCAACCACCCCCATACACACATCTCATCACATCCATCTAACATAGGCTGAAAATACATTTGTTTAATCAAGCTTACCATAAGTAGACTTTCTTTTACATAAAGTACACAGTCTTATCCATCACGGGATAGTATGCATACTTAAAAATCTCTCCCCTCTCTTTACTTCCCTCTCCCTTTCTCCTTCTGTCAAGCCACACGTGATATTATGGTGATGTCAGTGATCCTGACCCTTTCTGCTCTCCGGAACTGCCTGATCCATCCTGATGCCCTACCTCTGGTTGGAGCTCATCAACTGGAGATTGCTGATGATGGTGCTGCTTGGTTTTGGACCTCAATTTCACATGGACGTTTTTGCGGTGGTTGCTGGGACTACTCGGACTACGGTTGCTGCAATGGCCTCAGGACTGCAATTACCACAAACAACTTTGCACTCAAGTCTCCTTTAGTGAACAGTGGACTAGTTTGACAAACAGACTTCATATGAAAACAATAATTAATTTTCTTTTACTTTCACACTATCTGTTGTTACCCAGATGAGGATGGGTTCCCTTCCGAGTCGGGTTCCTCTCAAGGTTTCTTCCTCATATTGTCTTAGGGAGTTTTTCCTCGCCACCAGCTCGCTCAATAGGTATAAATTCACACACTTAAAATCTGTATCCTGTGTTTATATATTTCTGTAATGCTGCTTTGAGATGCTTTGTTAAAAGCGCTATACAAATAAAATTGAATTGAATAACAAACCTATGAACAATGGAAATAGCTAAATAAGAACAAATAAGTGTGTAACAACACAGGAGGTAAAGCTCCTCACACAGCAAAATACAGTTTAGGAAACACATTCCCAAGTATGTCGGTGTATATTTCTGGGTTGGGAAAAGTTTGCATACTTTCAGAATTTCATACTTTTCTTGCGAATGTTCTTTCTCTTCAAATATTCTCCAAACAGATCTGAATTATTAATGTTGAATGAAAGGGTTATGTGTCGGGGGGTCAAGTTATGAGCTGTAAAATGACATAAGGCTTAACAAGAGTTAGTCAGAAGAGATCAAGCATGCATATGGCATGGGTGTCCAAAATACATGCTCCAAACCATCTGCATCTGGGCTACAGTCTGAAAGAGCACAGAAGTTCTCTTAAAAAAATAAATATGGAAAATAATTGGAAAATATGGAAAATTGGAGAAAAAAAACTAACTAAAAAGCAGATGCTGAACTTTTTATCCTTTACATTTATTCACTTAATTCTAACATTGATTTGCCAAGACACAGAGAGACCAAATAAGTGAAAACGAGTGAGTGAATTCAGGCGAGTTAAGGCACACTGGCTAACATTTTCACTATCTTCAAATTGTGTGTTGAATTAGTCATTTGCTGTGCTAGGTTTGAGCATACAGCAGACAGCAGATGTATTAAACTGCTCAGTCATGCTGGGCAGCTAAATTAAGAGACAAGGTAATAATAGCAATCAACATTTATTTAATTATTTATCAGGAAGCGATCAATATTTTGTTCCACCCAGCCCTAAATAAGACAAATTTGAGCACATCGGTCATAGACCGTCACAGAAGAAGGGGAAGTCTATATGTCTTTCTCATACACAGTCGTCTGCATGCCTCTCTCTTTTTTTCCTGTCTCTGTCATTTTCATCGTCTAGAAATTAGCAGTTCACTTAGTGTAGAGACTGAACCCCAGAAAGTGGAACAGAAAAACCCCTCCTCTGAAGACAAAACTCAAATCATCAGATGAATGGGGGGGGATTGGAAAAACTCATTAGGAAGAGACGAGAGAGTTGAGGAAAATGAGCAAGAGAGGAGAAGTGGATATATAGCAAAAAGAATAAGATAGGAGTATAAAGAAGAGGAGGACAAAGAAAAGAGGAAATGAGGATTAATATGTGGATAATGAGCGGAAAGGAAAAGAGAAAAAGCAGGACGAAGAATGGAGGAGAGAAAAGAGGTCAAGGTAGAGAAGGTTGGTGAGACTTACAGGACTTTTCTTTGATGGACAGCGATGAGTCACCAGCAACTAACTGGGCAGAGAAAGAAAGAGAAATAGAGAGATTCATTTTAGTGCATGACAAGACAACCATGACAAACTCCATGAACACATACGGTGTTTGTCGTTTATATTCTTTATTAATTCACTTTTTTAAATGATCTCACACGATGACTGTTTACTTTGCATCTAACTTCGCCTGTCCTTTCTCCAACTCAAACCCCAGTAGAGGATTGTGGGATATAAAACTAATAATAAAACTAATAATGACAGCAATAACAAGAAAGGAACACATGCACACACAAACTTGCTAAGGGAGCTGTTCGGCTGGTTTATTTCAGGAGAAGTGCGTATCCTGTTTGGATGCACAGGTAATAGTGGGACCGGGTGTATGGTGTTTGCTCTCTACGGGCCCACACACGCATTCCCAGCTCACAGAGCGACTCCTTTGTTCTCGGATAAATCGACACTGTCAGGTTTCCCACGTTATCAAGAGACCGGGGGGTTGGTAGGAGTGGGAGCGGCACTCCTACACGCGATCACACCGTTTCATTTGACTGTTACTGTTTCTGCGCCCTCCCCCAGTCCCTTTTTTTTTTCCCATTTCACTTTTCTATCTGCAACGTCTGCACAAGCTTTCTTTTCAAAGCTCTGATTGAGGGCAAGGAGACAACAGAAATCTCAGTTTCCAGACTATGTGGACATGACACTCCACATTTGGATATCTGGTTGAGCACAAAGAGAAGTGTGTGAGTGATGTGAAGCGCACTGATAAGCCGCTCATTCAAACACATAATTACAATTGTTCTACTGCTTATACAGATCCAAACTCTTCTGATTTGAATGAGAACTTAAGAGCAAGGATGCTCATCCAAGAACTTAAAAAAAAAAAAAAATTATAAAATAAAAAAGGGACCAAGTACACAGAAAAAAAAAGGTTAACGTTCCTGTTACAGCGAACAAACACAGACACACACAGTCCAGTAACCAAACTTAACCTTAGTAACCAAAAGGAAATGTTTTAGCTATATTACTTTTAGGTTTGTTTGGGGTTTTTTTTTCCCTAAAAGCTGTTGTCTTTATTAAAAAAAAAAAAAAAAGTCCCCACAAGATAAAACCTCTCAGATATTCCTATGCTTAGATGGACAATAAATCAAAAAAGGTTTCATACTTGAAATAACATAGGGTATAAACCTGTTAATATATATAATTTAATATAAAATAATTTCTTAACCCAAATTCATCTTCAATAAGCATTTCATCTTAATCATTTTGAGATCATAAAACAGATGGAAGAAAATTTGTCTTCCATTTGCTTTGTTCTTTAGTGCCTTGGGTGAGGGTTTGGTGGCTGTTCGTATAGCAGCACTTGAATGAAAGCAATTTGTCTACAGAACAATTAAAACACACATTATCATTGTTTTATATACACAGTAATAGGCAAAGCACCATCATTGACCACATACTCGTTGGGTATTGAACCACTCTGAACACGGCAATCACACGGACATGGTAGTGTGTGTTGTGTTGAGGTGTGTTTCAGGTGTAGCAGTGTTGCTGGGGGGTTTAAAACACTGAATTGGTCCACCATGTAGGTGCACAGATAGAGATTATAGCTTATCTTATTTCATGTACAATTTGCGTTAATTGTCCTTTAGCCCTTCATACAGCACTGCTACAGACTTGATATTTTAGTTGGAGGACTGTTCTCAGATCAGCAGTGACATGAGACGTTTCGAAATCCTAGCTTCAAATAAGCACCCAAATATTCTCAGTTCAGCACTGGTCCAGAGCAACAGCTGCAAACCAGTCAGTAAATGGATAACTACAACCTGACCTATAATGGAAGGTTTAACTGATAAAATGGCCAACATGTTGACATGCAAGGCAGGTCAACTTAATAAAGTGGCAAGTATCAGTAGACAGAAATGGATAATGAGATATGATTTAGTATACATGATGAGACAGTCGAGGAAAATGAGACGAGTTGATAAAAGTTACATAAAGATTGCATTTATACAATGCATGATATATCGAGACGCAAGATACACCAGAATAATTAAGAATACATCTAGACGGGCACATTGCCACCTCGGACCTTGGTTCGATCCTGTGTCCACTTCAGTCTTTGCTGATTTTTCTAGTTTGCCCTCACCTCCCAAGTAGGTAAACTTGTGACACTACAATTACCCTAGGTGATGATGTGCGTGTGCATGATGCCCTGAGATGGATGTATTCCCACCTCGTACCAACAGTTCCCAGGACAGGCTCTGGATAAAATCACAACCCTGACCAAGATAAAGAGGTTATGAGAGAGTGAGAGAGAGATACACACACACACACACACCATGGACACAGAAACTACTTCTTTCTGAGAGACCGGTGTCCATTGTTTTATATATCAGGACAGCTCTATGTAAATGCTACTCCTGCTATGTACCCGATTTTGAATTTATCCATGACCATAGTCAGAAATATCTATTTAGGTCAGGCCTAGATTTACACACAAAAGACAGTATTGTTATGTTGCACTTAAACTAATAAGTTTACTTATGCAGAATGGCATTGTTTATACAAAGTGCGGAATTGTTTTAATTAAAAAGGACAACATAATAACAATGACAAACATAATTGTTAGCTGTTGATACATGTAAAATGCATATACACTATATAAAGAATACGTATATAATTCAAATATCAAACCTTCCACACTTCACCTGAACCCTTAGGTTTGATCAAAAATGTCATGCCAAGACAAAGCAATCCAAATCCATGACACCATTTCTTCTAAAACATTATTTTCATAGCTGCTCAATTAAAAATAATGCATCCTTGGTGCTGAAACACAGCCTCAGCGGATCTAATACGGAGCTAGGCCAAGTTTCCAGACCGGTGGAATGACTCACCTAATAAATTAAGGCAACTCCAATAAACTCCAATAAATTCTTCATGGCTCACAGCCAGGAGCGAAATCCACAGCCAAAGACAAATTCACTGCACTCACTTCCGCTTGACAAGCTTCCCTCATCTAATCATTATATTAATTATTATCATTACAATAACCTTCTGCCAGCCACTTCCACTACCAGTGGGAAAAAAAAAAAAAAAAAAAAATTATATCTGGAATTCAGCTCCCATCATTAAAAAGATTCTGCTGTTCACGGGCAGTTTTGTCCTCCAAAAATTCAGGCTTTAACTCTTTTACTCTCCTATTTTAAGCACAAATGGCAGCAATTTGATTTCAATTCCAATTCCATTAAGATAATTGAGGTTAAACCTTTTTCAAGTGCATAGACAAAGGCTGGGAGACAAATTCTCACATTATCTAAGTCATTTGCCGAGGGAGAAGGGGATCTCAAATCATATTTAAACAATAAGGCAATTCAAGTACATTAGGTCATTAACACTTTTCTAAAGAGGCTAATCTGTCAAAGGAATGCAATTTAGCTACTGAAAAGTACTGCTTCTTTTACATATGGGAAAAGCTCCCTTATTGTCGAGCAAAATATCACTGCTTTCATTTTCTTGACCCCAGGCGATTTGCATCACTCTGTAATGCCTTAGTGACCTTGTCAAAGTGACCTTGAGAATAGCGACCTTACTCAAATGTCAGTCTTTTTTAACAGAGCCAAATGCTAGAAAGCATAGAAGCTGTTTTGAGACTTGTTATGTAACTATATAGATATATAGCTTTGCTGCCTCAGCTCCAGGGCCCATAGTTCGACCCTGAGCTCGAGCTAAATTCTGTGTAGGGTTTTGCATGTTCCACGTGGATTCCCTCAAGGTACTCTGGTTCCTCCCACCTCCAGCAAACATGCAAGGAGGTGGACTGAATACTAAGTGTCGCTGACTATGTTTACATGCACACCAAATTCTGTTTACGGTCTTTAATCGGGTAGCAGCCATATTCCGAATATGATGTTTATATGCATAGAGGCATTGGAATATTCCTGAACACAAAGTTGTTGTATGACTGAGTGCCATTCCTAAATACCTAGCCTACAGCTAAGCATCTCTTAGCACCCACAATTCCTTGCAGAATGAGCATACACATAGATCTCCTTTCACTGGATTTTCTGAATAAAGATGATACATCGTAAAGTTACAATTAAAAAAGGTATATTACAGGGCTGGGAATAAGAATTTGGAGAATCAGAATATTGTCTTTATATGAATCATTTGCATGACTCAATACAATCCTAATGCAAATATTGTTGTGTATGTAAACATAGTCAATGTAGTGCCCTGTGATGGACAGGTATCCCATCCAGGGTACATTAGACTGGTTAGATGATGTCTGGATAAATGAATGAAGACTGCACATTGGATGAGAAATGATCTGATTTACCCACAATGCACTGTAAGCACAGGTCAATTAGAAAGTGAGCTTACAAATAGATGTATAATGAAATAAAGGATTGTTTTTCTTCTTCAACATGCAGACTGGTGAAATACTAAAATAATATTTGAATAAGTGGCTGGGGAAATGTCATGACCGCAGAAAATTCATGATCCAATTAGGAAATGCTGAGCAGGCCTAGATGACCTGGATGTTGGATCAAGATGGCAAGAGGAAAAGACCTTGGTGATTTTGAAATAACAACAACAACAAAAAAACGGTTCATTACTAGAACATTGCTGTTCGTTACTGATTCTTTACTATGCCTTATTTTTTGTCAGAGGACAAGCTGATACAAGCTAAGGGCTTACAGAACAACCTAGCCTAATGACCCTCAAAGAAAAATACTCATAACACCTATATGACACCATTGCTCCTAATGTTTTAACACCAAACTTTCCTCATCATGCTTGCTGTAATCAACCAACGTATAACTGACTTGACCATGCTTCCAGGTTGAATCATTTATCCAAATCGACAACTCGTGTCCTTCACCCTACCACACTTCCATTTTAGCATCGCTCCAGTTTAAGGTGCACAGAACACCTGCTGTATTAAAACCCTCAGCTGAAAAGGTATCCCTGCTGATATCCACTGAAAAGTATGTACCCGTGAAATCATCTTCGCCTTTTACCTTGCTTTTCTTTTTTTAACAGGATATAAATGGGAGCGACTCTCTTGGCTGCAGGTGGAGGAAAACTCATGCAGTGAGGGTTAAACGCCACCACTAATGTATTTTGGTAAAGGGCCATTAGACGCAGGAGGTCTTGGAAGACTTTGGAAGGCTTTGGTCTTTTAGTCAGTCAGGATTTTTTCTTGATTCCATTCAAGTCCTGATTTAGGTAGATCCCAAATACATGCAGTAATCTGGATGAGCAATCAGATAAATTTAGTTAGTGGGCATGTTGTGGGTGATTTACAAAGATTAATTGTGTGAATGATGTCACATGCAAAATAGAGGCAATAAAAATTTGTAAATGAGAAGTGTGTGTGTGGGGGGTGGGTGGGGGGTAATTGCTCTCAATAATCTCAAAAGAAACTCATGGAAAACTAATGGAACTGAAATAGAAAGTCAAGTATAAGGTTGATTAAAGGCAATGAGCACACATTGAAAATCCAATATGAACCTAAAATAAAGCTGTGTAGTCATGAGGGAGTTTTCTGTTATATAGTTGCAATCAAAATTGTTCAACCCCCATTGCAAATCAGGTTTATTGTCAAAATGTATAGAATTTCAGCTGTTTGCAATGAACAAATCAAACAAAAGCAATTGAAATAGTTCAACACAACAAATGCTTCAAGTGGAATGCTTGATTTATTCAACCCCTTCATGGCAAGCATCTTCAGTATTTAGTAGAGCAACCTTTTGCTTTTATGACCTGCTGAAAAACAAGATGCATAGCTTCTGGCAGCGTTCCTGAGGAATCTTCAGTAATATGCTTGGGTTTGAGTGCTGCAACCGCCTTCTTCAAAACCCACCAGAGATTTTCAATGGGGTTCAGGTCAGGTGACTCTGATGGCCTTGTAGAATCTTCCAGGACTTCTTCTGCAGCCAAGCCTTGGTGGAATCTGAAGTATGCTTGGGATGATCCTTGTTCTGCTGGAAGGTTCAATGATGCCCAAGCTTCAGCTTCCTCACAGATAGCATGACGTTTTCTCCTAGGATTTCCTGATACTTAAGTGAATCCATCACCTTCCACACGCTGCAGGTTTCCAGTGCCAGAGGATGCAAAGAAGCCCCAGAGCATCACCGAGCCACGACCATGCTTGGTGTGCATGACTGTGGATAGAGTGTTCTTTCTTCATTCTTCTTTCTCCAGACATATCGCTAATCCATCATGCCAAAAAGTTCCAGTTTGTTCCCCAAAAAGTCACATCAACAGAAACTCTTCTTGAGGTAATAAAGATATTTTTCATCATTGCCACTACAGTATTTGTAGCTGTCCAGTGAGTTTCATGTAATCCAAGGCCTTACTCATACTTGTGGCTTTTAGATCAACATTGTAGCAGCGATCACATTCTGGGGTTTAGATGAAAAAAATTTAAAGTGTCGGACACTGCCATAATTTTTCCATCTGCAGTCTTGGCACTAAATTGTCTGCTGGTGAGAACATTGTTTATTTTAAAACCACTGATCTCAATTCACAACCAAACTGTGACAGTTAATCTGGGATGAAAATTATACCCTGAAAACTGATTAATGAATTTAGATAAACTCCCCCGATATTAAGACTGAGTGCCCTTCTTTCCCAAAGTCACATTCAGGCATTGCAACTTGAACTGCAGGTGAAATTAAATTTAAAATGAATCGATTTGCATTGCCACCAGCGGAGAAACACCCAAATTGCAAACTAATTAAGGCAAACATGCTAAATGGACAACGAATGTCATTTTGTTCAGGAGAAAGACAATCTTTTATTTTAAAAAAAATAAATAAATAAAAATCAGGCAATGTTAACTTCATACAATTTGTGTGGGGGTTTTAAGACAAAATGTGTGTTAGGAACAGCAGTGCTAATTTACATCCTGTCAATGGAATCCAGTTACAGTCCCATGGGAGATTTCCAGATGCATGGCTTGGGACTCGTCTGTTCTATACAGCATGTTTACTGCATGTCACTATGCCTGTACGTGTTTGTATGTGTGCGCGCGTATGTGTGTGTGTGTGTGTGTATGACAGGTAATTGCATCCTGCGCGTCTGAGTGAGTAGCTCAAGCTTCCGCTGCCTCCTCCATTGATCTGAATGAGCAACTGGTGCACATTTATCACACCAGCATCCGTGGCCCTCGCAGGAAGTTCTGAGGTACCACAAATCAAACTGCAAAATAAAACTCTGCAGAATGGACTATCAGCCACAGCCATCAACATGAAGGACAGCCCTTGAGTAAATAGGATTTGAAATCACATGCAGGCTTTTTACACGGTGATACAAAAGCGGAGCAATCTCATAACTCTTATATCTGAATGCTAGTCTTTTGACTGTTTAGTGCGATCTCGTTCAGCCTTGTATTAACGCAGAAATGCTCACTATGCTAGCAACTTGATGGGAAACAGACATAGTAGAGCTCCGGAGTGGCCATTTCCTGTTTATCGCTCCCCATGCCTCTTATTAATAGAAGAGAACCGTCCCCTTGCCTTGCCTGACACAAATAAGATTTAACCATCTCAAACACGAGTCCAAAGAGAACATCGCATAAGCAAGACCCAATGTTTCAAATAAGCACTTTGACCTGGTCACATCAACTATGTGTTTAAACGCTAGGAAGTGTACGTCTGATGTTAAAAACACAAAAACAATTATCATTTACTAGTTGAATATAATAAAGGAAAGATGTTAAAAGATCCTCTAAATCCTATGTGGGCCAAGCACAGTAGAAGAAGCGTTGGCTTGGTGTTCAATCGCAACATCATCGGCTGGGCTTCGTGCCTGTGGGCAATGTGTTTACACACAAAAGCTCCTGAAAAAAGATCAAACCAGTACTCACTCCTGCGGCACACACTTTATCTGTGCTGGATAGCATTACAACTCAGTTTAATGGCTCGACAGAGACACATCACAAGCTAAATCACTTCAAGTGCCAGAGGCTGATCTCTCTCCCTCTCCCTCTCTCTCTCGCCCTACCTCAGATAGAGTGAGATGAGACACACTTAGCATCAGTTCAAAATCTCCAAAAACAGTCAGCTCCATTTATACACACTGCTTCCATTTAGTCAAACAGAGAGAAGGTCCATTTGGAGCAACTACCTGCTTAGCAACGTCCAGAGTGGCAATAATGGTGCATTAAAGTTACGTCAGAACGACTGTATTTATGAGTTGAACGTACAAGAACGCCACCACAGTCGAGTCGAGTAGGAAACTTGGGATTTTCAGAGTTGTGGGCGTGTCAGTAAGAAAACATGATGAAATCAAATCAAATCAAAATCAATGGACAACATCTGTAGTTGATTGTAAATTTGTTGAAATGGAATGTTTACTCATCTCAGAAGCTGATTTCAGTTATTACGTGTTTGGTATATGCAGCAAGTTATTGTCAGGCTTTTTTTTTATATATATACAATAAAACAAGAATTTTGATATAATACAGTATTTAAGGATATGTTTACAATGGCTTCATAAATTGATTAAAAACATAAAAGAGCAAAACAGACCTGATGCACATATTGTTCTATATTTTCAAGAAGTGGAGTTAAAAAACCTTGCTGTATTTTTTGTAGTTTAGGTTGTAATTAAGAGAAGGTACACCGCCATCTTGTTCCAACCAAAGCAATTTGAACGCACCTGACGTCGTAATTACAACTTGCCAAGTCGTAAATATGAACTTCCCAAGAGGGCATTTCTGATGGCTTAGGACTACAATTGCTATGATAGCTTTAGGACTACAATTGCCACAAACAGTTTTGCACTCAAGTCTCAATCAGCAAACAGAGAGGAAGTTCAACAAAACTGACCTCATATAAAAAACCGTAATAGTATAACCAGGAAAATCCATCGGACTATTTAAACGTGTAGTATTAGCACCTTTGTAGAAGGGACTTATTTACAATTGTAACATCCGGTTTAAACCAGATCAGGATGGATTCTCTTTCGAGTCGGGTTCCTATCAAGGTTTCTTCCTCATAGCATCTCAGGGTGATTTTCCTTTCCAAAGTTGCCTCTGGCGTGCTCATAAGGGATAATTTCATACATTTAAAATCTATATCCTGAATTTACATGTTTCTGTAAAGCTGCTTTGGGACAATGTCCATTGTTAAAAATGCTACAGTACCTTGCGAAAGTATTCGGCCCCCATGAACCTTTCAAACTTTTGCCACATTTCAGGCTTCAAACAAAAAGATATAAAATTTAAATTTTTTGTGAAGAATCACCAAGTGGGACACAATTGTGAAGTGGAACGAAATCTATTGGATATTTTAAACTTTTTTAGCAAATAAAAAAATGAAAAGTGGTGCGTGCAAAATTATTCGGCTCCTTTACTTTCAGTGCAGCAAACTCACTCCAGAAGTTCAGCGAGGATCTCTGAATGATCCAATGTTGTCCTAAATGACTGATGGTGATAAATAGAATCCACCTGTGTGTAATCAAGTCTCTGTATAAATGCACCTGCTCTGTGATAGTCTCAGGGTTCTGTTGAAAGCGCAGAGAGCATCATGAAGACCAAGGAACACACCAGGCAGGTCCGTATTACTGTTGTGGGGTAACGCGAGTTGGATTAGAAACAAAAGATTTCCCAAGCTTTAAACATCCCAAGGAGCACTGTGCAAGCGATCATTTTGAAATGGAAGGAGTATCAGACCACTGCAAATCTACCAAGACCTGGCCGTCCCTCTAAACTTTCAGCTCAGACAAGGAGAAGACTGATCAGAGATGCAGCCAAGAGGCCCATGATCACTCTGGATGAACTGCAGGGAACTACAGCTGAGGTGTGAGAGTCTGTCCATAGGACAACAATCAGTCGTACACTGCACAAATCTGGCCTTTATGGAAGAGTGGCAAGAAGAAAGCCATTTATATTATATAAATATACCAAAACTACAATATAAAAAATGTTGCATTGTTTATATAACCCAGTCGGGTTGGGTTATTTTGTTCTAAGAGTTATTTCATATCATGTTAACCCAAGTTTTGGGCAGTTGAGTAGCCAGTTTTCCTTTAGAGCCCAGCATTTCGTGTCAAAACTTGGCACAACCCAGGGTTTTAGTTGTTTACAAACCCAGGGTTTTAACTACCCTGGTATCAGGTTGTGCCAAAATGTATAGATGGATAGCTTACATTAGCGTAACTAAAATCATCAGCTAGCTAACAATAGTCAGTTTTGTTTTTAATCTAATATTACTGGTCAGCTAGTCTGGTTAGGTGTTTTCTCACTCATTAAAACACTAAACATTGACTTCATAATTTATTGTTAACTAGCGATGTGAGATGAAATTACTCAAATTTCATGAAAGACATCTGAAACCCCCAAAGTTAGCTATAGAAAACTAACCACAAAGATGGGGCTAATGTTCGTATTTTAAGAATGGAAACTTGACTGCCATGAACATGGAAAAGACACCCGTAGCTAATAACTATAAAATGCTTCCTCGGGTCAAGACCAAGCTATCTACCAAATAAATTACAAGAGGCACTCTTTCAGATATCGTGTAATGTGCATTTGTGTACCATACGTACACTGAGCGGCAAGTTGATCCATCCACTCTAGCCAAATAAACTGATGTTCAGAATAAAAGAAAGTCGTAGCTGAGGTAAAAGTATTCCATGATGCTTTTGCAGACTACTCCATCAGGTTTATCTCGGTCTGCTTTCAAATAAAATGTCTCTCATTCTGGCCACTTTAACCGTACCCAGACACTCTAAATCTTGTCCATCTTCAGAAGAAACAGTAAAGACAGTCCTGTGATCAGTGCCAGGGACACAGAGGACACGCCCACACACAAGAGCTCATATCTAACCCCTCTCATCTGCATACGTGCGACATGACTAATAATTGGTTCATACAAAGTGCATCTAACCATCAATTTTATCTCATGTAAACCCAATGTATATTTGGAATTCACTCAGTATACACCAGTTATATTTTGTACCATTTTAAGTTCAAGGTCAGTGAACGAGAGAGAGAGAGAGAGAGATCACAGCCACCGTTCCCGAATTTACCCGAACTGTTACTGGACCGGTGTGAAACATTTATCTAAGCCTCTGCTTTTTCTTTTGTGTTTTTTCTTTCTCTATTCTGTGATAACATGGTTACAAAGCTGATGGGAGGTAATCTGTAACACGTAAGCGGCTGGCTTAAGGGAGCAGATGGGAGGACCCATGACTGATGTCTAGCAAGGTCCGGTGGGGGGGACACTCAACCCAGCACAACCGCTGATCTCATTTATCCCCCACTCTCATACTGGCTTTCACAGCTCAGCTTTTTGGATTTGGAATAATCCTACTTGGCTTCCTCGGGCTCCATCATGCCACTCTGTCTAATAAAGCAGTTGGGGATTCTTTAAAAACAAAATAGTCTCCATATTTGGACACTAAGCAGTTGTGATGTCACCATTATTAAAGTATTTATGCATCACCGTCATTAGAGTATACAGTGGCTTGACCTGATGTCTATAAGAGCAGCCATTACTGTGATCCGTAACAGCATTAATAGGATTAGAAGCATCTGTTACTGACTGTTGGGATGCAAGTATGTCCTTATAAAAATTTGAAACAGAAAGAGATGACTGATCATTAACTTAACAGTATGCTCTGAACATTTCATCTCTGACTGCTAAAGACCGAGTCATTTCCAGCTGTGTTGGACCCAACAGCAAACCCCACGTAGTCCATTTCATTTTAGTGATTTATCTATAAATGACTATCCAAAACAATGATTAGCAGCTTCAGTTGGGCTATGGACACGTCGCTGATAATGTCTTTGCTAATACCATAATCATCTTGTCAATCATTTTTACACTAGCAACAGATGTTACCAATGGATAAACTTTTGAGTTCACAAGCATTAGCTTTGTAATTATTGACTTGTAGGTAGTGTATGATTGGACACTCCGCAGTGCTGGGCTTAATGGAAAAGTGCCGAGAAGTAACATGAAATAACATGTTGGAGATTCAGTAAACATGTGGAAAAAGGTTTTCTTTTTTGAGGAGTCAAAAATTGAACAGTTAGGCCTTGGCACAAAAGGCTACATTTGGCAGAAACCCAAAACCCTCTCAACACACAGACAGAACCATCCACACGTGTGAAGCATGGTGGTGGTAGCATCATGTTGGATGACACCGTTGATGATACCTTGTTTAATGACCTGATCAATACCATTATGCCCTGTAATCTGAAGAACGATTAAGTTGTTTCCATGAAATTCCCAGCAAAAGTTCACTGGTCATCTCAATTCCTGGACTATTAACAACTGGCATTTAGATGCCAGGGGGAAAAAAAAACTGTTTCCCTTCACACAGGAGTGAAATTTGTATGCTTGAGATTATTCAATTACTTTGCTTCAGCAAGCTTGTGTATCATTTTAAGAGTGTCTCTGAGTAACTTTATTTATCAGGGTTAGCTATCTCCACAGAGGACCTTTACATTCGTCGGTCTTAAAGGCACGGTAATACAAAGAGCATGTTTAATTTTGAGGAAGGCAGATTGGAAAACGATCATTTTAAAATGAATAGAATGTTTTATAGTAATAGTAATACAAAATACGCCAATCCTAGCGAATCACTGCGGTGATTCTTGTTTTACAGGGACTTTGGAAATTGCACGGTAATTGTGGCGGTTTTGCAATTTAGCAATCTCTGCTTTTAATAACAAGAAATACAAGGCAGATACAGTGGTGCTTGCAAATTTTTGAACCCATTACAAATTTCTATACATCAGCATAAATATGACCTGAAAAATCTGATTGAGTCCTAAAAATAGACAAAGAGAACCCAATTAAAGAAAATTATCCATTTTTATTACAGATCTCTTACTGGCAAAAGTATGTGAACCTTTGTTTTCAGTATCTGTGTGACCCCCCCATGCAGCAATAACTGCATGAAACATTTCTAGAAACTGTTGATCAGTCATATACATCTGCTTGGAGGAATTTTAGCCCATTCCTCAGTACAGAACAGCTTCAACTCTGGGATGTTGTTGGGTTTCCTCACATGAACTGCTTGCTTCAGGTCCTTCCATAACATTTCTACTAGATGTGAAAATCGGATGATGTTTGAGGTTACATTTATGCAGAAATATAGTTTAAAAAAAATTGTTCATATACACTTTGTTTTTCACTGCATTATGCAGACATTCATATTCTGTACTGCTGCTATTTAATTCACCTGTTCCTCATATTGTAAGCATTATTGCTTTCAGTATGCTTAATGTTTGTATAAGGGTAAAATACTTACATGAAAATCAGTACGTTTACATGGACAATATTCCGATATTAACCCGATTAAGACGATACTCTGATTAGGAAACTAGCATGTAAACAGATTATTGATGACCTTAATCCGATTAAAGTCATACTTGAAGTAAACAAAAACGTAATTAAAACATGTGGAGTACTCCTATTTTAGTCGCATTATCAATGTGCATCACAGACATGTAAACACCTTAATCACACTATTAACGTTATGTGGGAGATTTCACCACATGTTGCAACAGGACACGTACACACACGGCAGCGCTCAACCGTTTGATGGCAAACAGGAGAGCATGGCTCTCTTAGTAGTAATATATAGTAGGAAACTATGCGGTTCCAAGCAGTCGTCTATTTGCACTTACAGCATGACAAATAATTAACCGCACTTGAAGCTTTCGTAAAATTAAACATGAAACACCCAGAACTGTATACGGTACCATAACGAAGACCAACTGTATGTCGATATGTGAAATTCTGGAGGGAACGTCGGACGGCGTGGTGCAGTGATGTAATGACGCGTGCCGTTAATCAATCTATGTTCTATAACATGTAAAACAGGAACATGAAAGGAATATTCTAAAAGCGACTCATGAAAACGCCTTAATCACAATATTGTCTTATTCAGAATAAGGTCATTAATTAGAATACTGCGATCCATGTAAATGTAGTCAATAATTCTGACTCTAAACATCCTTAACAACATAATGCACTCGCATATATTACAGAGTAATATATAAACTATTGATTTTAAAATAAGGCCATTGAGTGTTTTCCCTTAGGGGGTGTATTCTTTTACAGAGCTCATTTTCTTCTGTTTGATCTCTTAAAGACTAGAAAGAGCCACTTTCAACATTTTACTGCTTCATTCCATTCATTAGATTACAGCCGTTCTCGGATTAGTCATTTGTAGCCTCATGTGGCACAAACTGGCCTTGGTCCAAGTTTTTCCTTTATTCTGCATCTCAAATAAAAGAGAAAGCTTGCACACACTGGCTATTATCTCTCCTCTGGATCAGTGTTAAGCACCTGTTATAAAGTTTGCATATTACAGCTACTAATACTTTAAACAAATATATTTTTTAAATCATTAACTGTTTTAAATATAGATATGAAACCCCCTTTGGACGAAATCCAGAGAACAAAAAATATCCTTACTAGATCCTTACAGTGTGTGTATATTTGACTCATTTTAGCTGAGAGAAAATGAGATGACTGAAAATGAATATGGGTCATCACTCTTGTATTGCATGTTATTCTGATTTACATTGATGTGCATAAGTATATGATTTTTTTTTTTAAACCTGTAATATAAATGGACTTACTGGGATTAGATGTATAATAAAATGGGATTAGATATGTAATATAATATGGAGGGGGGGAGGGGGGGCTAATCAATATTATATATTTTGCAAAATTCTTTACAAATAAAGTGAACTCGATATATATTGTAAAACATTTAACAAAATTAAAAAAAAAACAAAAAAAACATAAATGTCGCAAATATATAAGTATTCAACCCCATTGCGATGAAACCACTAAATTAGTTCGGGTGCAACTGTTTACTATCAGAAGGCACATAACCTGTTCTCAATATAAATGCACATGTTCCTGGAAACAATATGGCACAGAAATGACTGTATAGAGGATGGAGAGAGAGAGAGAGAGAGAGAGAGAGAGAAAAGTCAGAAAGTCAGTGACCTGGTGGGAGAATAATTTTAAAACTGTGTTCCGTTACAGTTACAAATTACTTTATAAAAAATTATCAGTAACATAATCCAAGGATCACAACATGAAAGTAGTGTAATCTGATTTATTTTGGATTAATTCAATCTGATTATTTTTGGATTACCTTTAATAGCATTCAAAACAGTGTTACTATGAATGCAGACTTTAATACACTGAGACACTATTAGCATCACAAAAATATAAAAAAAAAAAAATGGCTTCGCTATGCCCATGGTTTACATTCCCCCCACATTATTTTGAATGTCCATGGAATAAAATAAAATATTAGATGCCACAAGTGTGCCTTCTGCTGTCATTTATACATTTGAATGGCCATGTAATACGAAGCAATGTGAGAACATGAAATTAAAAATGACCTTATATGGCCATGGGCATTGTTTCGACTCAGGACATCCGTCATTTGCAGTTATTGTGAAGCAACTGCTTGATACTGTACACAACAACGCTTCACCCTCACCCGTTCGCAGAGAGTAGACCAAGGTCGAGAGGCAGGAATTTATCCAATAGTTGCCACAAGCCTTTTATAAATCGACCAACTGGTGTGCGAGAAGGCGGGAACTACAGAGACAGGTTAAAGCAATGTAAACGTGTGCACACATGGTGCCGTATTAGACCATAAACACATCATAATGAAACTAAACCCGAATCCCGGACATTTTCTCAAATTTAGAAATCCTGACCGGACACCTTATTAAGGTCTGAAAAAGAGGACCGGAAAGAGAGGACGCAGCCCCCCCCCCCGGTCATTTGCACCAAATTAACTTTGCACAAAATTTATTTATGTATGCACCAAGAGGTTGCTGACGAAAGCCACGACTAGCATGAGAGAACCAGAACTATAATCAAGCATTCCAGGGTACTCTGGATCCACCTCGACCCTGACCAGGATAACGCACTTACTGAAGATGAATGAATGAATGAATGAAAGTAAAAGTGTCTAAGGTTATTTTTATTTGTCTGCTTGTTCCCATTTTATTTTTCATTATTTAAAAATGTAAACTGTCACTACGTAACTACTATATGTCAATTCTTGAGCAGAAAAACCCCAAAACCTACAAATAAATAAATAAATAAATCCTTTAAATCTAAAAACCTCAAGTTATTCAGTGTGAGATCATTTCATTCACATAGTAGAAGCCAGACAGACAGATAGACAGAGTAACAGCAGGAGGGCAGGCACTGAGCATGAGAGCTGGCAGCACTCAGAGGAAGCACCAATCTCCTGCCAATTGGCTGATTTGGGTCAGTAGGTAATCACACTACTGGATCACAAAGAGCTCAGTCACAGATCATCACTAAAGGCCATGTAAGCTATGAGCACGTTCACAGAGCCAACGATGGCACAGAGTAACAGAGACACTAAAAAGAATGTTCATCCTTACACACTCACACACATGGATATATCCCAAGCGTTAGATAAAGTCCCTACTATAAAATGTTCAAACAACCTAATAAAGCATATTTAGTATGTAGTGCCTGTTAGCTGATTTGCAAGATAGTTTTGCACAGTGTCTATACACTAACCAAGATGCTCAACAACTCTTATTTCATTATACAATCCTTTGAACCTTGCGTTTGTAAAAGAACGCAAACGGCCCACAGCTATTTCTCGGTTTTAGAGCTGCTGTATGAATTAACACTTTTACACAGTGGGATATCCACGGAGACGAGCGTTTTTCTTCCCCTCAGTGAGTTGAATTTTTTTTTGTTTGTTTGTAGGACACGTCGTCACTCCAAGGACATTCAAAGCTTCTTAAGCTGAGCACTTAATCAGGCTAATACACCTGTCCATTCACACTGAAGTTCTCAGATAGACAGTGAAGACAACTAAACCATATTTTGCAATTCCCCATACTGTACTTGAGTTGTTGAGGCTCTTTGGTTGTGTGGGAACATTTTTTTTTTTTTACTGTGCGTACAGACATTGTATAACCTGACCATGCTTGCACGACTGTATTCATGCTCCTCTGTCAGACTATGCTGTAACCTGCTTTGGATGCTTGCATGGATCGCGTCGACAAAGACATAAGTTTGGAGATGACCAATGAACATTGCTACATTGCTTGTAAGTCTGCTTTGGCCTATTTGAAAAAATACATGCTATTACATTTGTACAAATCTGGATAATCTGGCTTTTAAAGCCTTAAATGGCTTAACGTCTCTGTTCCTCACTGAATGTCTTCCTCTCTGTGCCTCAACACGTGACCTGAGATCTTCTAATGTCAGCCTTGTAGAAACACCCGCTGTAAAACACCAACAAAGTGAAGACACTTGACGCTTCAAAACTGTCGAACATATTACCACACGCAAGCTAGGTACACCCTTTAAAAAAAACATTTAGATACGTTTATCTTTAATTTGGCATTTAATTGAAAATACTTCCTCCATTTTATTCCTAAAGTTTAAAATTCTTTAAAAAAAAATCATTTCTTACCTTTCATTTTATTCTATAAAACACTCCGTGTCCAATAGGAACACATGCACAGCTGTACATTCATGCAATTATCTAATCCAATCCAGCCAATCATGTGGCAGCAACGCAAAGCATAAAATCATGCAAATACAAGTCAAGAGCTTCAGTTAATGTTCACATTAAAAAAAAAAAAAAAAAAAAAAAAAAAGATTAGCGTTGGGGAAAATGTGATCTCAGGGACTTTGACCATAGCATGTTTGTTCCAGAAACTGTTGCTCTCCGGAGAGCATCACGCACAACAGTCTATAGAGTTTACACAGAATGCTGTGCAAAAAATACAACTCAAAAACATCCTGTAAGCAGCATTTCAACAAGAGCAGAATTTCTGGACACAACTTGTTGACGAAGACAGTCATGTACACACAGGATAGGAAGACTAAAGTGACTCAAATAACCACTTGTTACAACCATGGTGAGCAGAAAAGCATCTCAGAAAGCCCAACATGGTCTACAACCGCAGAAAACCACATCCAGTTCTGCTTCGGTCAGCCAGGAACCTGAGCCCACAGTGGACACAATATCAATGAAAGTGAACAGTTGAAGATTGGAAATATGGGGGGGGGGGGATCCTAATAAAGTGTCTGGTTAGTGTATATGCATCATTTTTATTCTACTGTACATTTGTGTACTTGGCAGTCTCGTTACGCTTCTGTATGAACTATCATTTTGTGCTTGTACATTCTATTACATTACTTTTTTATCATTTAAATTAAACTATTTTGGACTACCATATGTATTCAAAGCGCTCTATGAATCAATTGTATTCTTATTAATTCTATAGCTGAATGTATTACCAATAGAGATCTTTGTGAAAAATCGCTGAACAAAGTGACTGGGGCAAAAATTAACCTGGTAGCTTGATACATGCAAGAAAATGGTGAGGTGGACACAGTTCATTTCTTCTGCACCAATCATGCTGCTAGAAAAGTGTCAGATACGTAATGACAAATGACTTGGTCTAACCTTGGATTTTACCACCGCTTGATCTAGAGAACTCTGTTTGCGTTTTGGCTGGTGTCACGATGTCAGGACACCATGATCTTAATGTTATTCTAGACTTATCCTGCTCAAATTCTTTAGGAAGAGACTTCATAATCCTATTTGTCCTTTAAAAATATGCAACTTACGATAGCAAGACTTAGCAAGAATAACAAAACATTCCAAAGAAGCCAGTGGAAAGAAATGTGACTTAGAGTCAAGGAAAGGGACACAGCATAAACACTTGGTTGATAAAGTCAAAGCAAATAAGTGTCACAAGGGAAGAAAAAGAAAAGCATTTTAGGCTGTTTAATGATGGGGGAAACAAGGAGAAACATCTTTTGTGGAACATTTTATTGACGCTAGCTCAGCTGAACATTTATGCTTCCTTTCCCATCTGGCTTCTCAGTGAAAAATTGACTACTTCTGAGCACCAAATAGTGAAAATATTACAAGCAGAATACATACATCTCCACGTACTTGAACATTTGAGGTATCTTTTAAAATTATGTATATTGTCCCAGTAGGATCACTAACTAAGACATGACCTCTAGCACTTGGAACTGAAAGCAAAACGCTGCTACTTTTTTCTCCCCGTCAGATCATGGGAATGGGCTTCAGGCCAAAGCAAGCACAAATGTACAATTTGAGAGACAGTGAGAGATTAAGGAGATCTTGAAAGAATGCTCTTTGTGGTAGCCATAAACTGTGCAACCCTCATAATCTGATGGATCACACAGATAAAACCTGAATCAAGTACATTGCAGTCTACATTAGGAGTCGCACGTTTCGCTCAGCTTTTGAGCGGACACTGTCTACATGGTACAACACCAGTACAACAGATTGTTTATGTGACGGTCCATTCTCCCATCACACGCTGAGACAAACTTACGCAAACATGGTTTTATTTTCCAAGCAAAGCTCGTGCCATTTCTCACTATGCTATTCACACATACCACAGGCACTGCTGAATTCTGGATTCTGATTGGTCAGAATGTGTTGATTAAATTTCTAGAACTGGCTGCGACCCTGAGAAAGGAGTAAGCGGTAGAAGATGGATGGATGGACGGACAACAACATGGTTCTGACAATGGACTGCCCAAATAAAATAAAATAAAAACTACTTGTGTACATGTAGATTTAGTGAAGCTTTCCGTGGAATGTTTACTTTGCATATCTAAATAAAAAAGTCTTCAGTGTCAGTGCTTTGTAGCAGTCAGAGGTAAAAATAGAACTACGTTTTCTGACACTGGAAATTCTTCAGTATTTTGTGGTTTCTTGGTAACATGACAAGCTTCTTTTTTTTTTTTTTCTTCGCCTTTTTAAACTTCGAGAGAAAAATGACCGATGACTTATTTCTAGCTGTTAAAGTGTAAGTATTAACAGGAACTAACTTGTTTTGATGTTCCGCAACATTAAATGGACAAACTGGATGCCGTGTCATTCTTCACTAAATAACAAATTATTACTGTTGTCAAATTGTTGTGTAAAAGGAACAAAACACTTCACTGTTACAAGAAAAAAAACAATTTCCCATAACAGCACCCTCTTGAAATGTTTGGGTTTTTTTGGTTACTTATAAACTAGGTAAGCAACCCCACCCCATGTACATGATCTGTGCTGTGTCAATCAGCATCACACACGTTCACAGCATAAAATACATCAGTGGATCAAATCAGAAAATATGTTCTGAATTCAAGCTGATATAAGCCCTGATACTGAACAGATTTATGCGTTCTTAAGAAATATGCTTATTTCTAGAAAAGTCCATCGTTCGGTGTACCAAATAGGTAAATCCAGAGCATATCTTTAGTCACAAACGCCCACTGGAGTCTCAGCATAGATAAATATACCACAGAGAGCAATATTTGATGACGTTTAGTAACACGTGCTTAATCAGACAAGTACATTTTACATGTCAGCAGCACTGATGTACAGATGATTCGAAAAAAACTCAAAATAAACAGAGTGAACAAATATGTACCTGGAAATAAGATTCATGAGTGACTCCCTCCCATCTCCAATAACATTATGTTGCTAAATTACTGAGCTGTTAACATTGAGCAGCAATTAATGACCTATAATATAGATCAACACTGAACGCTGGTTTAGACATGCTATATTGCAATTAGATTATTACATATTGCTGCTGTAATATACAGATGACAGTTTTTAAAAACCAGTTTAAAAAGGTCCTTAGTAAGGTGTTGGGCCAACATGAGATGCCAAAACAGTTTTAATACTCCTTGACACGGATTCTACAAAGCTCTGGAACTGTACTGGAAGAATAAACACCATTCTTCTAAAAGATCTTCCCATAGTTGGTGTTTTGATGAAGGTGGTGGTGAGCTCTGTCTAATACAATTGCGCCAACAACCCCCCAGGTGTTACTCAGTGACCCCTCGTGTCTTACGGAAATAGGCGGGACTTCTTAGAAAAGAATACTCCGATCAGTGAAGAGGACTCAAACCATGCCAGCAAAAAAAACACAACAGTTTTTCCCCTTTAATCTGTCATCCATCTGTACCTCGCTGTAAATAAAAACCCACTGTAGAAGAGAGAGGGGTGGGGGTGTAGTTTGGGTAAAAACTGGATTAAAAATTTGCATTCATTTGACCATTTGACTGCCAAACACACTCAGCTAGAGTGTGAGATTAGTCAGGATGATCACGGCAAAAAACACAACGCCACCCAAAAAAACAAAAGACAACAACAAAACACACACACACACACACACACACACACATTTAGAGATCAGTGTCAAGTATCACAAACACAATATGTTGCAAATACAATTTACAAATTCAATTTGATGCAGCTGTCATATCACTACCATATGACCATATTTTCCGTTTACCCAGCCTTTCATAATTAAGTTCAAAAGTCAGAGTCTCACTAAGTTAACGAGGAAGCCAACACTGCAGAAACTTTCTTTAAAACGCCAATAAAGTCAGCAAAAAGGGCAATTTGCATTCTCTATAGAATCCAGAACACTTTGCTCATCTATTTAATAACCCATTATTGCTCTCAGCCGCTTTTCTCAATCCCATTTTCTCCTTTGTTTTGTGTAACAGAAACAATTTCTATTAGTGGTGCATTTTAAGAAGTCTTTAAATCAATTCAAAGATCAGATTTGTGGAAACTCACCAGCTACTGTTAGGCAGCTGGAAACAACAGGCAGCACAAATTGTTAACCTTTATGTGCAGATTTCTACAAATTATTGCCCAAGTAATGAAATACCCCAAGAAAATATACAGCTTTGACTGAAATCATTTGCAATTCTCGAACAATTTGACTCGTAGCACTATCTGAGATCGAAAACTTTAAAACAGTATGCGTGATTGCTGCAAATGAGTTGCTGCTTCTTTTTTTTTTAATCACTTAAGATTCAATAAGTGTAGTGGTCATTATTATTCCAAACAAACGCACGAGACCAAATACCTAAAAGACTCTGAGCACAGTGACCAGCCCACTCTGTCGAATTGAGCTGGTCTGAGTATCACGGTTATTGGTTTTATGGTTTACATGCTTATTTTATTCATATAATGTAACGGTGGATCTGGACACATACAGTCCCCTCCACTAATATTGGCACCCTTGGTAAATATGAGCAAAGAAGGCTGTGAAAAACTGTCTTTATTGTTAAACGTATTGAGCGTTTGTTTAAAAATTCACAAACATACTCTGCTCTCATGGATATCAAACAATTGCGAGAACATCACCGGTTTATCCAATATAGATATTTGTTAAATATAGGTGTGCAACAGTTATTGGCACCCTTTTAGTCAATACTTTGTGCTACCTCCCTTTGCCAAGATAACAGCTCTGAGTCTTCTCCGATAATACCTGATGAGTTGGAGAATACATGGCAAGGGATCTGAGGTAATTCCTCCTTACCGAATCTCTTCAGATCCTTCAAATTTCAGTTCACCCCACAGGTTTTCTATGGGTTTCAAGTCAGAGGACTGGGATGGTCATGGCAGGGCCTTGATTTTGTGGTCAGTAAACCATATATGTTGATTTTGATGTATGTTTGGGATCATTGTCCTGCTGGAAGATCCAACCACGGCCCATTTTAAGCTTTCTGGCAGAGACAGTCAGGTTTTCATTTAATATCTGTTGATATATGATAAAGTCCATGATGCCATGTATCCTAACAAAATGTCCAGGTCCTCTGGCAGAAAAACAGCCAGAAACCATTTGAGAGCCACCACCATATTTAACTGTGGGCAAAAGGTACTTTTCCATATGGTTACCTCTCTGTATGCGTCAAAACCACCTCTGGTGTTTATTGCCAAAAAGCTCTATTTTGGTTTCATCTGACCATCGAACCCGATCCCATTTGAAGTTCCAGTAGTGTCTGGCAAACTGAAGACGCTTGAGTTTGTTTTTGGATGAGAGAAGAGGCTTTTTTCTTGAAACCCTTCCAAACAGCTTGTGTTAATGTAGGTGACTTCAGATTGTAGTTCCCGAGACTTTCTGACCCCAAGACTCATCTAACTTCTGCAGTTCTCCAGCTGTGATCCTTGGAGATTTTTTGGTCACTCGAACCATACTCTTCACAGTGTGTTGAGACAACATAGACAAACATCCAATTCCAGGTTGATTCATAACATTTCCAGTTGACAGGAACTTCTTAATTATTGCCCTGATGGTGGACATGTGCATTTCCAATGCTTGTGCTATTTTCTTATAGCCACTTCCCATTCTGTGAAGCTAAACAACCTTTTGCCACACATCACAGCTATATTCCTTGCTCTTACCAAATCAATGAATGACTGAGGGAATTTGGACTATGTTACCTCATATTTATGTCCCTGTGAGACTGGAAGTCATGGTTGAACAATTTCCTGTTCCGAGTTACAAAGGTGTACAAAAAAAATTAAAACAACAATGGGAATATACTTCAAATATATTTTTTCCCTCATATGAATTCGAAGGGGTGCCAATAATTGTTGCACACCTATATTTAACAAAGATATTTTTTGATAAACCTGTGTGCGCTTGCAATTGTTTTATATCCATGAGAGCAGAGTATTTGTGAATTATTTTTTTTAACAAAAGATCAAAAGTTTAAACAATAAAGACAATTTATTGAAATTATTATTTATAGCCTTCTTTACTCATATTTACGAAGAGTGCCAATATTAGTGGAGGGAAAGGGTGCAGTTTTAATCACTCATGTTAAATAATGAAGTCTGAAACTAAATCGCCTGCATGGCAAACTGCAGAACCCAAATGCACAGCTGAACTAGTGACCTTTTCTAAAATAATCTTTACAGAAGCCAGGATTCAACAGACTTCCTCTTTTATGAGGGCAGCAACCACATGAACGAACTTTGTTTTTCATTAATATGGAGTCTGCTGGATTAATCTGTAACCCTTCATACCAAAAGCACAGTGTGATGGTGAGTGGTGACATTCGTGTCCTCAGGTGTTCCTGTCATGACCGGAATACAAGTGAGACATTGTAGGTTGTAGGACCGTTTGATCGGTCCGCATGGAAAATTTCCTTTTCTAAATAAAAAATATATGTTAATATATATGTATATACTAAACTGAGATTACTCATGTGTACTGGGATTAAGGTTAGGTGTTGGGTATAAATGAGGCTAAGATTAAGATGAGCACTTGATGATAAGAGATCAAAGCCACAGTGTATAGGATTTTTCGTCAAATTATTTATTTTTTTAAAGCATATGACTGTTGAGTCAGGGAACATTATAATACGATGTTCCCGAACTTCTGTGATTCACTTGGACAATCCTGTATTAGTAATTCACAGTCAGAGCTGTATTAGGTAGTGTGTTCAGAATTGCCACAAAATTTGCATCAGCTCTGATATATCAATCATCATCATGCCCCAACTTCAGGCACGAAAGAAGCGCGCTATATGCTGACTGGAAAGAGCCACAACCAATAGGGTGTACTACCCTGCAAGAAAAATAAAAGGATTCAGGACTGGTAGCGTACAATTTTTATCCTGTTCAACAGGTTCTCTAATATGGTGGGATGCTAATG
The DNA here is from genome assembly GCA_012411365.1 of Ameiurus melas. NCBI lineage: Eukaryota > Metazoa > Chordata > Actinopteri > Siluriformes > Ictaluridae > Ameiurus > Ameiurus melas. The sequence continues at coordinate 24,803,491 of CM022767.1, read as the reverse complement.
AATGGCACATATAGTCAGATGATTCAGCATCGCTGTGTAGTTTGTACTGATAGTCGATGAGCTAAAAAACTGATAGAAACTCAGACTAATGGAAGCTGTTGTTACATTTCTCTGCAGTTTTAGAAATGTAACCGTGTCTAACAGCACCTGGTCTGTCTCAGGGAAAGCCCCTACCTTCAACCCGTGGCCCAGCGCACTGTTTGATAACCAAGGAGCAACCCTTTTTCCTTCAACCAGAATACAAGTTTTCCCTTCAAATTATATTTTTAGCTACCTACCTAACAATAGCTGACGTTCACTGATGATGATGATGATGATGATGATGATAATGAGACTTTATTGATCACAAACATTACAGTGAAATTATTTTCTTCACATACCTCAGCATGTCAGGAAGCTGAGGTCAGAGTGCAGGGTCAGCCATGACACAGCATGGGTTAAGGGCCTTGCTCAAGGGCCCAACAGTGGCATCTTGGCAGTGCTGGGGCTTGAACCCTCCGACCTTCTGATCAGTAACCCAGAGCCTGGCAGTGCTTGGGCTTGAACCCCCAACCTTCTGATCAGCAACTTGGAGCCACCACTGTCTTGGAACTGACGTAGGCTATGCGCACAGAATAAGTACTGGCATTGCTGATTGATCAGCCAATAATAGCTAAAAGCTCATGTTGAGAAGTTTTGCTTTTTCACTAGGTACTCAATAACTGACAGTCACACTTCTGTAATGATGAATGAATTGATTGATTGCATCTACACCGCATACTACAGTAATAAATATCTGTCTAAACCACTGGCATCATCCCTATTGAGGTAAACTACTACTTAATGTGAATTATGCTTTGGTTTGGGACACAGCCTTGAATTCTATTTGAATGTGTGCATGATACGGCCATGATAAGCGCACATGGCGTTACGTTAAGAACTGTCTGTCCATCAGTAGCTTGCAATAGCATTTTCTACCAGAAAGAGTGCTATTTTTGGCAGCGAACATCACATCTACTAAACTGTAATCAGATCTCTGATGTGCACTGTTAAATGGAGAGTACAAACAGATTAATGCTGGAAGCAATCTTTTACCTGACAGCTCAGTCAGTGGTTAAACGGTTAATTATTAATTGAGACTGAAGTCCACCTGCTGTTCTGCTGATGGAAACCGGAGTCTCCAAAAGCACAGAGGCTTTGTAGTCTCGCATAAAACCTTTACATCAGTCGAACTTATGTCACTTTGGTAGCGAATGTGAAAAACCACAGAAATTGCCAATGAACGTCACAATTGGACATCTTAAGTAATTCTGTAAAGATTGCTCTGCAGATACTGAAAAGTACACAAGGGTAGAAATGCAGAAATTGCAAAAGAGGCATTTATAAATGCTTCTGAAAGTCCTGATGCATGGCTTCTTTTATTGGCGGTGAACAATTGCAAGAGATGAAAGATTTGAAACTGTGAGAGAATCTAAATCACACGATCATCAAAAAAAAAAAAAAAAAAAAAGATGAGCATTAAAGAGCGAGAGAGCCTGGAGCTAAATGGTACAGGCCTGCTTAGCACTGAGCCAAAGCTAATGGGATTATCACACTGCTCTATCGTTCACTGCGAGAACATTGCCCCTGTCAGCTACACAAAATCCCATTAACACAACCTTTCTCTGCCATAACACGGGTTCGGGAAGAGCGTTCAAACAGCCGAAGAGGCCGATGCTGAGCTAGTAGTGACAGCCTGAGTCCTGGATGCACAAGTCATCAGATACATACCGATACTGATACTGATACTTCAACATGGCACTTGATTAGAGAAGTGAAAGCACTTCAAAGCTACGAACAACGATTTGCAAAATCGGTTTCACTCCACCTCAAATTGGTGGAAAATTCCTGCCAGGTTTCAAATTGTTTCAGATTTTTTTTCCCCCAAATACGATTACTAGAATAGTTGAGGCTTCCATGCCATTGCTAGCAAATCAGGCAGTGCTTTAAATACTTCTACTTGATTGACTGTTTGTGCTGTTTACAAAAGGCTTGGTGGAAAATCCTAACCAATAGAAGTAGCAGAATAAACTAAACCTCCACTCATTAAGAAATGAAAGACATCCACGCAAAAAAAAAAGAAATGTGCAGTACTAAAACAGATGACTCCTCCCCACCACAAATCTCCCCTCCCCAAAAGACGTGGCGCCACTACTAGCTAAGCTTCATTTGCATTCACCAAATTCTTTGCCCAAACATGGGCCATTTATGCTTTAAGAGAGTAGGAGACGTGTGTTTTCCTGAAAGGAATGATAGGTATTATTTCTACTCTGTCCAAACACATTAAGCCTTAACCTCCCCAAAAAGTACTGATACTATTCTCTGGCACTTCATCTGCAAAGACCAAACAAGGCCTTGTTGATGGGAAACGTACAGCCGAGATGGGCAAACACACTGAATCCAGTATGCCAAAACATTGGGCACCTACACTACTTCCTCCCAGACAACAGTTATAATAAACAGTGATCTAGAGATGGTCTGAGCTGATAGAAAAAGTGACAAAAATACCACATACACAAGTATAATGAGGAAAGAAGCATGTTCAGATTAAAGTAGAAAACAAATGAAGGGGGGTGTCAGTATAACTTCATGAAAAGGAGCTAGTCATAAGAACTAGTGAAGATCTACATATGCAATGAACCTTTTTTTCCCCAGTACAATGTAAATTAAAAAAAAATATAATAAAATAAACGAGCACAGCCGAATGTGCTGTGAATAAATTATTTTATTAGTGAATGTCAGTCATCCTAATGTGATTCAGATGGAAACAATAGTCCAATATGACCTACTTGACGACTGGAATCAGTAGATCAGATGGATCAATAGATCAATGGATGCATGCCTAAAGTCTATGTATAGTTGTAAATTGGACGAAGATTTGGGGTTTAACATTGAACACATTTCTCTGCTCAACGACAATCAATTAATCAATAAATAAATAAATAATCCTGTAGCCTATTACTAGCATGGATGGGAAGTAACAAACTACTCTTACTGTACTCGAGTCAGTAAAAGTTAAGCTTTTCCTACCTCTTACGTTACTCCATTTCAGAAGAAAAATCTCTATGTTCCACTTGCTACATTTTTTATCACTAAATATCTCTGAAGTTATATATTTGTAAAGTCCTACACTGACTTTTTAACATCGGACAGCTTCAATCAATGAGCTTTATATAAATTCTTACCAACTAAACTTTAACAGATGTGCCAGCAAGTCTGTTGATATGTACAGTTTGTATTGTGAAACATAGATATTAGCATTCAACAGGTTTATATATTCAGTTAATATCATGCTAGCTAACAGCAATTTTTTGGGTTTTTTTTGAGAAAGGGACACCAATTTACCATCAGTAACTAAAATCAGTGTCCTATTTGAGGCAGACATTTCTTGAGGATTAAATTTTCATGTAGTTTTACTTCCATACTTGAAGTAATTTGGAGAATTGAAACTTTATTACTTTAGCTCTAGGGAAAAATCTGAAGCTGTAACTTCCACTTTTTCTAGCCTTTTTTATTTAGATATAAATAATTGCATTTTTTCTTAAGGGAATAATTTGTGCACTTTGATCAGACAATGTTTCATTCAAGTAAACAACTCCACATCTCATGATGCTTTCAAGTCGCATCGGAAAGATCATATTTAAAGAGTTGAACGCACATGAACGCCATCACAAAGGCGTAATTACGAGTGGGAAACTTAGGATTTAGAGTCAGGGGCGTGCTAGTAAGAAAACATGGTGGAATCAATTGACACGACGTCTGTAATTGATGGTAAATGTGTTGCAATTGAATGTTTACTCATCTCAGAAGCTGATTTCAGTTATTACATGTTTCACATATGCAGCAAGTTATTGTCAGGCTTTTATATAATAAGTAAAACAAGCTAACTGTCTGCACAAAATATGTTAATGTACAAATACAATGTAATACGTAACAAAGTTTACAGTGGCTAAATTAATTTTTTAAAACTATAAACACCTGATGTGCATTCCATGTTCTTCCTGTTCTAGAAGTAGAGTAGAGTAAAAACCTTGCTGTACTTTTTTGTAGTTAACTAAGAGAAGGTATACCGCCATCTTGCTCCAACCGAGGTGACTTGAACGCACCTGACGTCACTATTACGACTTCCAAACTCGTAAATACGAACTTCCCAGGAGGACTTGAGCGCACAGTGATACAGTGAAGGGGTGTAGTCTGGACACCTAGGACAAGCAGATCAGCCCCAGGATGGGCTGTTAGTTTTTTAAACCAGAAAAAGAAATATATAAAACCTTCTTATTAACTTTCACAAATCTAAAAAGGTTTTCATTTGGTGTGTAAGTTTAAAGTTAAAGTAAAGCTAAAGTACAGCTCAGAAGTTATCATATAACTCTTCTGCTAGCACAAAACACAGTCATCCCACCCTTAAGATGATAGCTGGACTCATATGTTTCCTGCTAGAACAGAATAAATCCAAAATCTTCACTAACGACTTACTGACTTTTTGGCAAAAAGCACAAACACAATGTCCTACTAGCTCATGCACACCATATGTTATTACATAACATCAGCTACCACTTTTTAGCCTAGTCATGCTTCCAGGCAACCAAAATATGGGAATGTCCAGCACACTGGAGCTTTTAGTTGCCTGGTGGGCTAGCTAATAAATTTATGATTGCAGTGTTTACAGAAAGCTGACTGCTGCTCTTTTTGATGTGCTCTCTCTCTCTTAGAACGGACATTAAATAAAAAAAAATTAAAAATAAAAAAAGGGACAGGCAATCCAGATGGCCAACTTAAACCATCAATAATAAACCATATCTTTGTATATTTAATGTCTTCAAATTGCCCAGTTAAAAAAAAAAAAAAAAAAAAAAAAGCACTTCCAGATGAACGTACGTAGCAAAGAGTCCACATACCATAGTCCATTAGTGGCTCTCTGCTTTTCAATAAGTGTACCACTGATCAAAGTATCCAACAGGTGCATTAACACAAATACACATGCATTTGGTTAAAAGGAATGTACACACAAACTCAACTAACAGCAGACCCATAACAGGATCTACTGGTAAAAAAAAAGAAAAAAAAACAGTGACTTGTGCTGGCATCTGAGTAGCAAATGAAGAAAAGAGAACACAGAAAAGATCATTTATGGTAAGGCACAAATGGAAATAGAAGTAGGAGGAAGAGGTATATATATGTGGTGACCAGCATTAAAAATACATACATTAAAGGCACAGTATGCAAATGAGGATGGCAGTCATTTATAGGAACTACTTCTTTACTAAATATAGAGATCTTGGCCAACCATATTTATAGTAATCCCAGTTCTGAATGGAAACCTTCAAACTTAAAGCACGCACAAATGTGTTTCACTGATGGTATGAAAAAAAAAAAAAAAAAACATAAAAATGTTAAGAAACATACATACATATATATATATATATATATATATATATATATATATATATATATAAATATATATATATATATATATTTTTATATTTATATATATATATATATATATATATATATATATATATATAAAAATATATATATATACATATATATATATATATAATATAAAAAATGTGTGTTGTATATATATATATATAAAATATAAAAAAATGTGTGTATATATATATATATATATATACACACACACATTTTTTTATGTGTGTGTGTATATATATATATATATATATATATATATATACACACACACACACACATGTGTTTGTGAGTGTGTGTGTGTTTTAAAACACATGAGAAATGAATTAAATACAGCATTCAAAGTAGTCACCGGAAAAGTTTACTTTACCGTAAAATAAAGAAGGCGGATATATTCCCGATTACAGTGTATTTAGTTTTTGTTGACTCAGATCAAATGTTTCATTACAAAAAGTAAGAAATATAAAGCAAAGCTTATGAATAATATCAAAATACAGAGACAGGCCCTTTTAAACATGCCATTCAGACCACAGTAGGTATACAAAAGAAAGCTGACCTATTTTCTATTAGTAGGTGACAAATGGCCACTTTGCCCGGGTCAACCTGATAACGGTCAGAAATGGCATATTAATGCAACCCGTTATACACCATGATGCGCTGCTGTTCCAAAGCATTCAAGGGAGCGCAATCCACTCAAGCTAATCAATCATACATGCCCAAAAGACATCAACAAGTCTGCTATCTCCATACCACATCACAATGAATGAAACCTGTCCCAGCTTACAGCCCAGCACCTAATCACATCCCCTACCTTCCTACATTAGCAAAGAGACAAAGACAGACAGACACAGAGAGAAAATAAGTGAGAAGATGAGACTGAAATGGAGAAGATGCATACAGAGTTCAGCATAAAGAACTGTTAGGTACTCACAATGTATCCCGTGTGTGTGTGCGCGTGTGTGTGTAGCCTCATGAGCAAGCCTCTCACTATGGCTTTAGTGAGGAGGATCCACAGGCAGGCCCTTATGCTGTTCAAATGACTCATACACAGTCTTCCTCCTGCTCTGTGCAGCCACAAGGAGGTAAACATTTCCAAATATGGAGACAAAAATGGGAGAAAAAATTGGGGGGCAAAAAATTGATTCAGCTTGCTCTTGCTGCCTGGAATGCCACTCACTGGCCACGCTGCCCAAAGTCACTTGGAAGCTAAATGTGTGGTTCATAGTGTCTGCAATGCTGCCAGGATACAGATGATAATTGTGCAGGGCTATGAGAAAGGCAGTGGCGGCGTTTGAAACCGCATACTCACCTACTATATAGCAGGCGAGAAACAATACGCCCCAGAGGTTTCAAAAAAAATTTTTTTTATTGCAACCGATGAACACTACACGAGTCAAACAATCCCATGATGCAACTGGATTGATGCGGATGAGCTCAGAAAGAAAAAGAAAAAAGAAAAAATGTTGCTGAAGAAGATAAACCTTGTTTAAACAGGACTTGTTTAACAATACCCAAATAAATTGTTACCTTATTTAAAGTTTGTGTGTTTATGTTGACGTCGAAGGTCACATCACAATGCTAACATGGCAGATGTAGTCTGTCCGGGATTGTATTCAAACATACTGACTAGTACGTACTGTTTAAACGGCCGTGCACAGTACGCGTCCCGGCACAGTACGCGATATCGGACACAGCCAGCCTGGTCAGAGCGGTCTTCAAGAAGCATAACGCATGCAAACATGGCATGTAAACTCAGACCTAGCCAATCACGCATCCTTGACATAACTGCAAACCTTTGCCATGTGCAGTGGCGCATCTGCCGGAACACATGTCGGACACATGCGGTGTATTGAACTGCCACATTCTGAAACCGATCACTTCAACGTTCCACAATCCTGTTTGGTTTGGCCGATTCAGCATAAACGTAAAGCTTTGTGTGTGTGTGCTGCAGAAAATCTGAACGATCTGGCCAGCTATGGAAGCTGTTGCCGCCCTCATCAATCAAGCTGAGTGCTCGGCGGACTACAAGCATTCTGTAGTTTTTCATCAAGGCACAAAAATGCTTGGCACCACAAGAAAGGCCAAACATCACCATTTGTGCTTTTTTCTGTCTGTGGGTATATGAAAGAGAAGAGAAATGCAGCATGAGCACACCTCTCTACTCTATTTATTACTTCTGTGCTGTTATTATTACGTAGAATTACCTCCATCTCTACACTTATTACGTGCAAAAAGTGGCACGTCATCATAGTCTTTCCGTTTGTCATTAAGCAAGCAGGCTCACAGAGGAAGTGCAATCTCATAATGGTAAATGGAAACGCTGGCACACCATACAAGATGAACAAGCCGTGGCCGCTTATATAGCAACTTCGATATACAGACGTATAATAAATTAAAGGAAAACCGACAGCCCTGTTACACTTAAAGAGAAAAGGCAGGAAGAGTCATTCGTCCTGTTTTTGCTATGATGAAACATTTCTGTCTTGATGGGAGCGGTTTCTTCCTGGATGACCCCACCCTCCTCCACAGGGCACGAGGATGCAACGAACGTGCTGATTAGGATGAAAATCATATGCTATGACTTTCACAGTTGCCAGATCTCAACCCAGCTGAACACCGAATTCGAGATGTCGAAGCAAAGTGTTCTCCAACACCACCATCAAAACATCAGCTGAGAAAAATATCTCATCTAAGAACGGCGTTCGTTATTCCAGTACAGTTCAACAGACTTGTGGAATCAATGGCAGGGTGCACTGAAGCTGTTCTGGTGCCTCAAGACCTTACTAAGAAACTTTTTTCACAATTTTGTTCTTTTTCATTTTAATTTGTCACATGACTTCTAATTGCACGAACTGATCGATCGTGTTCACTGAGCTCAATGTAATTTTTTAAAAATGAATAAATATTTCCTTTTTACATTAAATTCTCATTGCACTTGATAAGAAGTTACTACGTTAAACTCTTAATACTCTTTAAAAACTCTTAATAGGTGAACTGCATCACCTACATAGTGTAGTGTTCTTTATTTATTTATTTATTTATTTATTTTGTATTCTATTTTTGCACTCAGCCTTTAATCTCTAAAGAATTAGAATTTTTATTGAAGATATTGTCGGTGCATTACTTCGTCTACAATTTGTGGACTTTTAAATCTACTTCTGTATTAATGTGCTTCAGTTTGGTCGCTCTGACTGGGTTAGAGTTTATTTCATTTTATTAGTTATTTTCTTTATTATTATTTATTTATTTATTATGTGCTACACTGTATAATAGTTATAAGTCTTTTAAAGATAAGGACATTATATTTGTTAAAGTGCGCAGACTCTTTATTAGATTTGAAGTCAGTATGGGACTTTTCTTTTACTGGAATTATTTTTAGTTTAGGTAATTTTGTTTAGCTTACCCTATGTCCATTTTGTGGACAACCCTAGGTGTGAAACACTGCTGTCTCCCTTGTTTTATGGAGACTTTGGGTGTGTCCCTCTTCGGCTCCAATTGGCTATTTATATTCCTATTGTTTACTTTATTTAAATGGTGCCTGTTCTTGGGTTTTATAATTTCTATATAACCAGCGACAGCTATTGAGTAGCCATGATGATCCGGGCTTTTTTTTCTTCTCAATGAAATGTTTGGGAAAGGGAACGGAGGGGAGAAAATGTAAATGAATCACATGAAAATGAATAAATAAATTTTTTTTAAATAAATAAATAAATAAATAAATAAATAAATAAAATAAAAATTGATAAGAAGTTAGAAGTACATCCAATGTGAGAATGGGATTATTTCTCTTCCGTCATTAGAAAACTGACTAGTGTTTCACTTTCGAGCGAAGCTAAAATAAGTCTTTCTCGGCTGAAACCACAGATGGGGGTTTTCAAAGGTAAGAACAACCCATTTGTAGAGAGGTTAAAGAGTGTCAGGGCGAGTGACTTCAGGTGATTAAGGACTTGCAATTACCCGTGGCCTGGCACTCCCTGTGAGGACAGCTGGTCAGGAGAGGCCTGTACACACACTTAGAAACAGAAAAACAGTTTCAACTATTCGAGTACGGGACAAACATTAACGTTTCTAATCCACAGGCTCATGTGAGCACGGGTACCGATGCCAAGCAAATGAAAGCCTCTATAATACAAGTGAGACACATTGTTCTACCATGCCAGGAATCCTGAAGCAAAATCTAATAAGTATCTAGCGGAGCAGCATCAGAAATCACGGGGTCATATTTATCATCACTTATATAATCGTAGAGCACCAGGCACACACATTCACACACAGGGCCAATTTAGTGTAGCCAAACCACCTATGTGCATGTTTTTGGGATGTGGAAAGAAACCCATACAAACACAGGAAGAACATGCGAAACTCCACTCCAGTAACCCGAGCTAAACCAAACACACTACACCAGAAAAATATTAGGAATACTTGTGATTTATGCCATTGTACAACAGCTGTTAAAAAGGAGAATCAAACCACGAGATATCCACTTGAATCCGTGACTGCTGTGGATTAAAGAGGTATACAACATAAGAAAAGAAAATACCTCTAAAAAACGAATGAATTCAATGGCTCAGGTCTTCAGCAACAATCCTGCAATGTCTTCTGTCTTCTGGACAAGGCCTGATTAGATGCACATGGACACCTGATGGCAGATGAAAGAAAAATGTATTAAATTCAATTCGAATGGATCTTCTCCCCCATCAACAGAATAAGCAAGAAAATACACAATCAAAAGCTAGTTACTGCCACTTGTTGCATTTATTCATTGATCTCCGGTAAGCGAGGACTGGGTGATAGCATCAGTGAACAAAAAAACACAGACACTATTGACTCAACTGTCAGTTAAAAGTAGCACCAGACACAGAAAGACATGAAGACTTTATTCTAACACATGAACCAAGAACAGAACGGGAGATGAGAAACTTAGCTATTTTCATCGATGAAAACCTCATTTAACGGACAGCTCGTTCTTCCCAAGTGATTTCATATATGTAATCTCACAGCACACTTGCGTATGTCAAAGCAGACTGTTCTTTCATTACATCCTTAATCACCTCCTTAGGTACCCTATTTATTTCAATCATCCTACAGCTCATTCCATTTCACTCGACAGAGCAGGACTTGAGCTTATAACTATTTAACCAAAGAATACCAAAAAAATATGGTTCCAGTAAAATTTCATGGAAAGTACAATATAGGGTTAAACTAAAACTATCAATCCATCCATTTTGTACTGTTTATCCTACTTAGGGTCACGGGGAGCCTGGAGCCTATACCAGGAAACTTGGGGCACAAGGTAGGGGACACCCTGGACGGGGTGAAAACCCATGGCAGGTCACAATTGCCCACACATTTACACACCAATTCACACACTATGGACATTTTGGAAATGCCAATCAACCTACAACACATGTCTTTGGACTGGGGGAGGAAACCGGAGTACGCGGAGGAAACCCCCAGAGCACAGGCAGAACATGGAAACTCTCCGCACGCATGGTGGGGGCAAAATTCTGGCCATATTGCCCAGTACTAAACTGAAATTTCAAACAACTGTAAAACCCTTGTCCATCCTCCCAAAAACCTCTCATGCCCACTGAACTATGTAATTATCATCATTCTAATTCCATCTCATTTCTAATCTCTCATCTCATTGATTCTAATTCCCTTAAATACACAACTTTCCAGTCTAGTCTGACGTTTTCCACAGTCAGGGCCACATATGCTTACACTAAGACCGTCACGGTTACCTCACCACTGACTTTTTTTAAAGGGACTGATTAAAATGCACGCTATTACAGTATTTATTTTTTTTAAACCCAATCAAGTTCCTTACTACAGGGTGTCCCAAAAGTCTCCATTCATAGGGGAAATTAACACTTTTTAGCAAAAAGTCTTCCAATATACTTAGTTTATATTGCATATTTTTTACCGATAGCCTTTAGGAACGCCTTTGACAAAAGAAGAATGTGTTGAAATCATTCATGGTTGGGTCGAGAAGCTGTCGCAAGGTTGCGATGGACTTTAATAGGAAACATGGCAAGCACATCACACACACGACACTGCTGCCAAACTTATTAACGAATTCAAAAAGACTGGAAGTGTTGCGGACCAACCGAGAAGAAGTGGACGTCCACAAACATCCCCTGACGAAGGCATATCCAACGTGGTGCTGACAAACATAGTCCCCTGTGTATGTAGACTTTTTGGACACCCTGTAGTACTGGTGGTTCTTGTCCCTTTTGCATCCTGCTGTGACTCTCTAAAAAACATAGAGTCTTTTTTGCAACGTCCTCCCTCAGGACTTCGTCTAAATCTTCAGGCTCTGTCTCTCTACACAGGGCACGTGAGCACACTAAAAACACTTTGGCTGTATAATCTGTATAATGTTGCTACTTGTGCTGCCAACCCTAGCATCTCCATAACTATTATACACAACAGTTACCAAACGCACAGAACAACATGACACCGCTGACCAGAACGAAACAAATAAATTTTTAACTTTAACTTATAACAGCAATGTGATACTGACAATTTAGCGATTTTATAAAAGTCCATCTCAAACAAGTCTGTCTAATAAAGAAAAACAATTCGAGGATTTCTGTACAAAGATTTATATATTTATACAATACATTTCCTTTTCCCCACTGGGTTGTGCGTTTTTAAATGGTTAATCATTACCATGATAAGATCATGGCTTCACGCTAGGTAATCATACCATGAAAATTCACAAATACCCCTATCAGTCACTTCAGTAGAATAATACAAAACCCTACCTTACACTGATGAGAAGATTCAACATAGCATTACATTTCATTGCCCTCTGAAATACACTATTAGGAGACTTTAAGAGAGCTTAAAACTGGTTGGTTAGCTGTAGGACACATCTCCGCATTGCTAGGTTTCAGGATTGTACACCAAGCTGACAAGTTGATCAATTAGTAGCATTTCAGTCAGCCAACCAATTGCTTGGGGTTGATAAATATACAAAGCCCTACCACCATCTATGCGAAAAATCCAACACATTGTTTGTATTTAGAACGGGACAGCGATATGGATATAGAAAGAATCCTACTTCTCAACCAACACAACGCTAGAACAGACAGCACACAGGCAAACGAGCTTCATTTCAGTACATACAGACCAACCAAGAAATGCAATAAAAAACTTGTCATGACAGCCATGCAGGCTAAGCCCAGAGGGAAAAGTCTTACTATCACGAAGTAGCCTCCATTTCTTTGATGTAAACGCCTCAGTTGGATCACTGAAGTCCGTACTAGTGGCATTAAAGTTAAATGGCTCAAACAATGGTTTCGCTTTCTTTTAGCCACTTGCTCAAACCTCATTCCTAACATTTGGAACTCTAAAAATCATCAAACTACAATATACAGTCATCTCAACAATTACTAGTACTTTTGGTAAAGACATAAAAGTTATACAAAAAAAATGTCTGTGGTAAATTAGATTGATCTCACAAAATGTTTTACAGAAATCTAACCTTAACTGAAGTTAATTTATTTTTAAATAATTAACTGAGGCATTGTCCTTTTTAATCCTTTACTTAAAAGTTCACCTTAGTATTTAGCGATTCGTAAGCGGTCATCCATGACTTCCTGTTTTATTGGAATATAAATATTCCAATAAATATGAGGGGACACGGACCAAATTGCTTTAGTCATTCATCAACAAAAGTGTGCTGACCTTCATAAAGCATGGTTATAAACAGCGTCACACCTATAAATGCCCATATATCCACTGATAGGGCACAAGTTTAAAAGAACTGTAATGAACCTGTGTGGAAGTGCATTTCGCCTCCACGTGTAGTGAGGAGAATGATCAGAGAAGCAAATATTTCTCCAAGGATCACCGTTGGAAATTTGCAGGAGATGGCTGCAGTTTGGGGTCGCCAAATCTCCAAATGTACTATTAGAACCTACCGCCACGCCTATTTGGAAAGTGTGCAGAAGAAAGCATTTTTCATCTAACCACAAACATAACAGCTTGGGTTTTTTTAGACAATACTGCAACTTTGACTAGAACCAGGTTAGACGATTAGCGGAGACAAAAATAGAGCAAAATCTTGGTTGAAATGAAAAAATGTTTATACAGAAGAGAACCCACTCCCTGCTGCAGTAAAGAGGAGGATCTGTGATGTTGTAGGGCTGTATATCCTCCATAGGCACCACGGTTTTAGGATACATAGCATCATGGGAGATTTGAAATAAAACTTTGTGTACTTTTGCCGAGAAGCTACAGCTGGTTTGTTGTCACATCTTCCAACAAGGCAATGCTCCAAAACATAGGTCCAAATCCAAACAAAATGACTTGAAAGTGCACACAGAATCAAGTCTTCGAGTGCATTTTGCCATGAAGAGTAGTCTGAGAATTCTTACATCGCATCCATTGTAGAAGACGTTAGGAAATGCGGGTACTAAATGTAGGAATGTTAGATATGCTCCGTATAACGTTAAACTAATTAACCATTAATTATATTTTTGTGTAACCTTTTTTTAGCTACAGGTCTGGTGCCAATAATTCTGGTGCATATTAGTTAAATATTGTATTGTGTTTCTCAATCCAACTTATATTTCCTTTCTTCAATTAAAAAAAAATGCTATTTATTTAATGACACTTTTGTAATGGCTTGCCGTGTTGTTGTGCACAAAATCCTCCAGAAATCTGCAGTTTTTAATCACAGATGTACCATTTCAATGTGTGTAAAATAGTTATGCTGAACTGTATCTGGCCATACTTATTTTGTGAACATGTTTATAGACACTCGGTCATAATTTAAAAACATAACTAAATAATAATAATGCAATATGAAGTTTTACAGTTAAGACTGTAGATAAACTGTTGATAGTGAGACTAAAGAGACAACCCCTATTCAATGCTGATTTAAAAAAAAGACATTATTTCTACTTCTTGTTAATGTTATTTCATTGTCTACAGAGTAGTTTGTTAGTTTTAGCAATGGGTCAGCTACTTTCCATTACATTTAAAGCATTTAACTCTAGCTCTACTTTGGTATATTTTGGGATATTACAACATTCAGACTCTTAGGTCAACGAAATAAATCCTTGCATGCCTATGAAACAGCATACCATTGATTTATGATCTGTAGACCCCAGGCAGCTCCTGTCCTCTTGAGAGAACAGAATCTGTTTTGAATAGTAACTAGATTGGATATCAAATTAGATTTGATATTTTCAATTAGACAGTTGTGAAAATATGTAAAGGGTTGTATATGGCCAAAATCTGAAAATATGCAATGGAATGTATAAGTGGTGATAAAACATTCCAGTTCCCTCTGATTAAGAGCCTAGTAAATGGTCTAATTAGCATACACACAGAAATATAATTGGCTTAACCATCTTTGTAAGATGGAGCATACACTCAATATTAACCCGATTAAGACAATACTCTGATTAAGAAACTACCATGTATACCGAGATTATTGATGACCTTAATCCGATTAAAGTCATACTCAAAGTAAACGCAAATGGAATCAAGACATGTGGAGTATTCCTGTTTTAGTCGCATTATTGATGTGTATTATAGACATGTAAACACCTTAATCACACTATTAACGTCGTGTGGGAGTTTTTACCACATTTTGCGACAGGACACGATCACACGGCAGTCCACAACCGTTTAACAGCAAACAAGAGAGCACGGCTGTGTCTGAAACTGCATACTTACCTACTATAGAGTAGGCGAAATACATGCATCACGGCTACTATATAGAGGGTAAGTAAATGGTTTGGGATGCAGCCCATGGCTTTAAGCAGTTGTTTATTAGGACATAAAGCATGACAAATAATTAGCCGCACTTGACGCTTTCGTAACAATTTAAATAAAAACACTCAAAACTGTCTACGGTTCCATAATGAAGACGAACTGTATGTTGATACGTGAAATTCTGGAGGGAACGTCGGATGGCGTGGCGTGGGGACGTAATGACGTGTGCCGTTAATCGATCTACGTTCTAGAACATGTAAAACGGGAACATGAAAGGGGTTTTCTAAAAGCGACTCATAAAAACGCCTTAATCACAATACTGTCTTACTCAGAGTAAGGTCAATAATTAGATTACTGCTGTCCATGTAAACGTAGTCAGAGTTTGAGTAAAGTTGTGTGTAAATGTCTGTGCAAGCCAAACCAAAATATAATTTTTCACCGGATTTACAGGAGTTTCAGAAACACTGATTTTCCTCGTAGCCGTTTGCATATGCTGCTCACAAATTTATTTTTCATTGAGACTGCAAAGCATTTCTATACGTCGCTCTGGATAAAGGTTAAATGCTGCAAACTTAATAAAACCAAACAACATAAACTTGATGATACAATCCATATAAAAATAAATAAATAAAAAGTGCAGTAATCCATGCAAATTACGATCTGAAGTCGTTCAAGTAAACGTTTATATTAGTCTCATGCTTAAATGTACACACGCTCAGGAGCACGATTAGGATGTGAACGTTTTAGTGAAACGACAGGATTTTCATGAAGACCACAATTCTTGTTTAAACACTCGTACGAACAACTTAAGAATAAATCCGTTCATATCCAGCTTGATAAATGAGACCCATTGTCAATGAACATGTGTATATTAACTAATGCGAGTTTTTCTGGAAACTACATTAAGATTGCTTCCTTGTTTTTCTCCCGCTCATTCCACTCAGCACATTTTAACAAACGCAACACATTCACACGTGAGACATGACTGGGCCTTTAGTAAAAAAAAAAATAAGTAAATAAAATACAAAAATTAAATCTCCGTCTCTCCCAGCAAACAAATGTGCACTTCTGCTTATTCTGTCAGTGTAGAATGATCAAGCACAATGTTGCTATTTGAGAAAAGACTGTATTAAAATCGCAAAGGGACTTTCAGCAGGCAACAAAGACAGGCAGCCTCAAAGGCTAGACTTAACTTTTAACTCGAGCATCGGAGAGCCTGTCAGACACGACGTTTATTACTGAAGGTTTTAAACACAGTCAACGTTCACAACGGTAAAAAAGTTCAAACGTTTGGTGGCGAACGACAGAGAGATTCGGTTTGATGACTGAGCTCTGCAGGGGCCTTGATGTTATCGATTTGAGATTTATATCAAAGTGAACGCCAGAATTTCTTTACTGTATGGGGACAGATTAATATTTCAGCACATTAGTTACTTTAGAGAAGAACAAGGTCTAGAAACGCTTGCCAAGATGTGACAGAAATGTTTGCTCTTGCCTGGAGAAAAAGGCTTACATTTCTGACAATATGAGGAAAAGTAGCTGCATGCAATTTCTAGTATGTACAGAAATTGCTAAAAATGTTCAAATATGCAAACTGACCGTTAAAGTGTATTAATCCCTGCCTTAACTGAATGATAAATAAGAATCACTTTCCTGGTCGTGTGACAGACGACATTTGTAACGTAGGAAGATTATAATGGCGTGGTCAATCAATTATGAAGAAGACGCTTCCATCTTACTCTTAATCTAAGAATCCAAAGAAGGCAAGAGAATCATAGAAATATATCTACGGGGAAAATCAGAAAGTTGATCTACCTTGCAATATTATAAAAGCCTGATCAAAACATGCAACATATCAGCATAAATTGTAACCACAACAGCAAACACACAATTCAAAATAAGTATGTGAATAAAATGTCAGTGGGTTAGTGTGACTCATATGATCTCAACCATGAGCACCAACAGCTTCCTGTGTCCTCATGCAGCAAAGTCTTGCAACCAATCTCTCACAAGAAACTCAACTCCACATTAAAACATATTTATACGGAAATATTTGTGATGTGCTTAGCAATTCTGGTGCCAAGTTTTAGTTATTGCTTGGTGCTGTATTTTCGCTCTTCCTGCGAGACATTCATGTTTACGTGATGTCACAGCAGGATATAGTCAATACAGTTACAATGCAGTTTTAAAGAAAGAAAGAAAAATTATATACAAAAGGTATTTTGCTCCGAAAATCAAAAGAGCTTCATTTCTCACTCAAAATTGTCCAGAGGACACAGTAAATGTTGGATTCAGAGTACCAGAATGCAATGCAGCCATATAAAACAGAGACTCAGCTTGACTAGTTAGTGATCTAATTATGCATTCAAGGCCTCCTGGGAAGTTCGTATTTACAAGTTGAGAAGTCATAATTACGACATCGGGTTTACCTTCTCTTAATTAGCGACAAATTCAAAAAAAAAAAAATTACTACTTCTAGAAAATGAACAACAAAGAATGAAAATCATGTTGTTGTTTTTTTTTTTTTGTTTTCAATCAATTTATGAAGCCACTGTAAACTTTATCGCCACATATTATATCGTAATTGTAAAATGCTATAGTAAAAGTTATATTTCAATAACTTGCGCATATACCAAACACATAACTGAAATCAGCTTCTGAGATGAGTAAACATTCCATTTCAACAAATTTACCGTCAAGCATCCATTGATTCCACCATGTTTTCTTGCCGAGACGCCCCAAACTCGAAAGCTTAGAGTTTCCCCAATCGTAATTAAGACCTTGTGGTGGTGTTCATGTGCATTCAACTTATAAATATGATCTTTCTGACATGAACCGAACGCACCAGAAGAGCTTACAGGCACAGTGTTTCTGATGGTGGTAGTATAATTCTGACCAACTCCACAAAAGCAAGGGAGGGAACTGGCATTTGTCAAAAACATTTCAGACAACAGATGTTTTATCTGTGCATTCAAATCGAGAGGGTATAACCCCATGTTTTACGTGTTTACAGCCAGTGGTTTTCTAGTAGTCAGATTCTTTGAAAAGTTGGCTACAGACACACACAGGGGGCCCCCCCCTGCACTGCATGCCGTGCATGCCACACCCTTACTCCCCGTGTTGACAGTGATATTAACATGAAAGTTGAAGCAGACCAGAGTGCAAAGATGAGGTGGTGAGAGAGCCGCACAGACTAATGGACTAAAGCCCTGCTGCATCATTCTCTTTAGGTAGACATGAAGCAAGGGCTGAGTGGCATTGTGGGTAATGTAATATGGGATAGCATTAACCAAAGTGAAAATAGACCAACATGCCAATGAACAAAGTTTAAACCTCAAAAGACCCCTGGTGATGAGAAAAAACCCCCCACAATAGACCACCTTACAGAATTCGTAACGGTTTCGTGGAAATAGTATTCATTTTAATGCAAACTCTAATGGTTCCTGTAGGTCTCTACTGGTAATTTCTTACCTTCTATTAGTGTCATGTTATGTCTAGTAGATACCATTAAGGATCTACTTCCTTAATACATCCTACAACGTAATGGAAGCCATTGGTATAATGGTATTTGTAGTGGAAACCATTAGAATTTCTGTAATAGTTTCTATCATTCGTTTGTTCGTTAGAAATAAATCACATGCCATTAAAAACAAGCTATTAATTATTCAAATTAAATATGCAAGTAATTCAGAGTGGATTTTTTTTTTTTTGGTCCTCGAAATGACACAGCAGCATCTATACAACTGAACTGTACAGGCAGGACACAGAACTGTAAAAGGTGTGACTGGGGATGTAAAGAAAGGACTTTTATCACCAAAGTAGAGACATTTGGTCAGCAAAGAAACGGGATATTTGAGATTCCCCATGCAACACGAACATTATAAACATGAAAACAGTGGTAAGATATGGACAAAACAGCAAGCTTGGAAACACAGCTCAATCCTTTAGTGGCAACTATAGAGAAGTTCAACCTTCATTCGGTGTTAGCTAATAACATTAGCATTTAGCTGAACTGCTCCTTCATCATTTATAACGTTCACTTGTACTTCACAGCTGAAAGTATATCTTACCCTACTAGCTAATTTCTCACTTAGGAGGTGCACGATAAGCATCACTAATCTGTTAGGAGAGAATTTACAGTGAGACGGCTACAACACAAACAAACAAACAAACAAACAAACAAACAAAAACTTCCTCGCGCGCAATGACCATAGATTCAAATTCGCAATTCCACAATAGGTCCCCAAAACGCACTGGGAAATCAACCACAGTGGGACACCGAGGCATGAAAGGCGCATTGCTATGAACCAGATGCGCCTATAGTACAATCTGCCCTGCTGTTCTACTTCCGCATTTTTGCTACTTTTTAACAGTAAGGCTCCATGGGGACGGCGAGGCGTCTCCGGCTTCAGTAGCAGCACTGTATCGAGTGAGATCACACACACAAACAATGCAACACTTCCCTGGTGAAATGGGTCAAACGTTGCCGTTTTAAGGCAAGAGCTAAAAAAGAATGCCCTCCTATCCCGTGCAAAGCCCACGCCCTCCATCTTTAATCCTTCCCGTTCACCTTTTTAACGCACCGCAACGCGACGGTTCCGATTCGGCTCAACTTGAACGATTCATGCAGAGAAAGAAACAAAGTGACATTCTGAAGAGGATCAAACATGAAACGAGCAGTTACAGATAGGGAGGTGGGGGAAAAGGCTTCGGTTCATTTCGCAATCTTTCTCTTACCTCGCTTTCTATGAAATCTGGGTTTCAGATCCCACTTAAAGTGAAACAACTTTTTTTTCTTCTCCCAAATCTGGGAGAGGAACAGGCAGTGACGTCAGAGGAGCAAATTCCAGCCCCAGAGAAGTTGCCCATGTAAGGCAGTGTGTGGTCTGTAATAACTATGCTGCAATAATAAGTTCCTCATAAGCATGTCAGTGTGATTGTGCAAACACACACACACACACACACACACACACACATTAAAGTGCACAGTTTTAAAGGAGTGGTGCTCTAGATGCTGTCATGCAGGGAAAAATGCCAGTGCATCTATTTTAAAAGATCTTCATGGTATAAGCAGGGGTGAGCAAACACCAGAGTGTGAGATGGAAGATATTTCCAGTTTCCAGTCATAGTCTTTGCAAAACTGTACTCCATTTTGTCCATTTAATATTTTTGCTGTGCGTAGCATTGGCGCCTCACCGCTCCAGGGTCCCTGGTTCGATCCTGAGCTCCAGTTACTGTCTGTGTGGAGTTTCATATTATATCCTACCTCTCTCAGTGTCTGTTTTCTCCAGGTTCTCTGGTTTCCTCCCACCTCCCAAAAATACTGTTAGGGGAACTTGACTGTATGAATGTGTATGAGTGTGTGAATGTGTGTGTGCATGGTTCCCTGCGATAGATCATCATCCCATCTAAGATGCATTGTTCCTGACTAAACTCTAGATCCATCATGACTGACTTCATTTAATTTAATTTTCAATGAAAAGTTAGCTTTGATGTAAATCAAATGCACATCTACAGACAAAGTGGTAATAAGAAGAAATTAGAGTTGTTGCGTTGACTTTAATATTTCCAATTTTGGTTTAAACTCTGATGCTAAAGTACATGTAAACTAATTAGTTCTACTAGCAAAAGTTTGTTTCCAGAGCAACTGAATAAATAATTGAGAGATTTGTTAGCCACAATCTGGCAACCCTTTATCATTTATTTTTTTATTTTTTTATTTTTTTTTTTACCAGTAATAGTGTGTTGAATCCAGCTGCTGTTTAAACCACCAGAAGAAGAAAGAAAAGAGAACATATGTAGCTACAAATGATCTGTGATTTTTTTC
Organism: Ameiurus melas; assembly: GCA_012411365.1. NCBI lineage: Eukaryota > Metazoa > Chordata > Actinopteri > Siluriformes > Ictaluridae > Ameiurus > Ameiurus melas. The sequence continues at coordinate 24,782,481 of CM022767.1, read as the reverse complement.
CAATTATAAATTTATTTAAGCTAATATGAACTGATTAAACGTTATACAGATCACTCAGTTAATATGTATTTTAAAGTGCTTTATAAAAAATATTTAAGTACTTAATGGAAGTGAAAAAACCCCATTGACAACAAATAAAGCGTTTAGTTTGAGCTAAGAATTCCTTATTAGATGTCAAGACCCATAAAGACATTTTAATGATTCTAGACATTTGTTACAAAATTAATTTGATTCCAACTGTACCGAGACTGATCTATCAAACAGTCTCTTTCCATCCACCCATGTCATTCATCTGTTGGTGTTTTTTTTTTCCAGCTAGCACTCTTTGAGTTGAGGATTGCTCTGTTCAGATAGCGCTCAGCCACACTCTGCTATTTGCATATTCTTTGCATGTTTCTGTTCTCAATGCAAAGATCTTAACTGCACTTTAACTGCACTCCATATCTAGATATATGAGAAAAGATTTCCCCCACATCATATCACTCATTCCCAGTGAGCATAACTGAAAAAAAACACACCTTAGAAATGTAAAATAAGGAACACAAACATTCAAAAACTTTCGAGGGCGAGATAAGATGATCCAAACAGGTTTAGGCCTCTTCACTCTCTGTTCATTATTGAGCCCTTAATCACTTAAGGAAACTCTTGCTCTTACACACAAGGACACATTTTAATCGTTTCCATGCAGCACTTAGCCCAATTGGAATTAGACCATTTTTAAAAAATGTACATACAGTATGTAAACAAATACAAATACAGATAGGAGGCACACTATACGTTTCTTTTGTTGTTGTTGTTGTTTGTTTGTTGTTTGCTTGTTTTTTTTTTGTTTTTTTTGCCAGTAAGGCTCACAGGGCTTCTGGTTGAGATTAAGGCTACATCTAGATTAATCCAGATAAATTTGAAAACGCATATTTTTCTCCACATTTTGGCTTTCCATCCAGCGAAAACTGAGCTTTTCGAAGACCCTCTTCCCAGTGGATAAGTTTGAAATCACAGTTTTTTTGTTGTAGTGTGGACTGAGAAAATGGAGATATTCAAATACCATGACATATTTTTAGGCGTATGACTAAAAAATACGTCATGGTATTTGAATATCATGGGTCACAGTCATGTGATCCATTCAACTCAAAAGAAACAAGATAGTGGATAGTTGTACTGTAGTTGTTGTGCCTTCTATCCAGATTGATTGCTTTGTTAACGATTGTCACTTTTCACAACCTTCAGACTGTATGTTTAAATAAGTTTCTTAAGTTTTTACCCATGAGCAGTATAGAGATGTGAAAGTTTTCAGCTGTTTTAACGTGGACACTGCTAATATTAACTGTTTTAGCCTGGACGCTGTTAATGTTAACAGTTATAAATGATAGGACTATTATACTATTTATTATAGCGTGGATTTTTTGAAAAGGTTTGAAAATGACAGTCTCTATGGAGAGCCTTTTAAAACAAAAATGCAGTTTTCAGATCTATTTGAATTAATGTAGAAGTAGCCTAACGGTGTGCATCTGGACAGGGATCCCATGGGACACAACAAAAATGTCACAGGAGTGACAGAAGTTTTTACTTTCATGCGTATGCAAGTGAGTGCCAGATATGAAGCTTATGGCATAGAAAAACTATTTGGGAAATAGAGCCAACTAAATTCATTAGAAAATATCATAACACAAGCAAAAAGTCTAACTGCATGAGTGAGATTAAAAAACATATCTAGTTGAGACCAGTTATGACCTTGAGGGATGTAGCTGTTGAGGAACTTTAAAAGCCAGAATTCACACACCATGCAGACAGTGCTGCTATTTCTACCACCCAGTTTATTTCCAGCGTTTCTGTGGGTATAGTGGTAGGGTTCATATTTATTTTATATGCAGCCCCATTTCAGGCTTAAATTGGAATGTAGATATATGTACAGGATATTTGGAGTACTAAAGAGATGTAGATACAGATAGTAGCATTGTGTTACACCACTAGTAGGTAAACTTTTTAAATGAAGTAGATTTACAATTGAAGATGCATAAAGTCTGGTTAAATAACAAAAAAAAAACACACTGCATTAATTCATGAAATAATGTTAGCTGCTAATGTTAATAGTTATAAATGATAGGACTTTTATATTTCTTATGTACTAATTATCATCATCACTCCCATGACTGTCTTCGTGCCAGGCTGCAAGTGGCAGTGAAGGCTCTTAACTATTCCATGTCATTGGCAGCCTGTAGCAGGGCTGCTGCACTTTTTCTCATTGTCCAGGCAGGATTTATTTTATTTATTTATTTATTTTTTATGATGGCAGCCATTGCAACACTTTTCCTCCACTGTGCTTTGGAGGATGGTCTGGTTTGGATTTCTTTTCCATACTTGCCATCTTTGGTGAGAGTCGAACTGAGGTACTTGGTCTTTATGATGCTGCTTGTTGAAACGTCAGGCCTTCCAGGAACAGGTGTATTTGTATTGCAATCACATGGCGATTTAATTGTGCAAAGATGATCTCCATTCAACTACTGATGTGACTTTTGATAGCATCTGGTTGCTAATTTATGGGTTTCACAGCAACAGGGATCAATACTTATTTTGTTTTCACTTCACTATTATGGGCTATTTTGTGTAGATTCATAACGTATAATCCCAATTTCCTTTCCTCTAAAAAACACTCTAAAATGTGGAAAAGTTCAAGGGGGTAAATACTTACGCAAGCCACTGTACCATTACTACTGACATAACAATTACACAACTACGGTGCCAAAAAAACAATCTCCATGAGTCCAACAATGTAATAGACTACATTCGCCAGTTACCCCCACCCCCACCCTTAGAGAAAATGGGTCTGAATCACATGATAACAACAAATGAGGGCTATTAAGATGCAGATTTGGCTTAAAGCAAGGTGCTGCCTCACATTAGATGTTGTTGACACCTGATTAACTCTGACTCCAAGCACTTTGGCAACTGCTTTGCACATCCTGCGTGGAGAAACAGCAGCGAGAACACCACTTGAAGATAAAGAAGGGAGATAAATCAGGCAATCGTGCTTGTTTTGCCAGAGCTGGCTCTGTATCCCCCTGCATTCACGTTCCAGGGCACGGCGAAAAGGTAATCTCATTTGTACTGTGTGACAGCTTATTTGCAACTTTGCTTACTGGCAATTTTCTAATTTTCCCTATGTGTGGTTCCTCTTCAGTCTCCCCGTTGCCCTCTCGCACTCTCAGAGAGCTGATCAAAACTACACCCTTAAACCCACATGAAAACTATTTACCCTCATCACAGCATTAAGCCTTCTCTCCAGCCATCAATCAAACAGCAATTAATACTTCTTCTTCTACAACAAACATTTACAGCCTGTGAAGTAGGACAGTTACAGGAAGGCACGTCAAGGGTGAGTAAGCAATAGGAAACATAGTATAAACACTCCACGGCTTTTAGCACCATGTGCTAGTCACATTAGTGTAACGTATCTTAAGAAATGACTTGCTCTGAATAGACTTCAAAGATCACACACAAACACAAAAAAAAACAAAATACAAATATAAATACCTTTATTATCATTGTACAAGTTCAAGACGATTCAAAATAGATGAAATGATAACACCAAGTCTGTTGTGTGAGTCATCTTAGGTCATTTTTTTTTCTTCTTTTTTTATCATCTCTCAGCATAAGGCTAACGTCTCGAGGGTCGGATATCCTGTTGTATATGCGCTGCGTTGTGAGCGGCGCTTGAACCCTCCATACCACTTCCTCTGTAGCTTGAAATTGACCTCGAGCAATTGTGAAGAGAATACAGAATAGCTTCAAACCGACAATGTAATAATTCCTGGTGACTTGCTCTAATTTTTCTTAAAACATGGATTAAAATCAGATTAGGACTTTATATGTAATTCACATAAATAGTTACTACACTAGGACGGTTTTCCAGACACTAATTAAGCCTTTACAACTCACCCATATAAACTGTACACTGTTATGAGTTCAGTTTTAGTCCAATATTAGGCTAATCAATAAATGTGGACCTATAAAACAGACACACACACACACACACACACACATATATATATATATATATATATATATATATATATATATATATATATATATATATATATATATAAATAAGCTTTTGTTATTTCTTCTGTCTAAAAGTCAGTCACTGATGGACTAGGTCAAAGACCCAAGAGCAGGTCAAAAGGCTTTTATTTTTTACCCAAATGGCATGCACTACTTCAAGTACTATATAAAGTCCATTGTGAACACAGAAAGAAATGGAATTTATTATATTGCAGGCCTATAATTTTGCAGACACAGGCATGAAAAGACAAAAAGAGAAAAGGTGGAAGGTGCACAACCCGAGCACAAAAACCCATGTCCTTAAGCGACTAATCAAACAACTCCACATCTAGATCTAGACATAAGATTATGCTAATGAATTTTAATTTGAGTGTTTAAGCATGTAAATATTCATCAGGATCGAAAATGCAGACAATCCGTGCCTAAGGACATGGCTTTTGAAATTGGTACACAGCGGAAGAAGCAAATGCTTAACGTGGTCTGGAGACATGGAGTCGATTGATGCGTTCTGATGTTGGTTTCGAGCTCTTTGCATTTAGATGTAGAATTACGTTCCTTGTGTTGACGCTTGCCTTATGTCTTGTGAATAAATTCCGTGCAGCGGGATGTTGTTGTTTTTTTGAAGCAAGTTCAAATATATTTCAAAGTGAACTTCATCATCTTCTGAAGACATAAGATGAGATAAGATAAGAAAAATAAACATGCTAACAGAGAAACAGATCAGCAGGTAATTCTTCTGACAGGGGTCTGACCCCACCGGAGGAAGATGAAAAAACACGATGTATTTTGAATACGATGGTATGCAGGAGGAGAAAAGACCTGAAATGAGAAAGGTGAATGTGTTCTTGTGTTCGCTTCCTTTGTTCTCACCAGACAGACAATTGTGTTCCCATAATAGCAGTGAGTTGATAAGTAGTTTGTGCATATCTGAAACTATGCGTTTTGAGAGTACAATTATGCTGCAGCCATTAAAAAAACAAAAACAACAACAACAAAATTTAAAAATGAAACTGTTGTGTCTTCCTTAATGATGGGTGTCTTTCCAAGGGGGAAAAAAAAGATCACAGTACACCCAGGTAGAAAAGGCCTCCATGATACCTTACTATCTGCACTGAAAAAGAACTGGTAGCCACACCACATGAACATGTGTAAGGATTTAGCAAGTGAATCTCAGTATCTACAAAGTTGGTTTAGACAGTGCGATCACAGCTGCCTTCTAACATTATTACTCGTCACAATGTATGAGATGATCCCAATAAAATCATGTCCAAATTCTATAACAGAATGTGCAGTAACGTGTTCCCTGTATGATGAAGAGCCTCTGACAATAGACCTAAGAATATACATATATATTATATATAAGTAATGATTAAAACATGGCATGGCATGCTGTTATTAAAGCTTTTCCTTTAAGTTTTTCACCACAGGAACCTCTTCAGGACAGAGACTTTTCGATTTCTTCGTAACATGACAAGTTGTGTTGTTTTCTGTCTTATTCATTTCATACAAGAGAAAAAGCAGAAGATGGTGAGGGAATGCGTGTTTATAGCTGATGTAAAGTAAGTGATAACAGGAACTAACTTGTTTTACATATGTTCCACAACATTAAACCTAACCAATAAATGTCTTAAAAAGGTATTTCTTTGTCGTTCTTTAATAAATAAAATACTGTAATTGTTGGCAAATTGCTCTCTCATACCAGAGGAATAAAACACTTTGGAAGGCATGAAAATAATCAACTCTCAGGTGGCAATGCATCACACCACCCTGCCATTAACTATTTTATAATAAACATAAGAAACTCCACGTGTTCAAAAACCTTTGACTAGCAGTGTATAGATTACTTGTAAACATATGAGACATCCTCCATCAGAATAAACCCTTGTTATTTCAGTGTATGACATATAATTCTTATCTTACATGCACATGCTTAGTGACTTTGAAAGCCATTTTGTCTCAAGGTTGGACATGAACTCAAGTATGTAATAACACATTCCAGTAAGTGTTTTATCATTTCATCACACCTACTCACTGCTAGCAGTTACTTCCAAACAGTTAGTGAAAAAGTCCGTAGTGTGAAAGAAATAATCCCTCAATCAGTGAAACAGGAAGAGGTCACAGTGTTCTCCAAACTCGACACAGATAACACTGCAGCTGGGGCCTGAGACTTTCTCATTCGCATGCACACAGCCAGTTTTCAGTGACATGGGTTTGAATAGTACGTCCTAGTGAAATTATATGTTCCTTCTCTGATACATGAAATTGCTTGTGTGTATGTAACCCTCAGCCTTAACCTTCATAACCTTTCGTCTCGAATGAGGCAAGTGGCATGTGTATACAATACATATTAATTGCTTTCACTTTTTTGTTAAATAGAACTGAGGCCATGTGTAAAGAGTTCATATGTTACCTGCAGCACTTAGAATAGATTTTGAAAGTCTTAGATATTTATTTATTTAAGTAGCACTTCTGTACGTGGCAGAGTGCCAAAAAGACTACATTAAAAAAAATCCGTATGGCTGCTAACTTTCTTGAGGTTTCCTCTTACCAAGAAATTTGGTGAAGCTGCTTGTAGTTTGTATTCTCTCAGGATGTGGACTTGTTCAGTCACCTTCAGCTCTCACATTCAAGAAGCAGTATAACACTTGTTTACTGTAGGGTTTTATCAATAGTCTTTCAGTTGTGTACTGTATGTTTATCCTTATCTTTTAATTATTTTTTGAAATATCTTATTTATCAGTAATTGTTTATTTTCTTATATATTTTTGAACAAGCATCAATGTTGATCAAATTGATCGTTGTTTCATTATTATTCTTTCAAGTTATTTTGCATTATTCCACACTTGTAAAGCACTTTGAGCATTATATTACTGTTGTTGCTGTTGTTTAAGGGTGTAATACAATGACAATTCCTGTATTTCTATTTGTTTAGTGTGCAAAATACAGTGGTGTGAAAAAGTGTTTGCCCCCTTCCTCATTTCCTGTTCCTTTGCATGTTTGTCACACTTAAGTGTTTCGGAACATCAAACCAATTTAAACAATAGTCAAGGACAACACAAGTAAACACAAAATGCAATTTGTAAATGAAGGTGTTTATAATTAAAGGTGAAAAAAAATCCAAACCATCATGGCCCTGTGTGAAAAAGTGATTGCCCCCTAAACCTAATAACTGGTTGGGCCACCCTTAGCAGCAACAACTGCAACCAAGCGTTTGCGATAACATGCAATGAGGCTTTTACAGCGTCCTGGAGGAATTTTGGCCCACTCATCTTTGCAGAATTGTCCTAATTCAGTTACATTAGAGGGTATTCGAGCATGAACGGCCTTTTTAAGGTCATACCACAACATCTCAATAGGATTCAGGTCAGGACTTTGGCTAGGCCACTCCAAAGTCTTCATTTTGTTTTTCTTCAGCCATTCGGTGGTGGACTTGCTGGTGTGCTTAGGATCATTGTCCTGCTGCAGAACCCAAGTTTGTTTCAGCTTGAGTACACGAACAGATGGTCGGACATTCTCCTTCAGGATCTCTTGGTAGACAGCAGAATTCATAGTTCCTTTTATCACGGCAAGTCTTCCAGGTCCTGAAGCAGCAAAACAGCCCCAGACCATCACACTACCACCACCATATTTTACTGTTGGTATAATGTTCTTTTTATGAAATGCAGTGTTCCTTCTACGCCAGATATACTTGGACACACACCTTCCAAAGAGTTCCACTTTTGTCTCATCGGTCCACAGAATGTTGTCCCAAAAGTCTTGGGGATCATCAAGATGTGTTGTGGAGAAATTGAGACGAGCTTTGATGTTCTTTTTGCTCAGCAGTGGTTTTCCCCTTTGGAACTCTGCCATGCAGGCCATTTTGCCCAGTCTTTTCCTGATGGTGGAGGCATGAACGCTGACCTTACCTGAGGCAAGTGAGGCCTGCAGTTCTTTGGACGTTGTTGTGGGGTCTTTGTGACCTCTTGGATGAGTTGTCGCTGCGCTCTTGGGGTAATTTTTGGGCGGCGCCGGCCACTCCTGGGAAGGTTCACCACTGTTCCATGTCTTCGCCATTTGTGGATAATGGCTCTCACTGTGGTTCGCTGGATTCAAAAGCTTTGGAAATGGCTTTATAACCCTTTCCAGACTGATAGATCGTAATTACTTTCTTTCTCAATTGTTCCTGAATTTCTTTGGGTCTCGGCATGATGTGTAGCTTTTAAGGATCTTCTGGTGGACCTTACTGTGTCAAGCGGCTCCTATTTAAGTGATGCCTTGATTGTGAACAGGTGTGGCAATAATCAGGCCTGGGTGTGGCTAGAGAAATTGAACTCAGGTGTGGACAACCACAGTTATAGTATGTTTTAACAAGGGGGGCAATCACTTTTTCACACAGGGTCATGATGGTTTGGATTTTTTTTCACCTTTAATAATAAACACCTTCATTTACAAATTGCATTTTGTGTTTACTTGTGTTGTCCTTGACTATTGTTTAAATTGGTTTGATGTTCCGAAACACTTAAGTGTGACAAACATGCAAAGGAACAGGAAATGAGAAAGGGGGCAAACACTTTTTCACACCACTGTAACTAAAATGGTAAATGGTGCACTTATATAGTGCTTTTATCCAAAGCGTTTTCACTGTGTCTCATTCACCCACACACACCAATGGTAGCAGAACTTGCCATCGGGAACAGCTTGGGGTAAAGTGTCTTGCCCAAGGACACTTCGGCATGTGGAGTCATGTGGGCCGGGAATCGAACCACCAACCAACATCTGTATCTGTATCAATTCCCACCCTCTGAAAAGTGTGTTAATTTATGCACTCAATACTTGATCAGGGCTCCTTTTGCACAAATTACTACATCACTGCGGCATGGCATGGAGGCACTCAGCCTGTGGCACTGCTGAGGTGTTATGGAAGCCCAGGTTGCTTTGTTAGTGGCCTTCAGCTCGTCTGTATGGTTGGATCTGGTGTCTCTCATAGATTCTCTATGGGGTTCGGGTCAGGCAAGTCGGCTGGCCAATCAAGCACAGTAATACCATGGTCAGCAAACCAGTCGCTAGTAGTTTTGGCACTGTGGGCAGGTGCCAAGTCCAGCTGGAAAAGGAAATTAGCATCTCCATAAAGTTTGTCAGCAGATTGAAGTATGAAGTGGTCTAAAATCTCCTGGTAGACGTTGCATCGTCCCTCGACTTGAGAAAACACAGTGGACCAACACCAGCAGATGACATGGCACCTCAAATCATCACTGACTAGGGAAACTTCACACTGGACTTCAAGCAATTTGCATTCTGTGCCTCTCCACTCTTCCTCCAGACTCAAAATATATTTACTGAGACATTAAAGCCACCTTTGCAGGTGTTTTGAGTTAATTGGCTGATTAGAGCTCCCAGTCCCAATGCACACCTCTAGTCTTTGTGAACCTTTCTGGCAAGCTTTCTAAAAGAATTTTAATTTATTTATTTGTTTGTGTATAGTATCCATTATCTGTTCATTCCGAATAATGTATTCATATTCAATTATTTTAATGAAAACCCCTACCTGTCAGATTTTTCTCCAGTGGCAAACGCCCTGGTAGAGTCGCACATGTTTCTTTATTGTTTATAAGTTTTAGCAGATCTCAATAGCCCCAAAATTTTCCTCAGATTTGCCAAGATTCTGATTCTCATGCTTAATTGCAACCAATGAAAGTTTTCAATAAATAAATATAGAAATAAACATTTCTTTCCCATTCCTATCTATCTATCTATCTATCTATCTATCTATCTATCTATCTATCTATCTATCTATCTATCTATCTATCTATCTATCTATCTATCTATCTATCTATCTATCTATCTACTGTGTTCATTTAATTTATTTCATTTACATTTTCAGCATTTGGCAGATGTACTTATCCAGCGTGACTTACAGAAGTGCCTCCTATCACCTATTTTTTCTGTGACAGAGTTGATACCTGTATGAAGTACAAGTGACAGTCACCATTAAATTCCTGAGCTGTCAGAGAGCAACCTTTGAGCAATAAAATGTCACCCTGGGGTGACAGATTGTGGCTCTTAAAGAAATTTTTATCCAGGATTTATGCTCAAAAGTGTGCAGAGAGTCAAAGGGTAAGCCAGAGAAAGCTGCTATATAAAAATATATTGGGGGAATAAAAATCACAAATGTATATATTATCCCAACCTCTCATCACTATTTTCACTGTTCTACAATAGACTCTAGCTCAAGCAAATAGACAGCTTTTACATGTGTGAGTGCAAAGTCATCTGTGACATTGAAGAAAGGAAAACCAGTTTCAGATGTGACTCCTTTTATATCAGAAGGACAGTGAGACTTTTGATGTTTTGAGTCCATACAGTAGTTATGAGCGAATACTTGAAAATCTAAAGTGATATCTAGTCAAGACATGGAGCATTGTGAACTTTTAAATTTCATTTCATTGAATCTTTATATTTATTTTGTTTCTTAGGCAAATTATAATACAGTGCAATAAATGCTTTCTGTTTGATTACATGCGGCACAGCTTAAATACAACAGTCAAAGACAGTATCCATTCTCTACATTCTCCAAAGCAAGAAATTGCAGGCAGTGCTAACGTATGAAGACACTGTGACCTTTACGAAAGCTGATAGCAGCCTTGTGCACATCAGTGTGTGCTGCACTCTCACAGAACTCTGCTACCACAGAGAGCGACGCTAGATTACACCATCTCAGCATCTCACTGAAGCCACCCGTTGTGGTTATGACAAGCCATTATCACAACAATAGCAGTATCATTTTATTTCATCTTTAGCACAACATCTCCCCATCTCTCCAGGAACCTGTGTGCAAATTGTCAACACTAATTTAGACAAAACTGTACCATGTGATGTACACTCTTTGCACCTATAATTACTAAGACATCACCACTGACAGAGGGGCAGAAACATTATGGAAAGGACTCGCAGGTTTGCTGGAATACACATGACAACACAAAATTGTGTCTCTAAAACTATATTACACACACACAAACACAATCTAAATAGATTCATGTAAGTGACTAGTGCATAAAGGTAATGTTTAAACAAGTAACATTTTTCAGAATGAATGTGCTTTCACCAAATAAACCTTATATAGAACCACATCTCTTATAATGACACTGTATTAGCTTATCGAAACCTTAACAACGGGAAAAAAAAATCACCAAGGTTACATCTATTCCTGTGTATAAAAGCAGGTGTTTCTAAAGCAACATACAAAACAGATTCCAATCCAAGTACAGTGCTGAGCATTTCAGGGTCAAGAGGCAAAAATTACAGGTAAAAATCATGGCAAAACTACTTTTATATGTAATGGGCTCTATCATTAAATATCAATTGTAGGTTTAGGTATAGGAAAATTAGTTATTTTATGTGTGACTAACATGTCGGATACACTGTACAATTCGAGGACAGTTACATACAGTATCTATAGTAAAGAATATGGACAGTCACTTTCTGCCTGAGTTGCTTTTACAAAATAAAACAGCTTAAATATGCTACCCTTGCAACATCACAAAAATTACGAAAGTTTCAACAAATTTGTTTATTAGAATGTGGAGTAAAGGGCCTCTTTTGAAAGTTTTACATCTTAACCTACAACTATACAGTATCTTCTTTGGCAATATATATATACATTATGGCCAAACATTTGTGGACACCTGACCATCACACCCATATGTGGGCCTTCCCTAAACTGTTGCCACAAAGCTGAATGTACGCAATTGTATAGAATGTCTTTGTATGCTGTAGCATTACAATTTCCCTTCACTAAAACTATGTGGCTCAAACCTGCATGGCAACACAAACCGAGCTCCATGAAGACATGGTTTGCCAAGGTTGGACTGGAAGAACTTGACTGACCTCACAGGACCCTGACCTCAATCCCACTGAACACCTTGAGACTAGAACACCAATTGTGTGCCAGGCCTTTTGGCCCGACATCAGTGCCTGACCTCACTAATACTCTTGTGGCTGAATAGGCAGAGGTTCCCACAATAATAAACCAAAATCTAATGGAAAGACTTTCCAAATGAGTAGAGACGGTTACAGCAACAAAAGTGGAACTAACTTTGTAATGGGATGTTCAACAAGCATATGGGTGTGATGGTCAGACGTTCATATACTTTGGCCATAAAGTGTAGCAGTTTAAACATTAGTAGAAACTCAATGACGTTTACAACGTTTACCAGAGAGGTTTTGTAGTCTTTATCAAAAACATATCCTAATGCTAAGTTTATAGGTCAGGATCCATATGTCAACATCCACCGCTCATCCTGAATGCAATGGATATGTCTGGCTGCTGTCAAGTTAAATATATCTATTTGTATGTGAAGTGCAATGGCCTAAGTCTGTTGTCAGCCTGTTACACATTTTTCCTGTTAGCACTGAATTATCCTTGAGGGTCTCTGCAGACTGAGGCAAGTGTAAATGGACTACATAACAAGTACCCATGAGGAGAAACACGAAGTGGCTAAAGCCATTATGCCCAATATACAGAATGGGCATAATGCCTAAAGATATGATGTAACAGAGCTAAAGAGGCAATGATGCAAATATATTATGATAAAATTTTTAGTCCTAAAGTGGTAATGTCTTGGCATAACTGGAAGAGTGACATCTGAAATGATGTAATATAAACTGCCCGATTATAACAAGTTATAAATAGCAATAGCAATGACAGGAAGATGCTGCTGCATAGCAGTTCTGTTTATAATACTAAGTTTCATAGCAATGTATGAAAAAGTCTAATCTGGCAGACCAGATTTAGAAATATAGTAATCCATGGTATGTTCTTGGGAACTTCATGAGATTGTTAAATCAAACGCATTCAAATGTATTATTAAACTAGAGATGGAGTGAGATGGAAAACAACTGGGATTACAGCAAGGGCAGATTAGTCTATCTATCTATCTATCTATCTATCTATCTATCTATCTATCTATCTATCTATCTATCTATCTATCTATCTATCTATCCATCTATCTATCTATCTATCTATCTATCTATCTATCTATCTATCTATCTATTTATTTATTAGTAGTTTGTTTTTCTTTTTTATTTACTTATTTTCCAAAAAAAAGAGCATTCGTGGAGAGTATGCTATACGAAAGCACTGCAATTTATTAATCCTCAGTCAACTCACTTCAGCTCTCGTCTATACCCAGGATCTTTCACACGTTCATTAATGATTCATGTGAGTATACCACTTCACCATGACCATGGGGTTTTCCTGAAGAGGGTAAGACAGAGCTGAACCGTATGGTTTAGTAGCAGCAAATGACTGAATGCTAGTTGATTTTTTTCTTTCCTGTTTAATACCACAACCCGCCATCACTGCCCATGTATGAAATTTTTGAATTGATATGGTCGAGCCTTCTCATTGATACAAGTCATTTCCTTCCAGTCAATCAAATGATCTGTTCAGTTGCCGGGTTTGCCCAAATGTTACGCGTGATCATACAGCCCAGTTATACTGTCGTATGCATTGATACACAGGAAAACACCAACCACAAGGGTCTGCCCCAGAAAAAATTGCAAAATCATTGGCGACTAGCTATGGTGCAGTCCCTACTGGAGGTGGTCAGAGCACCTGTAAAAGTTCTTGTAAAGATATTTTGTGATAAAAAAAAAAAAAACAATAAAGGACAGAATCCATCCCAATCTGGGTCTAAAATTACTCTGCTATCACATAAGCAGAGGATTGTCCCCTTCCCTTTGGCTTTGCTCTAGCATCTAGGGAGTTAACAAAATGTATGTGAGTCGCCAGAGACCATGCAACATGCATTGTCCCTTATCTGGGAGATTCTCTCTTATCTACGACTGTCTACTGTGCAGACCACAGCAGCAAGCCTTACTAAAAGTCAATAATGAAAAGAATTACTACACTACTGGACTTTTTTTTATAGAAGACATAAACACTTCAATTATGGATGCAACCATGAAATCAGCACCCACACATAACCCATATGTAATGCCAGGCTGGAGCACTGATACGTTTGGCTCAAGTAGTGAACACTAGGAATGTTTCACACAAACCATTTCATTGTTGGCTGAATGCTCAGAGCCTATTAGCATGTCATAAATGCTGTGTCAATGTGTTTGAACATTGAGGAATTGGTTCAATGCAGGTTTTCTCAGTGCAAAAAGTGAAATATTAAAAATAGATGGGAGGAGTGTGGAACAGAAAAAAAAAACATACATGAGAGTTAAAGAAAGGTGAAACAGTGAGTTTGGATTCAGCATATCAAAGCTGTGTGGGTAGTGTAGTAATGTCTACATATTCTTATCTATATATGCGTGAAGTCATGTGTCAAGCGGATGCCATGAACACATAAAGGTGAGACTCTGTCTGAGGTTTTTTGTCTTTTCAGAGGTTAAAAACCTCATTTATTTGAAGGGATACTCCTCATAGGTCAAGCTCTGCTTACCATGCTTCAAGTCCTAGAAATATGATTCTCATGAGTGGCATGGGATTTTGGCACAGGGCTGGCATGGATTCTAGACAATTAATAGGGCAGTTGTAAGGGGATTTGTATGGTTGTAGGCTGTAAGGGTTTTCTTCATCTGAACAATCATATATCCCTTATAATGTTCCCACAAGGAACCTGCCTTAAAAAGATGGATCAGACTTTATATATATATAAAAAAGAAGTATTTTATCATACAAATAAATTTATTTTGAGAGTTTAAGTATATTCTATACTTACAACATCTAGCACAATTGCTAAAGGTTATCCATAAGCATGCTGAAAAAAAGCATATCTCCCTGATGGTTCCTCAACCATTATTCTATATCAGTTTTTAATTCCTTCTGTCATGTTTGACCAAACATGATCACATGTTAATATTCGTCTTCAAGATTGTAACATATAGTTAGAGGTGGGACATGTGTATACGCTCAGTGTGATCTTTATTGGGGTGAAACCCACAAATTATAACCATAGTACATATCAGGAGTCAACATAAATTCAGATAGTATTAGGATAAAAATCTCCATAATCACAAATTGTGAAAAGGGCCAGGGACAATTTAACAAGAAACATGGACCACAAAATACAGAATTATAAAGCAAACAAGGCAACCAAGACAGTTTTGCAAATATTAATGCTTTTAGCTGGATGATTTGTAGACTGTACTGTACTGTACCACTGAACAATTCTGAACCACTAAGCAAAATATAATTTCCTGTCTTTGCTCATAATGATTAATCAGCTTATTGTGCATTAGGCAGAAAATACTCAGTAAAGTATTTGCTATGCAAGTTAATGTTGTGTTTGCTTTGATGTTCGTCATTTACAAAAAAAATCCCTCCACTATCACACAGGAGTGAACACAAGGTATGTTTATATGCTGATAACCTTTCAATTTATCTGTGTCACCCACTTTCCTCCGCTTCTGTGGTGTAATCCATTCTGTAATGTCTCACAATCTTTGAACACTCTTCAGGAAATTTTTGATATATGAAAGCAAATTTTTTGTGGTAGAGAACCTGACCTCTATCTCTTCCAGGCAATGTTTCAAAATGAATATCTTAGCAAAAATGTTTACCTTTATAAATCTACCTTTTCGCACAAATTAAATTAATGGCACAAACATTATGCAGGAAAGTCTCTTTGTATTGTAAAGGAGATCCTTCAGACATCAACAACAAAAAAAAATTGGCTTTGCACTTTCCAACTTTTTATCTCAATACCAGGCTGCTAACGGTCAAAAACTGACTAAGCAAATGAATTATTTGCTTAGATTCCCTGGAATAAACGGCTGCTCATTAAAATTCCAAGCATGTCATCTTCTTTACCTGCTTTGGTTTCTACTCCCTTTCACTGTCTGTTATACAATTTAAAAAATTAATTGTGGATTTAAGTGGATTCCATTTTTTCTCTTTAAATTGAATTGCATGCACTAGAGAGCCTGTTTCTAATAATCTCTTCCATGTTCTGTTCAAGACTCAACATTTGCACTAGGTAACTGTTATTAAGTCCTATGACATTAGCTGGAATTAAGCCCTGTGGTGATCTTTTACTTTATTTAGAAACATATTTTGCACAGGTGCATCATTATGCTTAATCTAAATTCTGATTCATACCCACTTGCTTCATTACTTTCAGCTTTTTGATGTGCATGGAAATATTTTGTCTCATTTCCCACACCTCCTCCCAAGTCTTCATGGGAAAGGCTCTTGAGACTCTTTCTAAATCCGAAGAGACTCATATCAGATTTTTACCACACCCTAATTTCCTGGAGATACTGTAGTGTCTCCAAAACAAAATCTAAATGGGAACTCATACTACAATTAACATAGGAACCAAGGAAGAGGGCACTTGTTGGACTGAACTACTCCTTACTAAACTACTAAACTCCTCAGCTTCTTTCACCTGAAGGTTGCTAATGCTATTAATCAGTGATACACAAAGACTAAGGCCCTACATTTAACCCCTCGTTCACTTTCTACATAGGCGAATGATGGATCACAAAAAGGTATGGGACTGGAAGTTAAAGTTAATTGTGTTAGTGGTGTGAAGGACTCTAAAGTGGAAATTGGTATATACGGTAGTAAAAAGGCCACTTTAAATGCATTCAAATTAATTTTGCTGCCCTGAACAACTTATGAATAAAGGGTATAACCTTCATATTGTATGTGAATACAATACACCAAAATCGGTGTCAAACTACAACCCCCAAAATGTATCACAGCCTATAAAGACGGCCACTCTAAACTACAACTCCCAACTGACAACTTTATCAATGTGCATTATTTGAAAGACTAAACCTGACGAGTCAGCCACTCCAACAGCCCTTGCACATCCAAGCTATGGAAGGGGCCCTGAACCCATAGGAGGAGGGTCAATAACCCACTATACTGAATCTCTCAGTGCCTTGCACCAAGAATGCATTTCACTGCTCATCACTGTCATGACCAAGTTTCCAGTTGTGCTGGGGTTCCCCTGGATACACACCCATGAACCATAAATCTCCTGGACTGAGAGAGAAATCACCAGGACTTCAAGGAAGTGTCCTGCAAGGCCTATGATGGCACCATGAGCTCACAGCAGGTGCCATGACCCCTTGCATCTGTATCTACCCCCTTTCCGCCAAAGAAAGCCAAGCTATGGACAAATACATCAAGTATGCCCTGAAACAAGGGTATATTCATCCTGTCGGCAGAAAAAGGGCGTGGCCTTAGGCCAAATCACTGTCAAGTATCATTGTCCTCTGCCCTTCGTCCCAGCAGCACTGAAACAGCTTTGTGAAGCCAAGATTTTCCCTCAACTCAATTTGTGCAATTCTTATAACCTAATCTACATCAGAGAAGGCACCAAATGGAAAACAGCCTTTAGCTGTCACCTCTGTCCACACTGAGTACTACGTAATGCCATATGGGCTCTCTTGCATACGTTGGGTGTTCGAATGTTTCATCAGTATCCAAACATGATGGGCGAGTTCGTCATTGTGTACACTGAAGACAATTTGATTTACTCCCCATCCTTGAATATATCAACACTGCCAAACAACTAAACTCAAGCATGCTGGGCCTTGTTTTTTTTTTTTTTTTGTCTAATTTCAGATCTGCCTCACATATCGCCCAGGTTCCCAGAACGCCAAAGCAGATTCCCTTTCACACTTATATCCTTCCCCTCCCAAAGAGAACATGGAAGAATACATCTTGATACAGTCACGCTTTGTAGGGGCAGTAACCTGGGAATTCAACCATGAGATCGACATCCCTCCTTAACAAAGAATCCCCAGTCAATGTCCTGTTGACAGTAAGTATGCGCCACACCATCTTAGAGACAAACTCATCACATTGGCACACACCTTCCTAGATTCTTGACATCCAGGCACCCATCGAACTTCTCAGCTCCTACAGTGTAAATACTGCTGGTGCCACCTATTCTCTGATATCCATATAGTACGCTCATGGTCCTCATGCACAACCTGTGCTCAAGCCAAAGTTCCAGCCAGCAAAAAAACTTATCCCAATGCCTATGCCACATCAACCAAATTGGGAGTGACAGAGAATCCAGTTCACATCACAAGCTTGGCAGGGCTTCATGGAAAAGCTGGGGTTATCCATCAATTAACAAGTTAACATTCCACATTGACATCCAACAGCTGCCCTCCCACACACAGGGAGGAAATTCCCTGGATCTGGTCATCAGTTGCCCCTCTCTAGCTACAGACATAAATACTACCACACGCCACATCTCTGATCATCACTTGGTGTCCTTCACCATCACCCTCACTATCCTGCCTAAAACCAGCTATCAATTCTTTTCTTCCACTCGTTGAAACCTCCACTCTATCTTCACTTCCTGTGTAGCTTCCTGTACCCTGTCATCCCCACCAGACCCTGACAACGTTTCCTCCCTACCATCGGAGGGTACATACTCTACACTTTCCTCTCCTCGCGTTTCCTAATCCATGGACCTCCTCTGCCCTCTGTCTTCTAAACCCTGGATGATTTTGTTGCCTGTTCCTGGGCTATCGGATGTGTTATGCAGTGATCAGAGAGAATTAAGAACAGCAGAGAGAATGTGGAAAAAATCACAACTTGACACATACAGTATCTCACAAAAGTGAGTACACCCCTCACATTTTCGTAAATATTTGATTATATCTTTTAATGTGAATTGATGTGAATTAATTGAAGAAATGACACTTTGCTACGATGTAAAGTAGTGAGTGTACAGCTTGTGTAACAGTGTAAATATGCTGTCCCCTCAAAATAATTCAACACACAGCCATTAATGTCTAAACCGCTGGCAACAAAAGTGAGTACACCTCTAAGTGAAAATGTCCAATTATCCATTTTCCCTCCCCGGTGTCATGTGACTTGTTAGTGTTACAAGGTCTCAGGTGTTAATAGCAAATGGTAAATGTGCACTTATATAGCGCTTTTATCTACTTTACACTGTGTCTCATTCACCCATTCACACACACTGACACACCAATGGTAGCAGAGCAATGCCATGCAAGGCGCTAGCTTGCCATCGGGAGCAACTTGGGGTTCAGTGTCTTGCCCAAGGACACTTCAACATGCGGAGTCACCCGGGCCAGGAACCAGGAACCAAACCGCCAACCCTATGATTAGTGGACAACCCACTCTACCAACTGCGCCACAGCCACCACAGGTGTGTTAAATTTGTTGTCATCACTCTCACACTCCCTCATACTGGTCATTGGAAATTCAACATGGCACCTCATGGCAAAGAACTATCTGATGATCTGAAAAAAAGAATCGTTGCTCTACATTAAGATGGCCTAGGCTATAAGAAGATTGGCAAGACCTGGACACTGAGCTGCAGCACGGTGGCCAAGACCATACCGCAGTTTAACAGAACAGGTTCCACTTAGAACAGGCCTCGCCATGGTCCACCATAAAAGTTGAGTGCACGTGCTCAGCGTTATATCCAGAGGTTGTCTTTAGGAAATAGACGTATGAGTGCTGCCAGCATTGCTGCAGAGGTTGAAGTGGTGGGGGGTCAGCCTGTCAGTGCTCAGACCATACGCCGCACACTGCATCAAATTGGTCAAGCGTGTGTGACGGCAACCAAGTGAGGAGTAAAAAGACACGTGTGTCTTCCCTACAGTCAAGCATGGTGGTGGGAGTGTCATGGTCTGGGGCTGCATGAGTGCTGCCGGCACTGGGGAGCTACAGTTCATTGAGGGAACCATGAATGCCAACTTTTTCTGTGACATTTTGAAGCAGAGCATGATCAGTATGCAGTATTCCAGCATGATAATGACCCCACACACACCTCCAAGACGACCACTGCCTTGCTACAGAAGCTGAGGCTGAAGGTGATGGACTGGCCAAGCATGTCTCCAGACCTAAACCCTATTGAGCATCTGGGAGGCATTTTCAAACGGAAGGTGGAGGAGCACAAGGTCGACATCCACCAACTCCGTGATGTCATCATGGAGGAGTTAAGTAGGACTCCAGTGGCAACCTGTGAAGCTCTGGTGAACTCCATGCACAAGAGGGTTAAGGCAGTGCTGGAAAATAATGGTGGCCATTCAAAATATTGACACTTTGTGCCCAATTTGGACGTTTTCACTTAGGGGTGTACTCACTTTTGTTGCCAGTGGTTTAGACATTAATGGCTGTGTGTTGAGTTATTTTGAGTCAACAGCAAATTTACAGTTACACAAGCTGTACACTCACTACTTTACATTGTAGCAAAGTGTCATTTCTTCTGTGTTGTCACATGAAAAGATATAATCAAATATTTACAAAAATGTGACGGGTGTACTCACTTTTGTGAGATTCTGTATAAATGGGCAGTGGTGGCTCTGGGTTACTGATCAGAAAGTCGGGGGTTCAAGCCCCAGCACTGCCAAGCTATCACTGTTGGGCCATTGAGCAAGGCCCTTAACCATCTCTGCTCCAGTGGTGCTGTTTCATGGTTGACCCTGTGCTCTCACCCCAGCTTCCTGACAGGCTGGGCCATGCGAAGA
Organism: Ameiurus melas; assembly: GCA_012411365.1. Lineage (NCBI taxonomy): Eukaryota > Metazoa > Chordata > Actinopteri > Siluriformes > Ictaluridae > Ameiurus > Ameiurus melas. The sequence goes on along the minus strand of CM022767.1, from coordinate 24,761,961 downwards.
AAAGAATTTCACTGTTCTACTGTATATGTGACCAATAAAGACTCATATTATATATATATATATATATATATATATATATATATATATATATATATATATATATATAAAAAAAAAAAAATAAATATATAAAAATATATAAATATATATATATATATATATATATATATATATATATATATATATATATATATATATATATATATATATATCAACAAGAAATGTGAATCTTAACTGGTATATAAACAGTATACAAACTTGTACTATTGGCAAAAGTGGGTGGTGAGCTGTTTACAGAAATGTGATTGGATGAAGTAATGGCATTAAAAAAAAAGGAGCCATTCATTTGTTTACAGTCTCTTTTTTGGCACCCGCATGCTAATCTCTTCTCTTCCCCCATAACACAGTGAAGTAGGGGAGTACAGAAAGTTTCAGAGAACCCAAAGCCACCACTAAAAAAGTTCAATATGAATCATGACTGCGTAACGAGAGGTGCAACTTGATACAACTTAAGCATGTGACAAGTTGCGTAAATCCTCCCTGGCTTGGGAAAATCACTGTCTTGAGCAAAGAATTTAGCATGTGAGACTCACCGTTTCCTGCTATCCACCAGGTGGCACAGTTCTGATGGGAGCTCCTGGGAAAAAAAGGGACAAAAATCTAAAACACCAACTGACTGCATTCCTGGGTAATTTCCAGACACACCTCCCCACACCCCCTTACAAAACACTGCCACACACTCCTCCTTCTCTGTCTCTCTCTTTCTCTCTCGCTCTCTCTGTCATGCATGTTAGGCAGCCAATATTTTTGTTCCAGTGAAATTCTTGATGATCGTATTTTGATTTATCCAAACTCCTATTCCAAGACCAGAAATATGGGCTGTACTTGCTTATTACTATCTCCCTACGCCTATTCCATGTATTAGTTTCGCCACAAAGTTGTGAGGGTTCAGCAAACAGGTTATCACAGTAAATTTCCTCAAACTGACTGATTCCTGGGAAGGTGTTTAGGCCACAATAGCAACGGAGGAAGATTATGTCAGATTTTGCTAAACAGACTCTCTTTCTACTACACTGTGACTTGAAAAGAATGTTGCGCAGGTCAAGTTCAAGTTAAAAACACACATAATGTATGATGGAAAACACAAACGATTAAACAGCAGTGAGTAAAAACACCGGAAATATGCAAATGCACACACGCTCCGGTTGAATTTTAGCAGGCAGGTCTATCTCATATCTGTAGAGGATAGACACCTGCCACATGTTAGCCAAGGCTGCAAATGTTTTTATAACAGTTTATAAGAGCTTCTTTCCTGAGTGCCTTCCTGGAATTCTCATATTTTAAAACTGTTAGTGTTTTTCATTGATATATCTATGACTGGACCTGTTCAACTAAATCAGTCCATGGATATTATAATGGAGAGCCAAAAGAGAACTTTAATTTAAGAACTTTATTTAAGGTTAATTATTTGGTGCCATATCAATGGTGCCATGTCATTACTTAAAGAAAAAAAAAACTAAAATTTTACTGTGCAGTCTGTTTGGAAATGGAGTATGTTAGGGTTTCATTGCTTCCTCCTCCAAACATGGATCACACCATGGCTGTATACAGATATGTCAATTCTGGGCTTCCTGAAAAAACATGTCTCTGGTTTGCCTTTAATTTCACATCAAAGTTTGATATATTTAATACAATATAATCAGACATCCTATACAACATCAAATTGTTCTGCTCTCCCTCCTGCTGTGAACCCCTTGAATTGTTGTTACTTTCTGCTCATTAGTGATGACCCAGGCTGTATGCCCTTTACATTCGAGGACAAGAAGATAAGTCGCAGCACATCAGGTCATTCTGTATGATAAGATCCTCTGCAAGCAAAACAGAAAAACTGCTAGGCAGCCTAACCTCACTCTCAGTTTCATTCCACCTTGAAACAAGAGGCCACTTAGCCAGAAGAGAACTGTTACAGGACTTCCTTATACATGCACTAATCCTTAGCTCATCAGGAAGTAATGAAGCGTATACTGTACATGCCAAATGAGTCGCATATAAATATTAATAATGGTAATCTTGTTAACTCAATTCTCTTAATTAATACTGTGACTTAATACTGTAACTACTCTACTGTAGAGTGTGTTCAAGTCATTTGGGATGGTATAAATACAATAACACAATTCACACTTAAAAGCTAATAAGTCACTTTAAGACAACAGAATCAAATCCAAATAATGGTACTATATAAATGGATGTGCTGAAGATCTCACAGGAAGCTGATACATTAAGTATACAATATTTACTGCAGTATATGCTAATAAAAGTGGTTTTTAAGGCCTAACTTTGAGTGTTGGTGCCAGACGGGCAGAAACTGCTGATCTGCTGTGATTTTCACACACAACAGTCTATAGAGTTTACACATAATGGTGGGAAAAACAATAAACAACCAGTGTGCAGAAGTTCTGCGGTCATAAACACTTTGTAAAGTGATGCAAGCAGTCAGGGGAGAATGGCCAGACAGGTTTAAGCTGAAAGGAAGGCCACAGAAGCACAAATAACCACTCTTTTCAACTGTGGTGAACAGAAAGCATCTTAGAACACACACGATGTCACACATTGAGGCTGATGAGCTACAATAGCAGAAGGCCACATCGGGTTCCACTCCTGGCAGCCAAGAACAGGAATTTGAGACTACAGTGGGCACAGGATCAATGAAACTGGGCAATTGAAAAACACTGGGTTAAATCTGGGCTAAACAGTTTATGATCTTTTAAAGAGGCCAGTGAGTGTGTTTTCTTTTATGGTTTTATTTAGGTAGGAAGGTGTAGGAAACCAAAATATGCCCAAATTTTTTGTTGGAAATTGCCTAAGCTTTGATTATAGGTTAATGCTTGGGTTAATTAGCATCTATATAATGGGAAAGATCTTTATTAACAATGCTAGTCACATATTTTTTAGTATTACAAACTGGAACTGAAATTCACTTAATCAGGATTATATGTCATGAATGCACACTAAATAAAAGAATAAAAATAATAGTGGCGGAAATCAATATAGTTTGGGGGGGGCATTTGAGCACATAAGTGTTCACCTTGGTTGGAAGACCCTGGAGTTTGTTAAAGAACATTCTGAAATGAACAGTCCATTTCAATTGAAGTTTGTCACAATAGAAAATGTGGAAAATATCAAATTGGGGGGCTGGGAGGGGTAAAGCAATGTATGCGCTTTATTGTTTCCTGATACACTAAGGATTAATTCTTGTATTAGTTAAACGGTATGAAAGTATCAGTTAGTTATTAATATCTGTTTATTTGTGGATCTCGAAGCAACTTAGAATTGGAAGCTGTTTGATACTCTGAGCATACATTAAAATATTGAACCTGCTCCCCAAGTTTATAACTAAACCCTTGATCATAACACAGTTATAGCTTTTTAGTTGAGGAAGTCGAGTGATGCCAGGACAGCTGTGTGCACTGACACCCCAACCTCATCCCCCCGCCCGCCCCTCGCACATGCACACATACACACCACCCACTCTCAAGGTTGAGCATCAATGTTCCCACTCCTCTATAATGTCACCATGCTCATACCTAGGAGAGGAAGTGGCACAACACTCCCCAGCAGTGCACCTCGAACCTGTGACATCCTGTGCTGATGTGTGCACATGCACCCTGATGCCGCACAGCTCTCACCACGGTCCCAATCTAATTCCACTTCAAACTGGAGCATCCTGCAGTAAACTATACAGAGGTTCATTAATGAATATTCAAGTTGTGTTTCATTCAAGCGATTGCTTGCGCGTGGAAAAAAAAAAAAAAGAAAAAGAAAAAAAAAAGAAAAAAGAAACGGCTGAACTGAGTTGGAGAAAAATTCAGGGGCAAACCGCAGAGAGCCTCACAATCTCACCACAGAAACGGAGTGTCATGACTGCAACACTGTAGGTGGCTGGAGCACACCAGCTTTACGTCCATGTCAAAGCTTTGTCTGATTTGAAGAATTGCAGTGTGGTTCCACCGATTCCCCAACTGCTAGCGGCCCCACCTCAATCTGGCATCTGACAAGGGTTTAAGAAACTACATTAAAATACTGCACACTGTGAGCCAAAATTTCTAAGCATGTTCTCACCAAAAACACACTGAAATCTGATTGCAAACATCAACAGTGGCAAAAAAATATTAGTTACATATTGGACACTGGTAGTAACATATTGGTGGCAAATAAACATGTATACAGATAAATCCCTAACAAAAATAAGAGATTGGAGCATTAGATAAATAACTCTCCCCAAAGTCAATGTGAAAAAGAAAATCAGAATAAAATCAATGTCAATATGAACTTTGAATCTAAGCACTTAAGTCCTCTGTGCAGAGGTGAGAAGTGCATGGGTGAGATTGAGTCTCTTCAGTCGTCTGACCATGACTCATGTTGACACTCCTACAGCTCTTTCCAGAGTCGATGCTCTCTAGACACACGCTATGCACACTATTCGCATGTGTAAAATAAAGAGTCTCTTCACTGTGTGTGTGGTTTCCTTTTTTTTTGTTAAATATAATTTTTCACAGAATACAAAAGCGATATGCTGACATTTACTTGATACTAAGCCACAGAGTTACTAAGTCTCCATGGGAGGGAATTACAAACAAGTAGACGCTGTGTATTAAACTGCTCAGAAAAAAAAAACCATGATGTGATGAATAGAGAAGCAGGAACCACAGAAATAGCCCCCCACCTCCACTACACATGCATCAAGTCATGCCACTGTGACAAAAACAGGCTCAAACCTGACTGATAACAATACTGACACTCGCTGCTTCCTTTCATCACTGAAAGCAATCTACCCTTCTATGAGTGCACAAAGTGCACTTTCACTATCGGGGAAATAGATTTTATCGATCAGGGTGCAGAGAACGCTTCATGTCAGCACATGGTTTCTGAAAATCTGGACACAATTTCATCTAGAAGGGACTGACTTCATAATCTCAACATAAACATTGCAAAAAGCTCATACATGAACTAGCCAAAATCTTACTGAAAATGACTTTCAGTCACATAGATTAATGCATTGTGCTCAAGCACATATTAATAAATTAGGAATAAGACACAACAGGGTGCGTTGCTATAGGAAAATAATCCACAAAGGGGTGATATGATGTGATCTGATGTCATATACTACTCTGAAGTGTGTTATTCCTTTTATACCACCATTTAAACTACCACCAATTTGCCAACTATTACCATTTTTATTTAAGTAGACAATGACACGTTGTATTTTAACATTTATATAGACATGTTTAATGCTGGTTTGTTCCTGTTATAGCTTACATTATAGCAGCTATAAACAGTCTCTGTTGGGAGGGTGGTTAGCACAGTGGTTAACACGTTCGCCTCACACCGACAGGGTCTGGGGTTTGATTCCTACCGTGGCCCTGTGTGTACGGAGTTTGCATGTTCTCCCCATGCCCATGCTCCAAAGACACCCATGGTAGGCTGATTGAGTGTGTACCCCCACAGTCCCCATGTACACCCTGGACAAGGTTTTTCAATCCATTGAAGGGCACAATCTACAATCTCATACACACTGGACAGGGTGTCAAACAAATTGCAGGGTACAATCTCATACACACTCACACACCCATTCATACACTACGGTCACTTTAGACACGCCAATCAGCCTACCATGGGTCCCCATGCTGCAGTACTCCGGGTACTCCGGTTTCCTCCCCCAGTCCAAAGACACCCAAAGTAGGCTGATTGGCACATCTTAAGTGACCATAGTGTATGAATGTGAGTGTGTATGAGATTGTGCCCTGCAATGGATTGACACCTTGTGAAAGATGCTTCCTGGGATAGGCTCCAGGTTCCCCCGCGACCCTGAAAAGGATAAGCGATATAGATGATGGATGGAGATATATATATATATATATATGAAGCTTGCCATGATGCTGTCTGTCCTGAACACTTTCCTGTGTTAAAATACATAATGGCTGCTACAGTGCTAACAGTCTCTGTCCGTAGATATTAAATAAAAGACTCTTTTTAGAATGCTTCAAGCTTATTTTTGGAAGTAAAGGTTAAGTGTAAGTTTATTTATTTTATTTGAACCTGTTTATTATTAGTCTTATATTATGAGGAGCATCTGCCACACAAGTCCCCATGAATGTGTTGTTAGAATTGATCACATATTAGAACAAATGCATTTATATAAACCTATGATTTGAATATACAAGTGCATTAATGACTATGACCATGATTACAGCTGGCACTATTGTCAGAGCTGCTGTTATAGAACATTAATCAACACCTTTTAAGCTCAGATACAAAGCTGTGGTATAATATATTTATAACGCATTCATAAGCTCAAATCTGACGCTATTCAATCATTTTAATGTAGCACAATACCACCACATTAAAACTACATTCTCATTCTCAAGCCAAGCATATTTCAACCCTCTCTGATGTTATGTTTATAATGAATCAATCCTCGAGCTCGTCATCCTTCTACGTTTGTGAGTTCAAGCACAGATGTTTTGATCAGGTTAATAGGACTCACAGTATCCTAAAGCGACATTTCAGATGTAACAGCCTGCTTTTCAGTATGTCTAACCCAAACATTAAATGGCAAACAGCAATTGGCCATGCGAGGAGCTCAGCAATTAAGGGACAACCATTCTAGATCAAAATGAGCAGTAAATTGCTGACATGAAGAAAGGGGTTAAGAGCGTAGTCCTGTATGGACAACAATGAAGGAAAAACCTCCTGCAAACTTCATAACACAAAAAGTGGCTTTTTTTTGAAGAGGAACTGAGAGGGTCTCGGCGTACGCGCCTACAGCAGATGTTACAGCACAGTTGCATCATTCGTCTGACAACCAGGCCGGCTCAAGTCTTCGCTGACAATGAGAGCTGAAGCTGGCGAAAAATTTTTGCTCAGAGACGGGGGAAATTTTTGCCATTCATGTACAAAAAAAAAAAAAAATAGCATGGAGAAGCTCCCAGTGCTAAAGCTTTTGTTAACCGTGCAAAAACAGCAACCAATTTAGCACAAGCAGACTCTTGTTTCATGAGTTCTGACACACTTTAGAATCCATATTAACAACTCAAACAGCAGGGCTGTGTGAAGAGCATCATCATTTCTTTATAAGGAGTATTGTATTCAAACAGGAATGTAACACACTGCACGAAAAGGAGTCAAAATACAATAAGGCATCAACGTTTTGCCCTCATAATAAAACAGGTTTTTCCACCTTGCAAATCTGACCCAGAGGTGCCAATCAGACCGTGTCTGATGAGACACAATTTCACTGATAATTGATTTAAGCTTCTTTATTGCTGTACCCTCCCATTTGTTTTTTATCTAAGTGGGTCACTTATTTTTGCCAAGGTTTCGCAGTAATTATCTTATTCGGATGATGCTGGGCACTGCAGGGGGCCGCCGTAAATTACACCACACCCCCCAAATCTCTTGGATGCTCTACAGCTGGGTATTATGCACAGCCTCATCGGTGTGCCCTAAAACAACCCCCGAGTGTGCTGAAAAAAGTTGACGCTGCTCTTTGTTTTTGAACTCAACAAGCTCTTGATTTGGCAGTGTGGAATCTGAGCTTTGATTATTTCAGAAATGCTTCTCCCTGTTGGTTTGAGAATACCTGAGGTGGGTTTAGTGGGTTGCCAGATTCAAACCGGCAGATAGCAGAGAGAAAATGTTTCCTGTATTACAAGAGACATGACAAACAAGGGTAAAGTGAGTCCATCCAGATGACATGAATAACTTTATTCACTCAAGCTGCATTAATATTGCTTCCCATGAAACTTCTCTTTTATCTCATTCACTTTATTTTCCATTATTGAGGATTAGTGTAATTTTCACTGTATTCTTGTAAAAAAACACATTAGAACTATATATATATATATATATATATATATATATATATATATATATATATATATATATATATATATATACACACACACACACACACACACACACACACACACACACACACACACACACACACACACATAACATAACAAGCAACAATTAGTAGTGAATAATAATACTCTCTGTAATATGTGACATGGTCCTAGCACCAAATCAGTTATTATTATACTTGTTATATTATTATAAGTATATATACATATTTATTTAGTTCTTGTCAATACATTGATTTGATGGTTTTACATTATTCGTGAAGCTTTTTGGGAGATTTAAGTGCTGATTTAAATCACCTGAAGTGTGTACAAACACAGAAGCACCCACATGTTTAAAGGTTAAAGTTATGTTGATACTACAAGATGTGATATAATAGGATCCTGTATTCAGAACTGACATCCACATAAGCTATATTTATAATAATGCATAGACTTTTCAGGTTATTTATTATTATTTTTTTTGTCCAGTTTAATTGTGATTTGTCACCAGTTATATAAGTATGTTACAACTCTCGTCTCCATAACGCAAAACTCATCAAGTGATCAGTGAACACACACAAAACACAATCAATTTATAAAGTTGAATCCGTTTCCTCCTTCACTAGGGTTTTTTTTTTTTTTTTTTTACAAAGTAGGTCAGTTGGTGTTAAGCGGAAGACCGAGAGTAAGTTCTTGAACTCCACAATGCTCACAGCATTTTGTGTGGTTTTCTCGTGAAATTACTGTGCACATGATGTACTGTCATCGCCGATATTCAACATGTCAAACTGTGCTTCTGCTGTAACACACTAAACAATGATGGGAAAAAGAAAGGACTCGAGAGTGGTATTGCGCACGTCTGCTTTAACTCTGTATATCAACCCACACAATCTGAGGTGCAGCTAGCCAAAGTAGCACTGAAGCAGACTATTTTTGGAACACGTCTTCCTGTCTTTCTTACCTCAATGCTGGCAACTCTGTGTACTCAGATATGCCAAATGTAAACGAAGTTCAAAGCAGCGTGGTGGTGTATAAAACGTGAAATATAAGACATAAGAAATGTTGCGTTTGACATTTTATTGGTCTAGCACTGAACAAAAAGGACACGTGCATGTGCAGAAATGTTTTGGAATCAAGTAACATGAATCATGTCCATGGAGAAGAGTTATCTGAACTGAAAAGAATGCAACCTATCAACTTAAGGTCAGAGGAGCAACGTTGAGGTAATGAAGTCCTAGTGTGTTTGTGTGAGCCAATGCAATAAACAAGAGGAGAAAGGGAAAGAAAGAGCAATATTATAAAGTAACTGCCTCATGAATCTGACTAGAACTTGTGTGCAGGTTTCTTTCCTCCTCTCACGATCAAAGTGTCAACATTTAATTTCTAATAATTGCAGGTTTCTTTGAGAAAAAGAGGTGTTCAAAAAAATAAAAAATAAAATAAATAAATAAAAATATATATATATATATATATATATATATATATATATATATATATATATATATATATATATATATATATATATATATATATATGTATATGTATATGTATGTATGTATATGTATATGTATATACATACACCTTGGACTGGGCAACAACGCTATCATCTGTTTCAGAATACTGCATTTAAAAAAAAAAAAAGACCCGAGTAAGAAGAGGGGGAAAAATAAAGTCACATGAAGCTTGGCAGTTTTGCGAAGGCTGAATTTCCCACATGGCTGGTTTGATCTTCAACTTCTTATCTTGTGGGGTTATAAAAGTTCAAATTCTTCACACAGTCTTCCCTTAATAGCCCTGTGACAGCGCAAAGTCAGAAGGACTACACACAAGAAAAAAGAGTTTATGTCATTTAAGAGGCACAAGTGGAGATCAGGTACATGTAAATACATTCATAGAAATAATAAATATCTAAAGAAATATTAATAATATCTAAATAATTATTCATTATTAATATCTACACATCAAATGTAACCACAAACAGAGATCATTTGAATTGAGCACATTTAATAAATGTATATACAGTGCCAAGAAGAAAGCCATTTCTCAAAGATATCCATAAAAAGTCTCGTCTAAAGTTTGCCACAAGCCACCTGGGAGACACACCAAACATCACACCAAACGTTGAGAAATGGCTTTCTTCTTGCCACTCTCCCATAAAGGCCAGATTTGTGCAGTGTACGACTGATTGTTGTACAGGCACTGTATATATATATAAACAAAGACTACATTTAAAAATATATTTTTAATAAATAAAACATAAGAAGCATTATTAGAAATCCTTTTACGTGTTCTATACATTGCTTGACTGTATCTTCATGACAAAAACAGCATTTTGATATTTTTCCCAAACTGAGCGTAGGTCCTCAGTAATATTGGCAGTTGAGTATGAGTATCAGTGATGAAAAATGAGGATGTTTTCTGTAAAAGCCAGGTTAGTCTTCATGCATATGCAGCTTTTGTCTACTCAAACTAGTAGAGCAATTACGCATGAATAATTTAAGACCAAATTGCTTATTTAAACTGAAAAATGAGCCTGACAGAGTAGATGTAAAAGGGTAAGCAGGGAGAAGAGCATTATGTATGAAAAGCATCACAATCTCTTCCATATATCATTGTGTAACAGATGGTGCCACACACATGACCACACACATCACTGTGTTTACCCTTGGGATATTTACTACATGCTGCAACACATTGAACTGAAAGACAGCACTCCACATACACGAGGCTCCCATATCCGTGTGGCATGCTCAAAGACTGAAGGAATGTCCTGCTCATAGTAAAGCAACTGCATACAGAAAAAGCACAAATTACTTACAAAATGATTTCCCTGTGTTCCTAGACAAAACTTGTAGTAGATTGGGAGATACATCAGGCTGTTCAAACAGCATCTGTCCACAAATCATTTAACCCAAGTTAAATATGTGATCCTCTTTGTAAACAGACGTTCTGAGAATAAGATAAGTGGTCGCAGATTAGAAAGAGGAGCTCATTTAAGCTTATGTACTATGGAGGCTTTCCATACCAACGCTTGCTTTCCCTTTTGTCTCTCCCTTTTGAATAATCGATGTCAATTCCTTTACTTTCTCTCACCCTGTTTTTAACGTTTAGCCTGACTGTCTTTAGAAATGTGAAGCACAAACAGCATGACTGAAAAGAAAAGCTGGGACACAAGACTGATAAGAAGTCTAACAGGTTGTCCCTCTGGTTTATTCTAGGGCACGTAGTGATATTATATTTTAATATCACAATAATTGCTTTTATCATGGTTTATGATATCAGAAAACTGTAATAAAAAAAGTAATAAAACTACAAATTTTACTTCCCTACCTACCCAGACCTACAGCTATGATATGTGGCAATATGCCACCCCAACGAATACTGTGTTAAGAAATAGTAAAAGAAATGTTTTACAGAAATTGTTTTTAAATCATTACTTCACATCAATATGATCCCAGTTGTGGCTCTAGTCCTTGCAGTTACCTTTTTGTGCTGGCTTGGAATGGTGTGTAATGCAATGTGGCTTAAACATGAAGAATCTAATTAATAGTTACATATTAATAGTAAAAATAGCTCTAATTTAAAAATACCTGAGGTGAAGGGGCAGACACGACAGACAACATCAACAAAGGTCAATAATAATACAGCTGGACCACCACCAACACATCATCATCATCATCAGCTGCTAATGGATTTCACCCTCATGATGGCATGTACTATATTTAGTTTAGTAGGTTAGGTAGTTGTGAGAGTTTTTTTGTGCTAATCGATCGGCTAATGCTCTGGCAGTGTTTATGTTTGCATTAGGAAATACCTACAGGCTAGAGTGTGATGTGTGTGATTAGTTGTAATGTATTTGGTATTTATAGTTCTCTATTGTTGAGTATAGCATTGCCCACTGCTTAATACTGAGGTGTTATTTAAAGTGAATGAAAACATGAACACTGTGGGAATGTGGAAAAGTGCACGTACACGTCTTTGTTCAGAATACTACAGCGTGTCAAAACAGCTCATTCTACTTACTAGAGAATTTTATTTGTAAATAAGTGTATCCAAAGTTAGGATTAGTGATATATTGCCAGCCCTTCTGTCACTACTTTATCTATCAAACACTCAGCTCACAGCTAAGCAGCAATCATCTGACTTCACTATCATGAGCCGTAGTCCTCAGGTGGGTCCTCGGGCGCAATAAACTGTTGTAAGCCTTTGCATTGTACTTTATTACTTCTCATTTGTTGATCATATTGTAGAGATATTGTTATGAACATCAGCAGTATGGAAGATGAGTTGTAATTCAGCTATAATGTAGTAGTGTTGACATAATTGTTTTTATAAAACAGCCTCTGTGTGTTTTGGACCCTGCTTCATCCCATGAAATTCGATGTTGTGTCTAGAGATGTTTTAAACAACATAATGACATAATTTATATAATAATAATTTTGTTATACAACATTCGCAAAGCTTTTTAAATCCATGGAAGTTGCGTCTTGTGAGCAGACTTCTCTGAATGCTTCCCCAAGAAGAACACAAATGATGCTGCAGTCAAAATTTGCTCAGATTTATCTAAATATTTTTTTTGCATAGAAAGAGCTATACCTGTTGAACACCTTGATATGTCATGTAAGTAATTATTGGCACTTACCTATTTTAGACATTTTATGAATAAGGTGTAATGTAAAGCTCAACTGCGTATGTCTGAGGCTAAACTCTGACAAGTTACTCACCATCAAGCCACCACTGTCGTTCCTCAAGCTGCTTTAGTAAAGTAGCTCCAAGACACAGTGAGACGAAGATAACCCACTAGTGTCCTGTTTTACGCATATTATATACAGATATACACACACATAGTTATTTTAAAAGTGTGCAAACAAAACAAAAATGAGTTAATAACAGTTGATCAGACATGATAAACGTGATTAGTGTGTGCCATATGTCTACGTTATAGATTAAAGAAGCATTTACTAGACTTCACACCCTCTCAGAGAGGCAATAAAATTCAATGTATCAAATGTCTCACTTGAAATGTCCTTGATCTGTGACAGCATGTAAATTAAAGAGTTGAAATCAGAGTTATGGACAGAATTCATTTTATTGCACCAGCACAAGTCATATTTGCACAAAGATAATAATTTTAAAAAACACATCAAATTATATGTAAACAAGAACAAAACACAGAAGTACATAAACACCCTGCGGTTTGTGACGTTCAGGGAAATAAGCTGTCAGTCAGTGGTCAAGGCAGTACTTCAAAAGTCAGTACTTCAAAAGTAGAACGATTGCTTTGTAAATTACCCGCAGACTGAACATTACATGAAAATTACCTTTACATGGTGCATGCATACACATATATGTGCAAACTTACAGGCAAAAATGACACTGTTCATATCAGAAGGCTGCTCTGCCATGTCAGCAACAGGTCTCACGTTGAAAAATATGTAAACCTGCTCAATCGGCACACACTCACTGTGCTGTAGACGCATGCAGGCATACGGTGTGTTGTTCTCCCACAATATCAGACTCTTCAAATTGAAAAGAGCTAAATATTCGAATCAAACTTACATCTATGGCATTAATTAGGTAATCGATTTAAAACTGGCTGCATATATAAGCCTTCTTAACTTCTGATTCAGAAACTCATAAAATAAGAGCAGTTGAACTTACTGCTGTGTTGCAGAATCTCACCCAACTTGGTCTCCAAGATAAACACGCTTTAATGTAGGTTAAAGGCCAGGCCAGCTTTATCTAGAACATTTTGTGCCTTAACATTAGACCATGACGTTATTTCGATTCACTGTCGGTGATGCGTGTAGAATGTGGCTGGCAATAACAACCTGAAGAATGTTGGAAAGACTTGGACACTAATATCATCCTTACATTCCTTACATTTAAAATAGTACTAACAGCATTATTATGCAATAATGACACAATAATAATCAGTTAATAATAATAATAATAATAATAACAACAACATTATCATTCATTATTATTATGGCACACAATGTTAAATAACTGAATTTGTCTGTCACTTTAACAGTGTTACAGATAAAACATGATTCCCCTTTAACCCACAGGACAGTGTGTTTCGTTTTGGACACACCGTCTCCAACACGGCAGCCAGGCCACCTGTTCTCATTTGATCTGTCTCTCTTGACCGTGTCCATGCAACTCGTCCATTCCAGCCACTTTAACATCATCTCCTCCGTCACTGTGCGTAAGCAAGTGGAACGACTTCATCTTCATTCTCAACGTAAAAGCCCAGTATATTTTAGTCCTATATATACATAATTGGAAAAAAAATATCGCATTTTTTCAAAGTTTTACTGTGTGTGTTTCTCAGCTGCTGTTGCTCACACAACACACACACACACACACACACACCACCCTATAGGCTTCCCCAGCTAACGTGTCACTACTGCATGCTCAGTGCAGGGTGTGAGAGGACGTACTCTGGTCTTTTAAAGTCAAATCAGAGCAAAAATGCCTGCAGATTTTGCCTAGGAGTGATTCTCTTCATGGCCCATGTACTCTGTCACTTTAGAAGTCTGGCGCTACTTACTTCGTCTGTACTTTTGTACTTTGTTTAGTTACATTCAGGATGTGAGTTATGCATGTGAGCATATTACATACACAGATGTCCAATGTATATTACATATACACACACACATACATATACATACATACATACACATATATATATATATATATATATATATATATATATATATATATATATATATATATATATATATATATATATATATATATACACACACACACACACACACACACACACACAAGGCTCTACTGCTGCGTATTACAGTCTCTGCTCACTTTTGGTAACACAACAAAACAAAACAAAACCAAGAGCAGGATTAGACCTACCTGACCTCATGTTAACGACTTAGACCAACACCTAAAACTATTTCCATGTCGAACATAAATACGTTAAGGCATATTTTTCAGTGTTGAGGGCACACATCTGGATGTCACACAGCAGAGACTCAAGTCGGAGTGTTAATGTTAAAATAACAGTCGCATCTGTTCATTAGTATCCAGCTGGAAACACTGTAATTAAACACAGCAGGAGTAAAACAACAACAACAACAACAACAACAACAACTAACGCATTGTGTTGCGCAATACACCGTTTACTGAACCGACTCACTGCTGTAAACGGTCAATGATGTTAAAACACACAATTTAACGGTGTACACCAGCAATATGAAGCCATTACTTACAGCAATGCCATGCACGCTTCTGACACATAGAGCTCGACAAGGACAAGAGCAGGCAGAGACACCACACGGAATGGATATCATACAATCCAACATGTGATCGGGGAATATACATATATACATATATATATATATATACACACACAACGCCTGTAGGCTAATCCTGCCCCCAAACAAAAACACAAACCCCTGCTCATTGTTTAGCAGCAGCAGTCCGCACTGAAGATGCACGAAAAGTGGAAGGTATTTCTACAAAGAAAAGAAACATGATCAGAGCGGCGGGTTAAAACACCTCGGTCCGTGTGAATAGGAACTCCGTGCACACTCGGTATAGTGTAGGGCTGCTGAGGTTTTAACCCGGCGGCGAATGGACTCAGAAGAGCAAATTAGTTCTGAGAATTTTGAGGCTGGGCTTAAGCACGCGGGCTACGCTACCATACTACACAGTGTGTCACCGTAGCGTTCAACATACTACTTAGTACGGTAGTATGCGGCTTTCGACGTAGTCTACACGGCTTACGTTGCCAGGCTTTTTTTTTTTTCCTCTTTCGGATCACATGACTGTCTGTGTCTGGAAGAGTCCAAGTCAGAGGTAGCAACGCACACTCCGTACCACTCTGTCCGCGCAAATAAGCTGGGTTTTTTATTCTTTTTGGAAACAAGAGCCACGCAGAGTGTACATGAGTAGAGTTAAATCACTCCATAGAGTGATCTGAGGAACAACGACGGGTCAAGTTGCATGAAATAGAGCCGTATGGTAAAACCACGCACACCCCCGCCCTGTAAAAATGGTACGGCCGCCAGCTCAAATTCCGAGAATTGAGCTCTTCTGATTCTTAGAACAGGGGTTCTTAGAAGTGGTGATGCAAGAAGTTTCTAGGAAAGCACTACCAGGTGATGATTTTTTTATTCTTTTTTTCTCTCTCTCTCTCTTTCAATAATGTGCTGCGTGTTGAGTGCTACTGTTGATCCGCGCAGGTGTTTGTTAAACGTATATTCCTTAGGAGTGTTGTTCTCTGTCTTTTCTTCAAAAAAACCCTTTCATTTTGCGTTTTATTGGCAAGTGAAAGTAGTTGGTTGAAGTGCGGGTCAGTGTTAATGCTCTGTCAGGACGCTTTGGTGGTATTCGCCCTTGACCGATTGAGCAGACAGCACGAGACGAGAGGGCTTAAGCTCGCGCTGTGCCATGGGCTGCGGCGCGAGCGAGCGAGAGAGGGCGAGCGCGAGCGCGTGCCTGTCTGTGTGCTTGTGTGTCTGTGCGCGTGTGTTTGAACACGGAGAAAACGTTGCGTGTTTGGCCGGGAGGATCAGCTAACTAAAGTAACGTCTGAACTGGGAAAAAGTCGCTGAAGTATGAACGTGTACAGGGTTCCTGAGCGGTGGAGTTCACGCTTGTTTAGTAACTGTTTGAAGTAGGGCTGTGCGAGTCTCGCGCTCGGCTTCTTCAGACAGTTTGACGGCTGGGGGTTTTCTTTTTTTTTTTTTTTTTTTCCTGATTCTGTTTGCGATATTACAGTCAATGCGCGCGTGGTGTGTGTGTGTGTGTGTTTTGTGTGTACTTTTCCGTGCATCTGTTTTGTGTTAAATAATGACTCGCAGTGGAGCGGTCAGTGTTGTCCAAAGCGGACGCTTCATGTCAGTAATTTGGTAGTTCACACGGCTAACAGCCTTCGCAGTCACACTCTTGAGGTTTTTTTTTTACTCCACTTTGCCAGCCTTCAGCTCACGCGCCGTAAACACGCCTTTGTAAAACTCTTTAGCTCAACCTGTTGCCGAAGTGAACGCGCCCCCCCCCCAAAAAAAAAAAAACACGGAAAAAGAGCAGAGCCGTTACCTTGGCATTCAACGGCTCGCGATGATCCACAACTGTTTTTTTTTTTTTTTTGTTTTTTTTAAAGTTGACTTGGTCAGAATCCAAACGGCTCCGCGCGCCCTACTTACGCGTGCTGCGCTGACTGTTCGATAAAGCGCGTGTACGCGTTTAAGTAGCGCGCTTTATGCCCAATAACAGCCACGCATGGTTTTACTGCTTATACAACCGGGGACCGACACAGGCTTGTATCACTCAGATGATCTGGATTTTCCTCTCATGACAAATGCACGAGCAGATATGTTGTGCTTGTTGGGCTGCGTGCGTTGTTATTAGCGTGGGACTGGATCTTTTGCAAAACAGGTCGTGCACTAGACTTTGGCATTTTGAACACGAGGGTTATAAATCAGTGTCGGTGAACGCGCCGCACGCGCTTGCTCTTTCTCGAGCAGAGCTGTGGGTTGTTCGGCAAACACTTCGGACACTAATATCCACATGCAGAGTCCGGGATCATGTTGGTGTAGAAAAACTGTGCATGTGGCTTACATATGATACATGCGCGCGCGCACCGTGTCCTCAACCAACGTGTCAGCAATTTGATGTACGAGTGGAATCTAGGAATGTCTGGCCAAACAGTGTTAGAAAGTCGCTGGAGATATTTCAACGGAAGTTCCTAGGGTGTTTTTGTTTTGTTGTTTTGAAATCCTCACGAGTTCATTCTCGGGTCTTGGAGGACAATGTGCTGTGTGTTTGGAATGTTTCCTCTGCTCTGAACACACCTTATTCAACTAATCCCCTAATTAACAGTCGGAGTGGGTGTGTTCGAATACGGGGAAATGAACCAGGGAAACGTGCAGGACACGCACGGGGATCTCCAGGACCAGGGCTGGGAACGTGTGAGCTCGTTACTACGCGGTCAGGTCGAGATTAGACACTTAGTGACATCTTGTGGTCTCAGAACAGCAGAAAGAGATTAGAAACGACAGAAAGTGAGAGAGTACTGATTTGGGACAGACTGGGCAGTGGGATGACCAAAGTACGGTGGCTTTGGACTGAAAGTGCCATGACTTCATCCCGGCTTTGGCTGCGTCCCAAACCGCATGCTAAGTGAATGGGCTGTCAAAATAGAATACCGCCGGTTGTCACCATGGGAACGCGTGGTCCCGTTCTGTGTTGACCATCTTTAATGCACTCTCTCCTTTATTGCCAGAAATCAGTCATATTGACCAAGAAAAATCCCATTTAATTGAAATCTGACTTCTGAAATCTGGAAAAAAAAAATAATAATAATAATATCGTCAACTTCGTGTTAGATAATGCAAAGATGAATACACAACTCTTCAGTGTGTGCACTCCGTAAAGTAGCCTACAGCTGGTCTGGAGAATAAAGTCCTGAACATGTCAGTATGAGCAAATGTAAATAAATACATGTGCAACATTTAAACATACTGTGAAAATGATGGTCTAAGAGAATGTGCATGAACTTAAGGTTCTTGCACTTACTGTGTAAGAACAGGATAAACTTCTCTCTGTGTGTGTGTGTGTTTTATTTATATATGTATATGTGCCATGATAAACTCTTAGACACAGTGGAATGGAAAAGATTCTTTGTAGAAGAAACCAAAGCTGATGGGCTACTGTATAGTGAAATGTACTGTATACATCAATGTGCCTAAACACTGAGAAATCCAGCTTATTCTGAGCAGCTGCCAGACCACGGGCCAAGCACAGAGACCCTGTGGTGGATACAATCGGTTTCTGATTAACTGTGACTAATGCAACAGGTCTTGGGGAAAAAAAGAACACAACAGTAAGGCAGAGAGAAAATCTCAGTTATCGATTCGTTTAGCTGGAAGAGACGGGCTGGTGGTTGGACCAGCTCTGCATGTGGTTTGGTAGCTGGAAGCAACTCAAGATATTGTGAACATCTCCATGTCAACCGTCCTGTGTGTGTTTGTGTGTAATGTATGGAACAAATATAAATACTTCAGCAATTATGTATGTTGGTTTGATCCTTGCATTAAAGACCTGTTGATTTCAGATGTCTCTCTCTCTCTCTCTCTCTCTCTCTCTCTCTGAGTTTGAGTGTTGCTAGGACACTGAATTTCTCTCAAAGCGGATACGAAAAGTGACCCATGTAACAGAGGTTTACGGCACAACCATAGACCGTCTCCTATTCTATTTCTCAGCTTGACCTACATTAGAATATCTCACGCGGTTGTTTATTAAAGTTTTTCATGTGAGTAAACTGCAGTAAGAACATACAACTGCTAACACTTAAACCTCCAACTCTCAGCGTTTGGTTAGCTATTTGTTATGGTGTTGGAGCACTTTATTCCTGGTTTAAATGCAGTTTCTAAAATGCAGAATGCACATAATATTGCCTTTTTATACACTTGGTTAATAAACACGAAACGTTTCTCTTGCGCTTGGAAAACAGTTCTCTCCGCGGCAACCTGTTCCTGTTTGTTCGGTCTGTGGCGCCGCCCGGTGGTCGCATTTGTGAACTACAGCTAGTCAGATAAACAAATCTCAAACAATAAATCATATATTCATGTTTCATATATTTTTTTAAAAAATAAGTTTTTACACATTAATTTTGGGAGCAAAATGGTAAAATATGAAGATTCAATTATTATGAATTATGAATTATTATGAATATTGTCAACTCATTTTGTTTAAATGTATAGACACTCAGTACTGTGCAAAAGTATTAGGCACATGCAAAGAAATGCTGTAGAGCAAAGATGCCTTCAAAATAATGAAATTAAATGTTTCTACATTAAAAAAAAAACAGTAAAGAGCAATAAACAGTGATAAATGAAACAAAGCCAATATTTGGTGTGACAAAATATACTAAAAGTAGCCTTCGGTACAATTAGTGCAGTTTTATAAGGAAATGATCTGTAGGTTTTATTGAGCATCTTACAGAATCAGTCACGGTTCTTCTGGAGACTTTGACTGTCGCACTCGCTTCTTATTTTTGCAGCAAAATCCAGCAGCCTTCATTGTGTTTTTAATCTGAAAAGTGTCTCTAACCACTTAATATGCTGCTTTCTTTACTGACAAACATTTTCTGTACCAGTTCATGTTGTGCTAGAAAACTAATGTTTGGGAATCTAAAATGTGTGTTTTTTTTTGTACTGACTTGATAATGTAGAAGTCATATAATAATAAAAAAATATAACAAAAGTTTGTACTTAAAAAAAAAAAAAAATAAGGTTGCCGAATACTTTTGCACAGTACTCATACACAGTATGTACACTCGCACACAAAATATATAGATTTTTAAAATTGTATGTCAGACAGTGAAGTAAAAGTGGAATAATATTTGTGGTGATAATGTTCTGTTTAAAAAAAAAAAAAAAAAAAAACCAACAATTTGGAAACCAAGATCTTGGTAGAATTATAATGTTTCTTTTGTCCAAATTCAAAATTACGAATGAAAGATTAATATATTAATTTAAACCCAACCATACAAGACCTTCATGGTGATTTATAAGCAGCAATTTGTGTTTATTCAAGCCTGACACACTACCATTTATTGTTAATTTCACACGTGTTAATGTCACGATGAGGAATTGCCCAGCCCACTTCCCGCAACGTTCTTTCACTTTCCAGTAGGTAGTGTGCGTACATGAATGGGACACCAAAACTCACTGCCGGACCTTTTCGTTACAGATCTTGACAAAATGTCTTGTGCAGCAGACAGCTGCATCCAGTTCACACGCCATGCCAGCGACGTCCTGCTCAACCTGAACCGGCTGCGCAGCAGAGATATCCTCACAGACGTCACCATTCTGGTCAACAGACAGCAGTTTCGTGCCCACAAGACTGTCCTCATGGCCTGCAGGTACACTATTTAATGTTATTCACATCTGGAGCTTGACTTTTCTAGCTTTTTAATGCTAATGCACTGAAATTGTCATCTGTGATTTTATGTATTGTGTGTATATAAACAGGAAACCCTGTTCTAAAACTGCGCTCATCTGCCTTATTTTCAGTGGGCTCTTTTACTCGATATTCACGGATTCTCTAAAATGCACCATGAACGGCATCAACCTGGACCCGAAGGTTGACCCAGAAGGCTTTGCAGTCCTCCTGGAGTTCATGTACACCTCCCGTCTTACGCTAAAGGAGAGCCTCATTATGTCAGTCATGAACACGGCCATCTACTTGCAGATGGACCACGTTGTCGACACCTGCCACAGATTCATTAAGTCCAGGTATGTCTCAAAATTACTTTTGTAAGGACCTGAAAGTAGGTTTAGCGCTTTTTTGTGGATATAGAGGCTGGGAAATTTTCCCTTAGTAGTGTTGTGTTAACAGCAGTGTCTATAATGTTCTAGATATTGCTGTTAGTAAACTAGACTTGATACTGATTAGTACATGTGTATAATAGAATTATATATGATATAATATGATTTTTGTTTCTTTACAGTGACTCCTCAATCAAACTGCCCAGAGAGGATTTCCTGGTCAGCCCTCTGCTTTTACCTCAAGATGTTCACGCTTACAGGCCACATGAGGTTGTGGACAACATGGCAGGACGATCCGGCTCTTTCCGTGACGGAAGGTCTTACGGTGCCATGTTTAACGGAGTGAACACTCCCAGCAGCTCCTATCATGTTTATAGCCAGTTCCCCATGCAGGCTTTCCCTTTCCCTCTGTGTAAGCTGACCGACGCCAAAAACACTTTCCCCGACTTTGCCAAAGGAGGCGTCCTCCAACACAAACACTGTCAGTCAGGCGACGACTTCGCACGCAGCTCCAACACCAGCCACTCGAGCTCATACCATTCTGACGCCTACTCGTCTCGGGTGCTGGGGAGAAACGACGAAATGAAAAGGGAAAACCTGCAAGGCTTGGCTCAGTCCGTTGTTATGAGTTCTAGAAAGCACGGATTCCCCAGCCTGGTCCAGGAGCATCAGAGAGACACGGGCAAAGAGCAGTCTCCTTCAGTTGAAGACGAGCTGAGCCAGCAGCACTACGCTGGGGGTATGGCCTCCAGTGGGCGCAAGGGTCTGATTGGCAGCCCGCAGAGCCCTTTAAAATCCGACTGCCAGCCCAATTCACCCACAGAATCAAGCAGCAGCAAGAACGCCGCACTCTCGCATGCCTCTCAGCCTCCGACTCCACAAGGCACGCAGGACCCGAAGGCTCGCAACTGGAAAAAATATAAATTCATTGTTCTCAATCAGAGCACCAAGGAGGAAGAGAGCGGCGCTCATGAACCCGAGATGCGATCGCCACAGAGGCTGGCTTTTCATCCCTCATCAGAATCTGAGCAGCCAGACATGCAGCCTGCCAGCACAAAGATCACTGACCATGGAGATGACTTCACTGTGCCCCAAGCCAGCCGCCTCAACAATATCATTAACAGGTAAGTGTGCTGGCATGGTCTAAGCATTTAGGATTCCTAGATCACACACTCCTTCGTTTATCTTCATCCATTTCTACAATGAAATATCTACTGAAGTTCTTTATGCATGCAAAATGATCTAGCGCATCTCATCAAGAAAAATCAATGACTTTACTAGCCAGCTCTATAAGTTTAGTAAAATCACTATGCAAAGTTAGAATATTCTGGATTCATAACAGTGGGACCTGACTGTGTAAAATTGTCCAGCAGTGTTTTGGAGATAGAATTTCATCCTCACTGCCTCTCCACAAATCCAGAATGAATTTTCCTTCATCTGTCATGTAGCACACCTCCAACAACTGTTTACCTCCTTAGCCAGTATGTGTCATAGTTAAATGTCTAGCTGTCTCTGTGTGTGTGTGTGTGTGTGTGTGTGCCAGAAGAGCAAAATAAATGGGGAAAATAAAATTAAGTTAAACCTCACATTATTCTTCTGGCAGAAGTCTGGAGGGTTCACAGAGGAACGGTGACAGCCACTCTTCTCTTTATATGAGCCACTTAAAGTGCACATCATGTGGCTCACAGTCCCCACAACACTCAGATATTTGTCCCAACACTCCCGGATCGCGCCTTAACGAGGAGATGGCTGAGCTACACTCTGAGTATTCCGACTCCAGCTGTGGTGAGTCTTTCTTGTCTGTATTTGTTTTTACTGAAAGCATTTAAAGGAATGTTGCTGTTATTGGCACATTCATACAATTTTTCAGGACAACATTGGAAACTATAAGCTGTTTAACTTATTGTAAAGCCTAGGAACGCAATTTGGACCGAAAGTCTTTACATTTCAGTGAACACTCCCAGAAAAGACGTGTGTGTGTGTGTGCTAGATTTGTTTGCTTCATTTGTCATATCTTTTTGTCTACAGAAAACGGGACCTACTTTTGTAACGAATGCGACTCCAGATTTGCAGAGGAGGAAGTCTTAAAACGCCACATGCTTCAGGTGCACAGCGACAAGCCATACAAATGTGACCGTTGCCAAGCAGCATTCCGATACAAGGGAAACCTCGCTAGCCACAAGACTGTACACACAGGTAAAAAAAATAAATAAAAAGAGAGAAGGAGACTAATCTCAATGGACTTTCTCCTGCAGTTTATAGATCCATCTCTCTAATGGTCCTGCTCACTTTACAGGAGAGAAGCCGTATCGATGCAACATCTGCGGCGCACAGTTCAATAGACCAGCTAACCTCAAGACCCACACGCGCATCCATTCTGGAGAAAAGCCATACAAGTGTGAGACCTGCGGGGCTCGATTCGTTCAGGTACTTCCTAATACCTCTCGTTTTCAGATGTAATTATTACATTATCTTGCACATCTAAGAACATCCTTACTAGGGATTTTAAATCACTAACACTCGCTCTTGCATGGCTTGTGACCTTTTATAAAAATGGCAACAAATTCTAATAAATACTTAACTATATATTCCTAGCAATCTTCACAATAAACAACTTCGCTGCCAAGCGATGTAGTTTGTCAACAGTAAGCTCTGGTTGCTAATCAACCGGCAAAGATTATGGTATTCTATGAACAGAACAATGACCATTGTTTAAAACCTGGCACATTTTAATATAGATTTCAATTATTGAGATGCGGTCAAGGGTATGCATACATCAAGGATTTTACTGCGTTAATGAGACTTCAGAACAGAAAACGGCACGTTAAATCGTTCATTTTATATTTTGTGTTCAGGTGGCTCACTTGCGTGCCCACGTCCTGATCCACACGGGAGAGAAGCCATATCCCTGCGAAATCTGTGGCACACGATTCCGGCACCTGCAGACACTCAAGAGTCATCTGCGCATACACACAGGAGAAAAACCTTACCATGTGAGTATGGCAAAAAGCACACCTTGACTAGAGGGAATAAACTGAACTTGATGTTTAAGAACCTTTTTGCATTTGTTTTGCAGTGTGAGAAATGCAACTTGCACTTTCGCCATAAGAGCCAGCTTCGGCTGCACTTGCGACAGAAGCACGGTGCCATCACCAACACCAAGATCCAGTATCGGGTGTCCACAGCAGATCTGCCGGATTTGACCAAGGCCTGCTGAATACGCGCACACACACACACACACACGGGCCAAACCACAGCATTTTCTGAGCCCTACTTGGACAATCATCTGAAACTGTAGTGCCACACTGTGTTGATCAGACAAGAAGAAGAAGAAGAAAAAAAAAATCAAGGCATTTAATGCCATTCTACGGGTTTCCTCTATATGTGAGCATAGACCCACATAAGGTCTCTTGTCACTTTATTGTTTATATTTGCATATAAATATACAGTAATGTTGAGTGTTTTTAAGCTTTCGGTTATTAAAAAAAGGCTTTATTTTGTTGAGAAAAAAAAAAAAAGGAGGATGGAATGTAAAAAATTCTAATTAAATTTTTGCGAATACAGTATTTTATATCAAAGTAGTTACTTTTCGGAAAAGTATTGGCATTTTAATTGAAGGTTGGTATATTTTATGGCAGTGCAAAGACTTGTGGCCCGAGATTTTTATGTGTACAGGATACACCACACTAGAATGGCCTCCTTTACAAAATCAAATCTTGGCTGTGCCTGTAATTGGGTTTATTTGTATATGAGAATAATGGCTGCTCTCAAAGTGTAAAACATTGCATGAGGTGGGTTGCTACTGGTCAACGTTCATTAAAGTTAAGAAACTGCAAAGAAGTGTGACAATGCATAGTTATATTCCCAAGATTGCTCTCTGCTGGCAGAACCAATCTTTTTAATTAAAGATGAAAATATGCATTAAAAACAGATTACTGCTACGGTACAACAGTTATTTCACTTCAATTGTGTTTTTGTATAGAAATGTGACTATTTCTGTTAGCAAGTGAAGGTTTACATTTTTGTCATTGTTCTAGAAGCTACAGTAAAGGTTGTATTACTGCGCTTTTTGCCCTCTTTACATATACACACTGTGTATTCAAGGTGCCTTTCTCAGTGGTGACTGAATTGCTTTCTGTTACTCTGCTAAGGTACAACTGAAGGACACCACTTGTCCTGTTTTTGTTTTGTTCCCCCCCCATTTCATGTGTGTACATTTTTTTATTTTTAAATATGCTTTTCTCTGGTTCAAATGTCAAAGGAAAAAAAAATTCAAATTCATTATTGCTTGAGCTGTGCATCTTTAGAACTCTTTTTTGGGATTGGGCTTTTTCTAAAATGCATTAAGCTAACTGTATATGTGTATGAATGTAAAATAAAACTATTGAATTTCTATGTATAACTCTGGAGCAATGCCTCATTGTTGCAATACCTAATGAATTAAAGGACTACATTAGTCCGAACTACATTCATAGCTTACACTGGGTGCGACGCCTTACAATTATTTGTCAATTTGGACTCTTCTGTATGTAAGAGAGCGCAGGTGGGATATAGAGCGCTCAAAAATAGAGAAAAAAGATATTTAAATAATGCAGAGATCTCAAATTTGTTATGAACCTATTTGCATTTAACAGAAGCCAGGCCTTCGAAGCCAAATGCTTGAGCACAGCAGGGGTTTATCCAGTTCATTTTTATCACAGATTTAAGAGCTGCCACAGGGCAGTTTTACATATGTACCAAGCAAGCCAAAGGCAATAGTGACCGGTATAGTTCAGTAAGAACATAAAAACAATCTTACGAGGAACTGAGATTCAAAGTCTGGTTAACATGAAATAGTGTAATAACAGTAGGAAAATTTACCAGTGAGATTAAAAAGATAGTGTAGTCAAACATTGCTTACGTTGAGATGAATCAGAAAACGGTCAGGAGCCAAAAAATAAAATAATGAGAACATGCACAAACTTAGAGTGCCAAACAAGTGGTCAAGAAGAGGTTTACATTTCACACAGGGATGTTCTGATGTGTAGCTAATTACAGACCGTAACCCATCAGGAGTTTGAAAGAAGTCTATCCAGTGTCATGTTCATGCAGGCAGGAGCGTCAGGAGGTTGCAGGTACACACAGCCTGCTCAGACAGTCTTCTAGAGTAGGACAGAATGTAGGCCTATATCTAATTTAGAAACCTCAGGACAACGAGTGTAAGAGTGTACCCAAGACGTTAATGCACATCCATTTTACGGTTAATACCGTTAACACCAGCACCACTTAATTGTCTTCATCCATCAATCCCAAAGGCTTTTATCTTAAAGGTGGGAGTGTTTTGGTTTTTTTGTTAAATTAACAAAACAAATTTAAGTAACACAAGCATGGTAAATTTACCAAAACACCATTACAGAATACTTATAAAATGTATTGTATGAATGCTAACAGATCCCCATTCCTGGAAAGAAAATACAACTAAATTACTTTAAACTAAATAATGTATCGTTAAATTGACTTCTCTTTTCCATCACCCTAAGGAAAACTCTAAGACAACAGAAAAGAAACAGATGCTGACAGAAAAAGTAGGATAATTAAGAAAACCTTATGTCAGTAAATTTGTAACATCACTCTTAAGGTGTTCATTTGCCCCCCCTCATTTTCATGACTGGGAAATCAAGCCTGTTCCAACATCTTCAGCATTTTACTTTTTTCTAAAAAAAAAAAACATTAACTGTTTTAATGATAATTTACTGTCCTTTAACAATCACAGAGAAAATCTTTAGATGTTGGAGAAAGAGGAACACACACACACAATGATGTCGAGGACTGCATTTCCCTAAAAGTACATTCTCACAGATTGCGAATACCTCGTCCTCCAATAGTTTATCACGAACGCCATGTGCTTGGACTGAACTATGCTTAATGAAAAATGCCTTTGTGTAGTTCTCAATTCCTTAAAGCCCCACACAAGCAAAATAGTTTACACAGTGATTTTAATCATGAATAAGATATTAATATGGACAAAAGTGTCAGTGCTCCAGGCACACACACTTATGTGTGTGTAAAAAAAAATATATATATATATATATATATAAAAATAAAAACAACACAACTACACGCACGTGTATAAAATATATTTTCAAAAAACAAAATAAATTTTGCAGGCTCAAATATACTTGATGTGACTCCATGAAGAACCATGGCAGAGGTGTGGTCTTCCAGGACCGGATTTTGAGGAACCGGAACTGAATGGTCATAAAAGTACATGCAACGGAAAAGCCATATGATAGCAGCAACAATAGTGGAGTTGTTAGAGAGTCACACAAAAAACCACGAAGACTAAGGAACTAAACCTGCACATCCAGGAGGTAGTGAAAACCCATAACAGAAACACTGCACAACCAACTTCTCATTTCCCCTGTACTAACAGTACTGTTATAAGAAAATAATCAACAGTGGGGTGCTGTGATCTGGTTTCCAATAACAGCATGTCCTGAAGAGTTTATTCCTCTTTTACCACAGACATTTGTCAACAATTATATTATTTACTGAAGAATGACTCATTATACCTTGAACCATTTACCAAAACATGTCATTTTGTGGAAGAACGAGTTAGTTCCTATTATTGCTTGCATTTCAGCCGTTATAGACAGTTAATAAATTTGCAGAAGGTTTTCAGCATACTGGTTACTATAGAATTTTTTTTTTTTTAAATAAATAATTATAATAAAATATATTTACAAATAACACATTAGAACATGCACTTTAACCTGAGAGATACAAATAAAACCTGAGATCTGAATTACAGCTGTCAGAAATGCTGTTATAGAAAGTCAATCAACACCAATCAGATGTGAGAGTTCAACAGCACTGTACTGTATTTAAAAAAAAAAGTCAATAAAGTACACAGACAGCAGAAGTGCATCTGTAGCCATTTTAACCTTGGTGTCAACCATCGATAACCTGTTCATAGTTAGTGGTACAGGTTTTGTGTATTCTGCACAAAAGGTGTCATACCTAGGGAAATGAAAAGGAAGACTGCTAAAACTCCTCCACAAATCTACTGGAAGGCAGACGAGTCAATAAAGTGAGGCCAAATATATTATATATAAAATTCCTAAAAGCCTTCACATATGAGGTGTCCTGTGCTTCATGCGTGCTTTCAAGCTTGCTTCACTTCCAAATGAAATAAATGAAAATGAAATAATGCAGTGGATTAAACCACGAGTTACTAATGTCAATTTCCATTCATTTTATTTATCCCTTAAAGTTACGTTTAAGGATTACACATTAAATAATGGGTTCACATGACAGAAAAAAGTGAAAATGCTGGCACATGACAAAGTAGCCTCAACAGCATGAATTAAACCATTTTACATCGTAGGTGAATTGATCATTTCAGTAAGAGCATTTTCAGTAGAAAGACTTTCAGTAGTACATTGTATGTCCGATACCACAAAAAGTACCATATCCCTTTAAGTTTACTGTAAGGATAGCGGTGATATTTTATATTTCCCCCTTTAGGGCACCACTATTCTTGCCTGAAGTCCTCAAAGAAAATCAGAGATGGTGCAACAATTCTTTAGCACAATAACATCTTAAAACAAAGACACAAATAATGCCCAAGCTGGAATATTATAAAATTTAAATTAGAAATAGTTAAACAACAATATATAGGAGTTTAGAAATCTTTTAGGAATCCATTATGTATACCCATATGGACGCTATGATTCACTGATCACAGGGAACGGTGTCGTTGAGGTCTTCAGGGCCGAGCCTCAAGTGCTTTTCTTTCTTTGTTGAAATCTAAAAAAAGAAGTTATATAAAATAAATATAAATATTATATTATATATAGCTCTGGAAAAAACTAAGAGACCACTGCAAACGAAGTCATTATGCATACCTCTTCATCTGAGGAGTCACAGACTGAGGAGTTGACCAAAGGGCTGTCATGGAAATATCCCTCAATCTGAATCAGGGGAGAAACAGTTCAACCATTTCTAAATGACTTGCAAATACCAATAACAAAATGCTAGTTTCAAGTGCAAATAAAGTAAACAAGTACATAAATAGATTAATTATGTACAGCGCTCACCTGGTCCTCATTCACACTGGTTTCTGAAATGTACTGAGAATTTTGAATCATGCATTCCATGCCAAAACTCTTGGCCATGAGGACCTTTTTCCTGCCATTAAAAATACAAATCAGCCCGACCTCGTACTCAACAATTTTTGTGCTTCTTTAACTCCGATAAGCATAGAATTAGGATCAACTTGTGCATGGAAAATATTAAGTAAATTTACACAAGTAAACATACAGTTAGCAGTGAATCAACACGGACCTTAATTTTATTAGGGGAAAGGAAATTTAAAAAAAAAAAATCCTTGGTCCAACATTTCTCCATTATCAAGGTCAACATTAACCACTTTGCATTTATAAAACCAGTGTCTCCACTCCTAATCAGCAGAGAACTAATAAAATGTATACCCATTACTCATCTATAGTACAACCTGCATTTGTGATGTGTAGTTTGTTAGACAGAGTTCTGTAAAATATGTACACTGCTGATTTCTGCTTCACTGTTCACTCTTCATGGATGGCGAATACTGGTGAAATTGGTGTTTACTTGACATTTGCTACCACAGGGCTAATTTAAAATTTTTCTATATATATATATATATATATATTTTTTTTATGTAATCATATGAACTTTAACTGCAGAATCTGCATTCTGCACACACCTTTACTGGCTTTGTATAGATATTAAAACTTCAGTGAAGTTAAGGATAAAATTTCATACAAATAATGAAAAGTTGGCAATAGCCAGTCCAGAGCCAGCAGGTTTGAAAAACTTGGCAGAGAATATTAATTTTTGGGCTACACTTGATAGACCGGGCAAAGAATCTGCAGTGCAGGTGAATGACCATGAACAGACCAAGCTTATCTTCCCGTTCATTCACAACAAGGCTTGGTTATCTGAATTTGAGGTTAGAGGGACTGCTAGTGCAGCCTGTGGGGAACACTGTTTCTGAGAAATTCCACTAGCCCTTAACTTTCCAACCATTATGGTAATGCTACTGAAACCTGAACTGAAACAGTTTAATGCTTCCAGACTGGGCAACTCTGAGCTCAAACTTACCTCTAAAGAAGTCTTCAACATGGTACAACAGTGTTAGCTAAGCAACCAGCTTTAAAATGTTTACCTCCCAGCAATGCTAACTAACTAACTAACTAACTAACTAACTAACTAACTTTAGAAAACAAGTATTCTTGGTTCTGTGCTGTATAACTGGATGATGAAATGATGCTCAGTTTTTTGTGTTAATATGTCACTTGTCTCCAAAGTGGCACCACTTATGTTATATGACATCACTTATTCATTATACTTCTACATTACTCACTCTCACATCTGTTTCACCAGGGAGAAATAAGCCTGTCAGCATTCACCACTAATAGTCCAGTTGGCTGCTCAAAAACCATTAAGACAAATAACTTTAATATAATAATCAGGTATCAAGTTGTTTTCCTGCTTAAACAAATCCATACTAAGTTCATAAAGGATTTGATGAATTATCTAATAAATTGAGTCTGGTGTGTTACATCAGGGGAAACATAAAAATGTGAACTGGAATATCCAAGACCAGGACTAGGCAAAGCTAGCTAAACAGATCACAGCTTCCCAATCCTGGTCCTGGAGTACCCTCTGTCCTGCATGTTTTAGCATTTTCCCTGTTCTAACACGCCCACTTCAGCTTAGGAAAGGGTGTTAATTAGCTGATTAGGCAAATCAGGAATGTTGGAAGCAATAAAAAAAAAATAAAAATTAAATGTGCAGGATAGTACTGGTTCTTCCCGGACCAGAATTGGGAAACTGTGCCCTAGATCAGAGGTTCTCCATACAGCCTTAAGTGACACACAGACTACATTTATATGCACATCAATATTCTGATTAGTACTGAGTCGTGTAAATGCCACAATGTGATTAATTCAGATTAAGGCAATATTCTGATTCCCAGCCCTGAAATATGCCTGTTTTAATCGGAAATGTAAACACCTTGTTCAGAAAATCTACTGAAAGGAGATATTTGCACATGCTCAGTTCACAAGGTGCTAACAGATACTTAGCAGTAGGCTAGGTGTTTAGGAATGGTAACTCAGGCATACTTACAGCAATCATGTATTCAGGAATATTCTTGATGATTTATGCCTGTACGCATATAAACAACATATTCGGAACATGGCTGCAACACAAATATAGACCTTAAACAGAATTTGATATGCATGTAAACAGGTTGAGATGGCTCTCAAAACACTGTTCATTGATTTATTCATCCTGAGAGAACGCTTGATCCTGATCAGTGTCATGATGAATCCAGAGCCTACCCTGGGAACAGTAGGTACAAGGAGGGAATATACCCTGGATGGGACACCAGTCTATCATTAAGCACCATGCACCACACACACACACACACACACACACACACACGCACGTACACATGTGCACAGATTCACACTAAGGGGCAATTTCAAGTCACCAATTCACCTACTAACATGTTTTTGGTATGTGGGAGAAAATCCACATGGACAAGTGTTCACAAAACACCAGAATCTAATATGTAGTGTATGTAATATATGGACTGCCTGCAGCTCCCTGAACCTGTGCTCTAAGACTTGTAGAAATTCCACAATCTGCTGTGGAAAAGTGCACATGTAGGGAGCCATGCCAGATGAACTCAGCAAAAAAAAGAAAAAAAAAAGGAAACGTCCATTGTTCAGGAGACTGTATTTTAAAGACAATTTTGTAAAATCGATATATAAACTTTATAGATCTTTATTGGAAAGGGCTTAATCAATGTTTTTGATGCTTGTTCAATGAACCATAAACAATTATTGCACATGCGGAACAGTCCTTAAGACATTAACAGTTTACAGGCAGTAGGCAATTAAGATCATGGTTACTATAATGTAGGATGCTAAAGAGACCTTTCAACTGACTGAAAAACACCAGAAGAAAGATGACTAGGGTTCCTGCTCACATGCGTGAACATGCCATAGGCCTGCTGCAGGGAGGCACGAGGACTGCAGAGAAGTCCAGAGCAGTAAACTGTAATGTCTGTAATACAAGATGCCTAAGACAGTGCTACAGGGAGACGGGAAGGACAGCTGATCGTCACTACGGTGGAAAATTATGTGTAACCATGTGTCCCTCCAGACGTGATCGAGAACTTGCAAATGCCTTGGTGGAAGAGTGGAGTAACATCTCACAGCAAGAACTGACAAATCTGGTGCAGTCCATGAGGGTGAGATGCTCTGTAGTACTTAAAGGTTACATCAGATACTGACTGTTACTTTTAATATTGACCCCCCCCCCTTTTGTTCAGGGACTCCTTATTCTATTTCTTTTCATCTAATAACTGAGAAACTTGTCCAGTTTGTGTCTAAGTTGTTGAATCTTTTTATGTTAATACACGTTAAGAGATTTGATGGAAATAAAATCAGTTGAATGCGAGAGGACATTTCTTTTTGGGCTGAGTTTATGTAGAAACATTATAGAGCGAAGCCAGAAATTGAACATCATAAACAGTTACCACAATTATTCCACATTGTATGAGTTTTAATTTCATTTCAACAAAACAGAAGCAGGACACTTTACCGTGTCTGAATATGACTCATCATTTTGGGGTTCTTGTTTTCTGTTCAGTTAAAAAAAAAAAAAACCAACAACAAAAAACAAAAAAAAAACCAACAACAAACTAAATATAGTAAAATGTATTTAAACAAACATCAACACCTAGGTCAAGGCAATTCTGCAACAGTCAAGACCCAGGCAAACCCCAAGTGTAATTTAAATGTTCTTTGAAACTGACGTGTGAAACCTCGTTGTCTAATTATCCGCAACTCATCTCAAGTTAACATGCACTGAAAAACACACAGTATTCCTTAAATCATAATCATCAACTCTATACAAAATTTGATAATTAAAAGAAAAAAAAGGTAAACCAGTGCCGTTATATATATTTTTTTTCTTTTTTTTTTTTTTTACAAACTTGAAGTACACCAAAAAGGCAAAAGAACAAAACCAGATGAATCATTGTTTCTGTTGCATGGCTTCTTTGCGTGCTGCATCCTGTAGTAGCTGTGTGTCCACCTCATCGGCCGGGAGCTGAACGTACCGCACCACTGATCCCCGGATGAAGCAGTTCTTCACTGACAACTGAAGACAACAAGGACAAGGGTTTAAAGTAGATTAAGTAGAATTCACTTAATATTAAGAGATTTCTGGGATGCATTTTAACTCATACTAACCATGTGAGGATACTTTTCAGGGTCGGTGACGCTGATATCTGTGAGTTTGATGTTCAGATACTGTGAGAAGAAAACAGTGTTAAATACAGTGGCCTATAGAAACCATTAGGCAACACAGAAAATTATATGAAAGAAATTCTAGATACATACCTGATCTACTGAATGTAGGGTTCCACATATGCTGCAATTTAGACAGACTGAAGTTAGTGAACACCCAGTGGCAGATTCTTAAAGCAGCTGTATGTAGGACCTATTGTCCTGTTTTAGTCATTATTGTACTGTCTTGTGTGTTTGCCCAAGTCTGCACATGTGCAGTTTATATACTGTGTAGTGTCATGTAACCCTGTGTTTTTCTATGAAGGACCATAATCCTGGAGGAACATGGTTTCATTTCACTGTGTACTGTACCAGCTGTGTATGGTTGAAATTATAATAAAACCATTTGACTTGAACATATATATGTAGTTTAGTGAACCTTAGTAAATGTCAAAAGATGAAAGTCCTCATCAGTCTCAATACAATCATCATAGTTGTTGTCAAAATATGATTTACTAATGCACACCAAAAAAAAAAAACAACAATACCCACCTCAAGTCATTTTTTAACTCCACCACCACGTCTTTACCCACCAAGGACTTGAAGAACGAGTAGAAAAGCTGTAGAACGATTATAATAACAGCATAAAATATTATATGATAACAGATATGAACAGTATTCATGCCAACAGAATAAATAAACAAACAAATAAATAAAAAGTCTAATGATCTAGAGCAGGGGTTAGAGCACCTTTCCTTTCATCTGTGCAGCACATTAACCGCACTTCCCTGTAGTCAAAAGTGAACATTATTTATACATTGTTTTCAGTTGATTTTTAGATTAAGCGTGTTTCAAGAAACCAGGCAATTAGGCCCTCAACACTCAAACTGGTTTAAAGACTCTTCAGTGTGGGACTCCATTTGTAACGTAATGGTATGTTGTCTAGGCAAGGATTTTTTCTCAGAATACGAGACTGTACTTTCAAATGGTCAATTTTGCATGAATTTCAACAGAATTATTTTTTTAAAGAAAGGAAGAAACCGCAGAATGCAGAGAAAGCTCATGAGACATAGGAGCCCATGGGCCATGCCTGTAGCTTGGGGCGACCACCACTTCATGCAGCCTGGGCAAACGCTCCACTGTCTTGTGATTTAAAAACGATACCATGAAGCATCCCCTGAATTTACCGCACTGCTTCCTTGAGAACCAGTGATCTAGAGGAATGATTCTGTTTTCCTGGAGTCCCTCGGTACTAAAGAGTTAAGAGTGCATCTCTGTTCTCACACACCTTGACAGATCTAGGTGAGGTTAAATGGCTGTATTGGAGAAAGGTAGGGCAGTTAAACTTCAGGTAGGCCTACTACAAGCAACATACACCTCTGGAGGTTCACGCTCCCTCCATCCATGAATGAATGAATGAATGAATGAATGAATGTGGTGAAGAACAAAAAGCTCAGTT
This sequence comes from Ameiurus melas, assembly GCA_012411365.1. Classification (NCBI taxonomy): domain Eukaryota; kingdom Metazoa; phylum Chordata; class Actinopteri; order Siluriformes; family Ictaluridae; genus Ameiurus; species Ameiurus melas. Next base: position 24,726,974 of record CM022767.1, on the reverse strand, counting down.
TCCTCCATGACCGAACGTTTCATTCATTTGAGCTAAAACCACAAACAGCTCAAATGGATCAGTATCGGATATACAGAGGTCCTCTATATTAGTGAACTACCCTCTATAATGTATTTAGAACAAGGAGCGAAATCTCTAATATAGTGCTGCGTATATAAAGGGTAAGCTAATGAGCTAACTAGCTGCTATGACACTCGCAAGATTAAGCATGAAGCAAAAATAATGTAATTCGAACAAGGTGTACTTTTTTTCTTCAGATAATAAAACTTTGAATATAGCAATGCCCTCTGTATTGAAATAATAATAATAATAATAATAATAGATAAACTTACCATTTTCACGCGCTATTTCGCGAACAAGCCTACGTCATCAAATACGGACCGGCAGCAAGCAAACCACCTTCCTATTGGTCAGTACCTAGAGGGATGATTTATTCTTCCTCCTCATTGGATCGAATCGGAATCGTCATAAATGCGAGACATGCGGATTAAAAAAAAAACGTTAACGAGTTTAAAATCGGTCTGCTTTACGTCTCAGTTTCGGTCTACACCCTTGCATTCCAGACGTTGTTTCCTTTACTATAAAGTGCACGTGCTTTGGGAATTTGTTTCGTTTTATTGTACTACAAACGACATTATTATCGCTCGCGAATTCCTGCATTCAAAATAAAAGTCAAAAGCGGAGGAAATGTAGCACTCTCAACACTGGATGGCAGCATTTACAAAGCCACTGCAGATTCGACCTCGTGGGTTATCGCAAAAAAAAACCAAAAACAAAAAAAAAACAACAACAAACAAACAAAATTTTGCAAACAATGAAACTATCTTAAAAACACGTAATTAAAAAGACATGATTGTGCTTCGTGACCATAAAATAGAGTCAAAATGACTTTAGAATTGATGTTATGTATTATGATTATGATTATTTATTATTTCTGGGTTTGGTCTGAATTTTTTAGAAGAGAAACTCACTCTCTCTCTCTCTCTGATCAATTCAGTTCAAATAAGCACACACACACACACACGAGAGAGAGAGAGAGAGAGAGAGAGAGAGAGAGAGAGAGAGAGAGAGAGAGAGAGAGTCTGATTATAAGTATATAGATGCGGGTTTTCTGAGAAACAGAAAAGTGAACGCACAGTTTAGGTTTAGTTTACAACAATTTGTATTTGAATCTTTTCTCAGCAGTAGGACGCCCTTATTGATAAAGAGCTTCACTAAACTGATTGCAGGCCAATCAACACGTTGATCAAAGCAGTGCTTTCTGAGCTGCTGAAATAGGCATGAACAAGCTCGAGCAGCAGTACAATAGGCAGGGGGTCGTTGTGAGTCGGTACGTGCATCAGGTATATAAATCTGCTTTGTCTCCATGTGAGTTCATGAGAGAAGCGTTGTAATGGTGTCCGATTCGCGAGTGAATCGTTTGTTTGAGTCGGTTCATTTCAATGAATCGGAGAAAAAACGTTCATAAAACGAGTTTGAATGATTCATTCACGAATAGAACCGATTTGATTCTCAAGTTCAACTCACTGATTCTTTAGCTCATTTAGACATTTCTTTCTGGAGCTGCCGGTGTGTGAAACTTATTATTCACACACACACACACACGCGCACACACACACATACACACACACACACACACACACACACACACACACACACACACACACACACACACACACACATATATATATATATATATATATATATATATATATATATATATATATATATATATATATATATATATATATATAAATATAAATAAAAACAACTATAACGTGTGTGTCTGTGTAATATAAAGGAAAGGCAAAAGCATAGCAAAGCAAGTAGTGACAGTTGCGGAATTATTTATTATATTGGTTATATTACTAATTTACAATGTTTTGTCACAATAAATATTTGAATATCTGCTCCATGAACATCAGCTTGTTTGGTACTAGATAGTTATCACATTTGTGTAGGTCTTTTATTATTTATTATCACAGAGGAAGACATTGCACTAATGATCAATAAACTTATCATTTCATTTCCATTCATATAGGGGAAAAAACAGGGTGAAATGAGCTGTTATCTTCAGTTTGCAACATTTTGCTGTAGAAAACATGGCCTAAAGTGTATAATATTCTTGCTCCAGCTACAGATTTTTGCAGTACCTAATAGGAGTATAATACTGATTCAAGTGTATTTGGTTGCATGGATCCATACATCTGTACAGCTACAAGTGACTAACATCTCTTCCTTAAAAAAACATAACTCTAATATTGACTACGAATATAAAGAAATGAGTGATTTGCTGAATTTACAAACGTTAGCTATATAATGTAATAATGCATCAAATGTGTTTTGTTTCAGCTACATTCAACAACCTCATTCAGCAGTGTACAAACAATCTCTGCTTTAAGCTAAAATATTTTCATCCTCCTAGTTTTGAGGTGAGCTAAATTAGCTTTTGAGGCTATATTGATTTGAACAAGTGTAAACATGTTTCACTCTTCATCAGTATTGACCGCTGGAAGAAAAAGAGAGATCCAAACACAGTGTGGTCAGAGACATTTGAGATCAGTTTTAATGCAAGGGGTAAATGCACAAGATTTAACTGACGATTGGCTGATCACAGCTCATGAGATACACATGCTTTTATCTTGACATGCAGGGATTACAAAACTCCAAAAGGATTTGAACACTGCAAAACTGTTATTCTTATTGCTTTATATTCATTCATTCATTTATTATTTGCATTCTTATTCCGCTTCATAAATTACTCTCCAATTATCTCAGCACAGCATCAGGGAAATTCGAGTGTCAATCTAACTGAATGTTGAATCAGTGTACCCAGAAATTCCACATAGCAAACGCCTGAAAAAAAAAAAATAAAAAGCACTGAGATGTGAATGTAGATCAGTAAGAATCAGCTGTCCACTTAAGGAATGAAAGAAAATGTTTCTACGAGATTTGTACTTTTGGGTTTCATCTGATGAATGGATTCATGCATAGTCTCTAAATGCCAAGAAATTTTGTGCACTATACATTCATTTGTGTTGGAACAAAAAAGTTTGTGCAAGATCATTGCACTGTTGCTGTAGCTTTTCATTTCTGTCTTGGAGAATGCTACAGATAGGGCGAAAGCTTGCTTGGCTTTTTAATGCGCCTCTTTGGAAATTAGTCTCTAATCACAATTGATGTGTGAAGTCTTCATTGTGGCATAGATCTCCAACAGTGATGAGCAACTGGAGAACTTAAATGTAGGCTCATTTCAGAGGGCGACCTGTCTTAGGACTTGGTGTTGTCTCAGGATGCACTGGAAACAAAGAAAACATCAATAATCATTAAATAAATTTCACCACCACCAAATAAGAATGATTTCTGTGTGTTTCATACTTAAAGTTTGTGTGCATAGGGCTACACCATGCCTGTATATGCCTTTCATATGAATTTTACATAATTATTTATTTCAATAGGCATCAGCTGCCATAAAGACTTCCTTTATCAAATTTTGTCAGATAGACTTAACATTAAAGTGAGAGATTTTTTAAAACTTGTGTTTGAAAGTCATAACAACTAACCTTATAGCTCAGTGTTCTTCTGCTACATATGAGTTATGTGATGACAATTATTATCATAATCATGTGATTTAAAAAATCGCAGAAGGTAGTCTTTATGACAGCTGAGAGTAATTGGAATATGCCTTTATAAAAGTTTTGTTTGGGCATCACAGTGGATAGTGTTGGCACCTAACAGCTACTGAGTTCCCATTTTAATCCTGAGCATAAGTTATTGTGCGTGTGGAGTTTTGACTGCTCTCCCGTTCCTTATGATCCTCTGAGCTCTTCAATTTACTCAGGCCTTCCAAAAACATACAGGTAGGTGGATTGGGGACTCTGACTTCCCCCTGATGAGTGTGTGAATGTGTAGACACATTGGACCGGTGTCTCATCCAGGGTGTATTACTACATCAGTACCAATATGGCCCATATGCTTATGCAGAAATCAGCGTCTTGTGCTGAACTGAGCAAAGTAACTGGTGCTTTGTTAGCAAAGTAACTTTTAATCATTTTAATCATTCAATTAGCTTGTGAAAGTCATAAATAACATTGTGAAATTGACTTAAAAATGACTTCATTTAGGTTTTTAGCACTCATTTGAGGAGTTTCCTCAGTACTTCTGAATTACAACTGATATAATTTAATACAATAATATACATCCATCTTCTGTACCACTTCTTCTACACAGGTTTGCACGGGAGCCTGGAACCTATACCAGGTAACTCTGTGCACAAGACGGGGGACACCCTGGACAGAGTACCAACCCATCAAAGGGGCACAGTCGGACACATATTCACACACCCATTCACAAACCATGGACAATTTGGAACTGCCAATCAGCATACAGAACATGACTTTGGACTGGGGGTGGAAACTGAAGTACCCAAAAGAATCCCAGGAAGCATAGGGAGAACATGCATGCTGCATGCACCAAGGGTGGAGGAAGGATTTGAACCCCCAACCCCAGAGGTGCAAGGCAACAGTGCTAACCACTAAGCCACTGTGCCCCAACAATGTAATATATATAACAAAAATGTACATTTAATACATTTATGTTTTAAAACAAATCCATTTGCTTTGACTAGACATTTCATAGCATTTCTTTTGTGTTGATCTAAAATATACCAAAATTGCATTACATGTCATACCATCTTTGGGGAGGGGCTGGCATGGTCTAGAATGAGGCCGCATCTTTCCTGGTAACTCTGAGGAGTCTCTGTAGTCTCTGGGCTTTGACTGGGGCTCTGGGCGAGATTTCATAGGCAGTGGTGGCTTTCCAGACATCATCCCTCCTCCTTCAGAGCGAGAGGGCACCACAGGCTTCTTGCTGAAGGACTGAGGCTGTAGACTGCTGTTGCTGCTGTGGTTACTGATGCTGCTGGGAGTTGGGGAAGGATTCTGGCCTTTGCCCTCTGAGCAGGTGAATGAGCGAGCGCGAGGGGTCGGGACTGGAGGTGCACGCTCTGGGTCAGACTCACTGCCTTTTGGAAATGCAAAAATCTCAGGGATTACCAAGTGCTCTTTTCGGGACATTTCTTGATCCTTGCCACATCGTGACTTCCCCATTGATCCATAAAGTGGATTGTCAAACATCTCTGCTGGTTGCCCTTCTTCAGATCTAATCGGTTATTTTTTCAACACACAAACAGCATAGATTATTTCATTGTGGTTTGAATCAATGCCTGATGAATCTTTTCTTTCATATTAAACAGAATCATTTTTTCATATGAAACCAGACAACTAACAAAATTTGTTTTATATAGCTGTTTGAGAAATTTTCACATAAAATTGAGCTACATGTAAAATAATGTTCACACACCATTAAAAAAACACTCTTCTGGCTGCCTGGGAAAACCTGTCAGACGTTTTTGCAGCCGAATTATGGCGAACAGCCAGTTTTTGACAAAAAGGGCATTTTTCTGCCTATAGCATACTTTTATACCTCTATGTTTACCTCTACTAAATACAGTATGTGTAGTTGTTCTTCATAAAAAATAGAAAGTAGAAGAAGATCTTGGTAGAGGACTCAGTAATGGCTCTTTGAGCATTCATGTAGAACATGCAACTGTATAGGTTAAGGAGATGTCCAGATGTACTCACGTTGGACTGGACAGCTTTCCTGTTGGGCTGCACACAGAATGATCATGTGCAGTCTTTTTTGGCGAGGTGTTTCCAGTAGATGTGTCTTTAGCCATGTGTCCAGAGGAGGCTCCCGGTCTGTTGGACACGGTGTAGCTCCAACCTGACTGACTGCTGCTTTTATAGCCAACATCCATATAATTAGGATTGCTAATATCAGTGGGTAGGGCCAAAGACCTACAGTTTATATAAGAACCTCAATAAGAATAAGAATTTTTTTGTTTCATAATAAATGGAAACTATAGAACGTGTTGTGGCCTTATTTCTACTGTGTAATAGTTTAGCATATAGTATTTAAACTCGACATTCCTTAGCTGTTAGTGTCACTGTAGTTTTCCGAATAATTCGCAGTAGTTAATGAGTTAATAATAAATAACAATAAACAATAAGCTTTAACATCAATAGCTGAATAAAAAAGCTTGCATTTTTCAAGATAAGATAATACTTTATTAATCCCCAGATGGAGAAATTAGGGAATAATATAATATTATAGTTATTATAATTAATAATTATATAAAAATTTTGAGCAAGTTAGAAATGAGAAAACACGAACATTTCTGGCAGACAAAATTCCAAGCCGCTGAATTATCAATTAAATATGGGAATGTGAAAATGAACTAAGAAGCCTTACTTGTTGCTATGATCCCCTGATTTGACTTTACCGGTTCCTGAGTCATCACCAATCTTAATGAAATCTGCAGAGAGGAAAACACATTTTGTTAAAGTTGTTTATATGTATAGTTATTTTCTAAATTTAAGAAAGTAAAGCACAGTCTATCTTCACATCCAATGAATTCAGAAGTATAACTCAATATTTTCTGCAACTCTTTGTTTTATGGAAAGTACAATGAGCTATTGGTATTAGGAATATTTAGTATAAAATGTATAGTTCATTTATATGAAGAATATCAGTACAGTATTGCAGAAGCTAAATGAGGACAGGGGTCTAAGCATACACATCCACACTGTGTGAAAGTTGTGCAAAGGTTTGTGGTCTGAGTTTGTTCGCTTACCGTATAGTTTCTCTGTCAGTTTCCCTTCTGATGTGCGTAGTTGGATGCCTCCTGATAGCATACCTGTCTGCTCACCATGATGTGTAAGTGGGACATCAAACTCAGTGTAGTCTGTCTCTGCAGCCCGCAGGGCAACACATGTCTCGCCTGCACACAAGTCAGACAAATGATTACCGGAGTTTTCATAAGTAATTTCATTTACAAACACCCAAGCACACAAAAAAGAACTACATTCAAGATTCTATTTTTGAAATGACCCATCATACTAAAATAGATACAGTTTATAAACTCACAGGTGTACCTATACTCTGTACCTTTTTAGTTGATGTCATTTAAAATGGACCTAAATGACATCAAGCACAAGGGACTACAATAGGATTTGGGTTATGCTTGGGGTTTCAAAAGCTAAACAGTGTGCAGTTTAAAAAAATCTATTTAGCTGGCTTCCTCAAATGGTGCAACCTTATATACGGAATAAAGCACAATGCATCATATTGTTATAGGAAAATAATCAACGGCAGGGTGGCGTGATGCAGCCTGACACAATAGAAGTTACTGTTATCACTCCAAAGTGGAAAGTTGAACAGCATGTTCAACAATATAAAATCTTTTAATGAACAACACAATTTTAAACATTCATAGTAATGTAATGTAGAACATCTGCGAGACAAGTTAGTTCCTGTTACCGCTTACATTATAGCAGTTATAAACAGTCATTTCCTCATTAGCCTCTCTTTGTTCTCTCTTTTTTAATTTTTTAAAGATAATAAGCCAATGAAAATTTGTCAATGCTTATAAACAGGAATGCACATTGTCCTCTACAGATTCACCATGTTTATTATGATGTCTTTTTCTTTGTTTAAAAAAAAAATTTTTTTTTTTATTTTTTTTATTTGTGTATTATTTGGAGCATCCACCATAGATTTCCCTATGAATTAGCTGTTATTATTGAAAAAGATAACGTATTCGAATAGATACTTTAATATGAACCAATGATTTGAATTATAGCCAAAGCTACTGCCAAAGCTGCTGTTATAGAAATTTAATCAATACCTTATAACCTGTTATGAGTATCCAACAGTGCTGTAGTATAAAAGCGTGTATCAACCTAGTATATGCTCAAAGCATGTTTATATTTTAAACACACCTACCGTATGATTCATCACTGTCTGTGGATGTTATACTGATGAGTATATGCTGATCTAGTAAGTATTCTGGGTCTGAAATGATGGGAGTAAGCTGTAAAATGGAGAAAAAAACAACAACAAACATTTACTATATTGTTCCATTTACATTTACTTTTATTCATTTGGCAGACGCTTTTATCCAAAGCGACTTACAAATAAGCAAAGCGATGGTTCCAGGATTTAGTTTCACATGATATGTATCATACAAAGCATATTACCTCTACATGTGCTTCAAACCGAACCTTTATGGAACCCTCTGTGCTCTCTTGATTACATATTTCAGAACTTTTGACAAATTCTATGAATACAAAAGAAATGTTCAGTATAAAGACAATAACAAACAGACTTTCTGTACAACAGAAGTGCCCTTACTTTCCAAGCAGCTTGAATGGAATTCAATGAAGAACTTTGTCTTGGATTTGGTCTTAAGAGTGGCAACACAGTTGATAAACTTGATTGCACCCTGAGACTCCTTTATTGGATCTGAAAGGGAAAAAAAATAAATAAATAAGTAAATAAATAAAAATTCAGCATCCAGCAAGCTAGAGTGAACAGAATACTGTAGCATTGCTGAAAGTAGGTTGATTAGTGTGCTCTATCTAGAATTGGTTCAACCAAGTCATGTCATATTCAGTTTGTGTGATTACATCCAATCAGTAGTAAAAAGGTCCCTATTTTTCCTCACTATAAAGTACTGTGCAAAAGTCACCCTAGGTACCCTATTTTGTTTTTAGTACAAACTTTGTTATAGATTTTTATTTTATTTTATGACTTCTACATTATCGAGTCCAACACAGAAATGTTACAGAAAAATGTTTGTATGTCAGTAAAGAAAGCAGCATATTAAGTGGTAAGAGACATTTCAGACATAAAACACAATGAAGGCTGCTGGATTTTGCTGCAAAAATAAGAAGCAAGTGCGAAGGTCAAAGTCTCCAGAAGAACCTTGACTGGTTTTGCAAGATGCTCAATAAAACTGCACTAATAGTACCGGCGACTACTATTTTTTTTTTTTTTTTGTCACATCAAATATTGGCTTTGTTTCATTTAATAATGTTTAATGCTCTTTTTTATGTAAAACATTTCATTTCAGATTAAGCTTTATAGAAGGAGTAGGGTTCTGTGAGACAGTGTATAACAAAACAAATGATCTGGCCACTTATGATTCTCACATTCCTCTGGACTTAATTACAGTTTATCTTTGAATGCAATGTGTCTTTGAATGCTATAGCATTACAATTTCCCTTCACTGGAACTAAGGGTCCCGTGAAAACATGGTATGTCAAGGGTGAAATGGAAGAACTTGAGTGGCCTACACAAAACCCTAACCTCAACTCCATCGAGGTTAGGGATTTTCCACCTTGAGATGAATTGAAACAGCAACTATGCCCCAGGCCTTCTTGGCCAACATTAGTGCCTGACCTCACTAATATTCTTGTAGTTGAATGGGTAAATCCCCACAGCCTCATTCCAAAACCTAATGGAAAGCCTTTACAGAAGAGTGGAGATTGTTCTAATAAAGGGGGACTAAATCTGTAATGGGATGTTCAAAAGCATATGTGGGTGTGATGGTCAAGTGTCCACAAACGTTTGGTCATGTAGTGTGTATACCATGGGTTTAGTAGATAAATAACAAATATCATACCATTCTTAGAGACAAACTGTGAAGTTACTCCTACATCAAATGTAGCAAATACAGGAGCGTGATCACTTGTCATGATGTCACATGTGCATCCTGAAATTGATAGGAAGAATACAAGTTAAACAATTGTTGAAATGTACAAGTTTCCACCTTACAAGAAGCTCAACTTTTAAAATATTTCGACTAACCATATGAGTGACAAGCCACGTGAACCTGTGGGTGAGACTTGCGAAGCACACGGTCACACCATGAGGGCAAGTTATATTTAGTCTGTTGGTGAGATAAAGAGAGGTATAGTAAATGGCCTCTAATATCCTATACATGTAGGCAGAGTAAAACCATAGCCTAGAAATATATAACCAAAATGATTTTGGGAAAGAGAGCACCATTCAGACTTACTATTATAGTGTGATGAAGCCAAGTACAATAGGGGAATTATTTCTGCCTGTGCAGATGAAAATCTATATGTTGTAGTTTTCACTCACAGGGCCGGAGATTTAAGAATGTCATGGATAATGAGGTGCACCCTTAAAAGTAGTTCTAGTGTTCAGAAACACTTTATATCATTCATGTTCCATACCTGTCCATTATATAGTTTTATAAAAGTCATATTATTAAGTTATGAAAAATAATTAAAAAAGTACAAAAACACAAAAGCAAAAAGTGGCGGCGGGGGACGACAATGATGACTTGCCACATGACAGGGAAGGGGGAGGGGCTTTAATTGCAAACGGTTGAGAACCTCTGATCTAGATAATTCTCCAATGACCAAACTGTCTAGAAATCAATGACAAAAAATAAAAGTACCCCCGTTGCTTTGGCTTTGGTGTAGACATATCTTTCATGTGTATCTCTCTCTAAACGATATGTTGGGGGAAACGTGATGTCTTCTTCTTCTGTAAAGGTAAAAGAAAACATGTAGATAGAAGGATAAAATATTTAAATTGCTTATAGGCATATTGATGAAGTTATATTAGGCCTACATAAACCCTTCACGACAACTGACATAGACATAAATAAAGTATTTAGACAGGTCTATTACATCAGGCTTTAATTGTCATAAGAACTGTATTTTTGTAAAATACTGTTGGTTTTTATTATTCATTTGACAAAAACCAAGTCAAGTGACAAGCTACTTAATCGACCAGGAAAGTGGTATAACACATCTTTGTCAACAAAAAAGCTGTCATGATTCCAGTTATCATGAAGGGCCATAAGTAAAGTCTAACTTAAAAAAGAATATTGCTGTTTATAAATTATTGAATATACAGACAATTCAGTTATAGGCCAAAGTTAACTCACAAAAACTATAATGTATTCTTGACGCTCATGGAAAAAAAATATTAATATATAGTAGTATTTAAAAAAAAAATTTAATTCCTTCTTTTTATCTGTGTAATTTGAATACTTTTGTCCAGAAAGCATAATAGTAGATTGAGTCCTGCAAATGACTCAAAGGTAATCATTTTCCATGAGGCGTTTGAGCAAACTGAACCTATGGACAGTATTGGACAGTACAGAGTGGGTTTGAGCTAACTGAAATTTTCAGGTTGTGCAATGCAGAAGGAATTTGGGCCAGAACTTCTCTTCTCATATTGTATTATGCACAGTGAGTTTCATACAGAACTCAGAAGTTCTTATGTGGTCTGTTGTTGAAGGAGTTTGGGTCAGAAGTGATTATTTCAAGTTGCATAGTGATGAGTAAGTTTAGGCTAGAACTGAATTTCTCATTTGGATTAGTGTAGAGGGAGTTGGGCCAAAATGTTTTAATTTAAGCTGCAAAGTGATGAGTACAACTGGGACAGAACTGAATTTCAATGTGGACTATTGTAGAGGAAGGTTGGACCATAACTGAGTAAGTTTTGAAGTCGAATGAATAAGGAATCTGGGTCAGAACCTAAATTTTCAAGTTGTACAGTGGTGAGTAAAGTTGGGCCAAAACTGAATTTCTAGTGCAGTGGGTAGTTTGTGCCAGAAATGAATATTTCAAGTTGTATAATAATGAGTGAGTTTGGGCCAGAAATGAATTTCTCATATGCTTTAGTGTAAAAAGAGTTTGGGCAAGGCCTGAATTAGTCGTGCTGTCTAATGTAAGGGCGTTTTGGCCAGAACGGAATTTCTTCTGCGATCTAGCATAGAAGGAGTTTGGGACAGGACTGAAATTCTTTTTATAATTGTATAATGTATAGTGTGTTCATATTTATGTATTAACGAGTAAGTTTGTGGACTGAAACATGTGCAGTCTAGAGGGAGTTTGGGCCTGAACAAAAATGTTCACCTTGTATGGCCTTGAGTAAGTTTGGGCCAGAACTGAATTTCTTGTGCATGGTGCAGAGTGAGTTTGAAAAAGTAATAAAAGGCTTGGCTCTCACCATAGTACAGAAAAACCTTTCTATCCGCCCTTTCCATGGTGAGCTGGTCTCTGCTTAGCAGTTCCTGATACTGCTGCTGTTTGATCTTCATCACAATGTTCTCTGCTTCCTGGAAAATGCAAAACAACAGTACAAAAGCCAGTGTGTCTCTTCCTATCTGGTTATGTTAGCATCTGCTGTATTTATCTGCTCATAGTTAAATTGAGGCTAAGGTGTTTTCTGCACTTGTCAACACTGTACTCTACCAAGAAACTGATAGACGCCCACGGTTTGTAGACAAACAAATTACATTATTAGTTTATTAGTTTATTTCTTAGAAAAATCCTCATTTAGGCAAAGTCATCATTTAGGCTTACATTTGATGGAATATTCCAGTTATCATAATGTAATACTGTGGACATTGTGCCTTATAAGGACAATGATGTATATGAATACGGATTCATTTATATTTACCATGGGTGGAAGCTCAATACGGTAGTTCAGATCCCCAAGCCAGAAGAGGTGTGTGAAGCGATGTGTAATATCAAACGGATTAAGTTTCTTATCTCCTAGGTTTAGAAAGCGCAGGATGCTGGTGTAGTTCTGATTCCGTCTAGCAAGAATAGAAAAGGTTAATAAAATTGTAATAAAATAAGCAACTGTTCTAACAAAAAGTTAATTGGTTTATTGTTTAAATTCGTGGGTTATAGTATTGTGACAGGGCGCCCCCCCCCATGATGTAGAGTGAACCCTGATGTTTGTGGCTGTACCTGATCTTCTTTTCACTCCCTGAGGTCAAGTGACTGTTAACAAACCCAAACGAGGTGTCATTAAACATAAACGATACTCCCACTGCTCCTTTATTTCCTGAACAATGCAAACACAAATGAAGATGGAAGACATATTCCTGTCATGTCAAATGAGCTCTTCTGAGTTATGGTTACATTTGTTAGTCTCATTTGTTAGCGTGGCGCTCAACCTACCCAATGCATTAGCTATTCCAGTCTTAACGCTGTCACAGAAGATGTGGGAGATCCGGTTCTCATGTTCTGGCTTGGCGAGAACAATGATTCTTATATTCCACAGCGTCTGAGTAGCTATCTAGTGAGAAATTAAGAAATGACGGTCAAAATTAGCACTCATCAGAAGGAGGGGACAGGTAATTAAAAAAAATGATTCATGAGAACTAAACACTTAACTAAACACATTTTTTACTACAGTGAAGTGATGCATGTTATTCAAACCTGTATTATGGAATCATGGGAAGGATTATATTTACTGTGGTATTGCATATGAAATTCGATCTTTAAGGGTCTCCTCACAGTTATTCCTGACTGTTTCTTGATCTCAGCTAAAACCGAACTGTGATTGTGCTTTTCCTGTCACTGCACATTCTACCTGGAACAGTTTACCAGAAGACCTCAAATATGCTTCTTCTGTATTCCTTTTTAAATCATACCTCAAAACATACTTTTATTCCATACCCTTTGGGAATGGTTGAATGGATTGTTTTATGTGTATGTATGTTTGATTTGTGTGCGTTCCATTTCACATCACAGTCCCCATGGCGACAAATGCCATGTGATGGTGTTTGTTTTGATTTCCCCCCCTATACTTTCTGTACAGTACTTCATTGGTTTGTTGACCATTTGTGTTCACCTGTTCTATGTTAGTCCTTGACTAGGTTGTCTATGTATAACCTGCTGTTTCCTTGTACAGTATCATTGCAAAGTTTTATCATGTTTTCTGTGCTTTTAATTCCAAGTGAGTCCTAGTTCTGCAATGTAGCTGGTTTTGGCCCAGGTTTCTGTACCACTATTCTGATTATGGATAGTCCTTGTTTTACATTGTCTGCATGTGTTTTGACCCCTGCTATGGACATTGGACATGATTCTTGGATTTGTCACAATCAGAATATACTGCAGTTACTCTTGCATTCTGTCTCTTTTATACACACCACATGTTTTATTATTGCCTAATACAGTGACGAGAGGTATTTGGGAGAAAACTTTGTTTAATATAGCATATTGTACAACACTTAACAGACATTGTGTAAATGTGCTTTATAAACTAAATTTACTCATTTACTCAAATGGTATAGCTGAGTATTTTTTTTCACACCTTTTAATTTTTTTTAACAATTAGAGTAACACCGTATATTTCATTCCAATACAACTAACAAACTTCAAAAGACTAACTCATGATAGTGACTCATTGCAGTCTTTGAGTCATTATTGCCACTTTCAGTAAAATTCCCCCTGATTTTTACCCTTATAGAAAAGTTGCATGAATTTAACTTATGAAATAGAATGGATTTAGACATTTTACATGCTATATTTAGGACATTTTCTTATGTAATGGACTGTTCACATGTAGTCCACTTTCACAGAATTAATGTATTTTTGCATGTGATTTCTTACACATGATTCATTTATTTTCAGTTGTGATGTATACACTATTCATTATTACACTATTTCACACGGGCAGAGAATATTAAAATGCACTTTCACATGTGATCACATTCACGTAATGTGAAAAATGTACAGTATGTGATCTTTCCACACTGGAAAGAGTACATAATGGAAGTACTCATTAAATACAAAGATGAAATAAATAGAGTTCTTGGAAGTAGACTTTTGTACTCTTCTGAATATTTTCTCCCTTTTGTCTCAAACACAATTTCTGTCAAAATAGGTGAACAAATCTAATTTAGCCTGAATACAGATGAACCTGGTATATGGAGTGCTGTACCTGTTTAAAGCTGATGTTTGTGATGTCCCTGAGGGTTCCCCTCACTATATCTATCCAATCCTTCTCTCCCAGAGGATCTTCCTGTGTTCCAATGACATAGATATCATGTGGGATCTGACTGGCTGTGTCATCGCGGGTCTTCCCTTGTCCCTTGGACTGAAACCATGAGGTAATGTTGGGTGGTGGGCTGGCATTTCCTGGGAACAAGAGAGAATTCAATGCACTGAGATGAGATTGAAGAGATATAACAGGAATAACATGGCCTTGTTGGCTTTAAAAAAAAATCTGGATGTAGATTTAGGTCCCCAGAAACCTATGGAGGACCTAGACTCAAAAGTGAGCCCATTGCCTTGTGGGGTTTTTACACACACACACACACACACACACACACACAAAAACACACACACATATATTATATATATATGTGTATGTATATATGTGTGTGTGTGTGTGTATATTATATATATATATATATATATATATATATATATATATATATATATATATATATATATATATATATATATATATATATTATATTTTTTTTTTTAATTTATTTATTTACTTATTTATTTATTTATTTATTTATTTATTTATTTATTTATTTATTTATTCTTCTCTGTATTATAGTATAGTATTGTATAGTATTGTAGTATCCTACAGGATCCTATAGTAATCTATAGTGTCCAGATGAGATTTATAATTCAAGCAAGGGTTAGATTTTCTGTGTTATGTATAAAGTTGGGTAAAGGCTATTGAAGTAGGAACTTGGTCTGGTGCAATTAGTGGTGCAACACTGCAGACAGTGCTGATGACACGCTTACCCATGTTCCATGTGCCAACAAATAAGCTGATCATATCTGGCTCAGCTTTATCAGAATGTTTGTTTTTCATCTGCTGAAGTAATTGACAGAAGCCCTCTCTCTTCTGAAAAATTCAGACACATATACTTAGAAGCATGTGAGAATTGAATACCTTTTTTTCCTTATTATTTTTGTTATCCAGATGTGTAATTTGCATGTTCAAAAAAAAAAAGTGACTTTGTGCTAAATTAGAGAACTGGATAAATTCAAATACATTCTTAACATTTACAAATAACTTCAGAATCAATGTATTCATGGTGCAGGCTCACCTTTGTGTCATTAAAGACAAATTCTTTACGCTGGGTCTTCTCCTTCTCGGTCTCCACCACTAGTTCCAGTTTGTTGTGCATTTTTTTGGACTTCACCAACTGCAAGACTACATGATGACAAACAGATTCATACCATTAGTCATTTTCTTTCTGATCTAAGTTCCAAATTAAGTCATTTTGATGTATATGACTTACCCCTAAATACATTTTAGGAAAAGGTGACTGTATATAGCATGTTTGCTGATTAAAAGAGTCTTTTGAAAGATCCTCTGAATAAAAAACAAACACCTTACACATGTTAATCATGTGGCTTTAATATGTCACTGTTACTGAGAGAACTGCACGGGCCAATGAAAAATAACAAGTCATTTCCTCTTTAAGGTTACTAAACACGAGCGCTTTCACACATTTGATTCTCTTCATAAAAGAGCAAAGACGTACTTTTATTATGCACAAAGTATTTGTCCTCTGGTCCATCTTTGGACTTCTTGAAGTAAACTTTCCCGCTTTCTACATCAACCTTTAGGAACATTTTGTTTGAAATGCCAAGGGAGTCTGATTTCACCTGTTAGAATAGAAAACAAGAAACACGGAACATAAATAGAAATTTGCCTTGTTACACGTTTTAAAGAGATTCTGTCTAGAATACAACCACCCAGATGTAAAGTCACAATACACTGCACATAGTCAAACATGACTCTCCCTTATTTGCATGAGGCTGTGCATGGCAACTGCTAGAGGAAAATATGGAACATATTCACATTATCACCGCCATAACACAGTGAGAGAGATCAGATCTTAAAATGCTTGTAACGTATAATATAACATGTATAAATATATATTTTATACACTTGTACCACAGATATGTTGAATTCACTATTCTGATTGGTTAGATTAATTAGGTGTTAATTAATATTCTATAACTGCAGCTCCAAAAATAGTTCTGAATAGTTCAAATTACAGTTATCGATGCTCTCCTTTGAATATGTTATTGTGTCTATAGCAACAATTTACACAGGGACTTGTTTCCTGGATGCACCACATACAACGGAAAAATGTGCATAATTGTAGACAATGGTGAGGCTTTCTCGTGTTTTGTCTTATTAACGTCAAGAAAGAGAAAAAAGTGAGGCCGGTGAAGGAATGATAGTAATAATGAAAAGCTTGATGTAATAACATAGTTGATGTTATGATGTAATTGATGATAGGAACTTTCATAACATTAAATGCAACTATTAACTGATAACACATACAATGTCTCATTCTTTAATAAATAAAAAGAATTGCCAGCATTGGCAAATTCTAGTGCTATTAGAGAAATAATATTTATTTTTATTATTATTATTATTATTATTATTATTATTATTATTATTATTATTATTATTATTATTATTATTATGTCAAGACATGATGTCAAGATATCAACTCCGCTTCGTGCCAGGCAGTAACACATCACCCTGTCATTGTTTATTTAGTTTTCTGTAACAGCACACTGTTATATACTATTCTGCACATATTATATAAAGTAACTAATAAGCTACAAAAGAAAGATTAAATGCTTGTATTTATTCCTTTGAACGCTTTCTTTCTTACTTCAAATGTTACAGGTGGTATAAGTGACTTCCTGTGGCCTCCATCATATCCAACAGATTCAAATACTGTATTCTTAGCCTGGGAAATACAAGGCATGTTTGTTAGTAAATCCTTGCAGAGCTATCTTAAAAATAAAACTTATATATTATCAAGAAAAACTAAGCAAAAGAAAAAAAAGAAAAAAAAAGAAAATATACCATGAATCAAGCAGAAAGGGGAACAAATGATAATACCTTGTCTTCAATTGAATTCAAAAGCTTGGTCAGTTGCTCAAGCCTAAAGCTCACAGACTGGCTTGCATCAAGTGAGAGCTAAACGAGAACAGGATTAGTGTGTAGAAATCACAGAGGCAGAGATTTTAGTTTAGTTTTTTTTTTCTTTCTTTCTACAGTTTAAAAGCATAGTAACCTGTCCTCGAAGTCTCCCAGCTCCAGGTGACATGGGCTGATCTACAAGTTTCTGTAAGGCCTCCAGAGTTGGGAGTATACGAGAAATCTCACTATAAACAAGCAAAAATGGAAAATATTAGAATTATTAAAATGTAAATTGAAATGAAGTCAAATTTTGGTTAATAGGAATGAACTGTTTGCTCATAGAGTCACTCATGTTTAAAAATGTCAGTGGCTTTTCTTTTCCTTCAGCATGAAGCTGCTTGAAGAAATCTCTGGTGATTTCTACCTGTTGAGGCTCTTGCAGATGGTCTTGAGAAGCTTCTTTAGGTTGGGGAGAGTGGGGTTCCCATTGTGTACCTGCTCCACATCCAGACCCACAGCTGAGCTGAAGTAATCCTGGATTGCCTTTTGATGTTCTTCAGAGATGCTGCATAATTAACAAGTCAGTTTGGAACTTATAGAGATGCCGAATGGAATTATAAATTGTTTTTACAAATATATATCCATATGATCACTTAACCAAAGATCATGATTTTTATAGAATCACTGCATAAATCGTATCTAAAAGTCCTTTTGGACATTACAGTACAGATCATGTAGTATAAATAATTTTATGGTTTAAATCATTTAGTAATGTGAGATAGTGTGGTATACAGTAGAACACTTATGGTATAAAATCATGTAGTACTGTGACATGTCGACAAGTTGCATCCGCTGAAGGTAAGTGTCTAAGATGGACACTTTTTGCTCTGTCTTTACAGGCTCAGTATGGCATTCTTTACTTTCGATGGGTGTGAAGTTCCGTGGTGGAAGCTGAGGAGGTAAACTGAATTGCTCTGTGGGAATTGAAAGTAACAGAACCAAATGATAAAACATCCATCACTGGTTATGCACACAATCTGTTCTTGTATGCATAAATTGAACTGTGACTCTGAGCCCCAAAGCATACAAAAAAAAGTTCTACATTTGCTGGGATTTTGTATACTTTATTCCTATATGTACAGTAACTCATCTAATCCAAAAGATTAGATTTGGATTTAAAACTCATTTAACATACTAATTAGGTCTTAAGGGCCACTGTTGTATCAATAGTTAATTGTAAAGCTACACCACCTTCACATGCCTGAAGTATAGGACATACAGAAGAAGGTGCCACTGCACTATTAAGAAATAGTACAATTTAGTACCTCTATTCTTACTAATGTGGGACAAAACAATCTCATCAACTGCTTTTTAGCAATCCTGGATCCTACCTGGCTCATCCTCTGGCTCCTCCTCCTTCTGTACAGGATACTGCAGATGTGTGACTAAACCCATGTTCTCCTTACAGTACGCTTCCACCAGCTCTGAGACCACAGAGAAGAACCGAATAGGGACACCTTCAGACGCCTGAAAACACAGGGGAAGGAGAGCACAGGCTTTTTTAATGTATTCACAGAACACACAGCTAAGAGCAATAGTTCCCATCTGCCTTGGTTTACAAAATATCAAAATTAATGGACTATTATGATTATAACTCTAACTCCATTAACTAAACATAACAGTTCACTTAGGCCAAAGTTCAATGGGTGTTTTAAAATATCTGAATATGAAATGAACATATTTCCAAAACAAAGTGTTCCATAGTCCATGTATAGTTATTTCCTGTTTTCACAAAAATGAAATCAAAGAAGCCAAATAACATCAGTGAGTACAATTAAATCCATAATGATCAGTGTGAACAATGCCTAAATGAACATGTTTGCAGTTGTTATCTGGCAAAATTCAGATCTGAGTCTGACAACTTCCAATATTTACACCTGGAGATCGGAGTTTATTCTGTAGTTTTTTCCCCTTCTAAATTATGTAGATTTATTTTTAGTCAGGGATTGGATAAACATATATATTTTTAGCTTTTAAACAAATGTTAACTTACCTTGTTATTTATCTAACATTACTTATGATGTATAAATAAAAATGTCAATTAATGCAGTATATGCTTGCTAAGGGGTGAAAATGTAAAGTGTTGTCATGTTTGTATTATATTGAATGGATTTAAATTTAAATGAAATTTAATAGCTTTGGAAAGTATTTGCTTATTACGCAACTTGATAAACTATTGTGTGTTTGTTATCACCATAAAAGGAAGATTAAGCAGTTTGCTTGTACTGTGTAAATGTAACAGGTTCAGTTTCATTCTGAAATGAGTGAAGGATAAAATAGTCTGTTAGGGTGTGGTGCCTGGTCTCAATGCATGAAAAGTTTTCTCAAGTGGTTGTGGGCAATATGGCCTGAAGTTAGACAGTAAACATTAAACTCCACGAGAAAATGCATACAGGTAGGTGACAAATTTAAATATAAACCACTAACTCTGATATGTTGTGGAGAGGATATTGCTGGCATGCTTTGGATCCACTTGTCCCCTTAACAAAAAAAACCCAAAGCTTCCCAACCTTAGTCCTGGAGTACCCCCTTAATGGTGTGATGATGAAAATGAGCATATACTATGGCCACCACAGTCACCAATCCTAAGATTTTGGAGCCACATGTTTAGACAATGCTCTCCACCAACATCATCAAAACACCAACTGAGTGAATTTATGTTGGAAAAAATTGTGTTTGTACCTCCAGGACAGTTCCAGAGAATTGTAAAACCTGTGCCAAGGTGCATCTTAACTGTTGTGGTGGTTTTTTGAAGGCCCAACACCTTACTAAGACGCATATTCTTTTAATTTTCCGTGCTATAGTTTCGTTTTTTGGTATGACGATAGCAGAGAAAAATCGATTCACAGCGCTAGTTTATAGCTTGTTGTAGTGTTCCACCAAAGGCAACATTACTTAGTTTGGCATCCATTTTAGTGTTCTTGGTCACAACATGGCTGTCAGGAGTAGCTATAACTCTTTTAGAACAGAACGTCTCCCACACACTTTTCACACTTTTCAACATGCCCTGCTAACCACTTTTTATCAACTCTAATGAGAGATGAAAAACTTGCATTTCAGAAACTTTCCATTCAAGGCCCAGTGCAAGAGGAACCCTGTGGCTTGCCTTACGCCCACGCTAACATGATCATTTAAAACTGAAGCTTTGCTATAGTTCAGGGCTAAAAGAGGAAGAACCACAAGTCAGACAGTTATTAAAGATTATCCTACAGTTTTGCACATGACAAAGCACCTACTGCACTTAATGTCAACTTCTACAAAGATACGAAAATGTTTTTAAGAGGAAAAGAAAACATTACATGTACAAACTCCATTTTAATACTTTTGTCTTGTGTCTTTTTCATGCTAAATGGACCTTCAGTAGTCAGAACAGTTTTGCACCATTTCACCCAATACACAATAAAAGCAGCAAGTTGTGTTACAGCTGCAAAGGCCTGCTGTCAACCAAGTGCCTTGCAGTACAGAGGCAAGAATAGATGCTTCCTAAAGAGACAAGACACCCACACACCCGATGCAGTGTGTCCACAGCAGCTGAGCAGACAGCTGTCATGAGGCCACATGTTCAGCAAAAAAAAACAAAAAAAAAAACAACACCCTTAACCAAACCCTCAAATGTTTATAGGATGTTAGATGTCTGTAGCTACTTGCTGTGAAACTGAGCAATGTTAACAAGCAACTTGTGAGTCTACAGCAGACACGTTAAAAGGCACACCTAGTTAAGTATATTCATGACAGATGTGGTGTTACCAGATTCACAGTGCAAAGATAAAAAAAAAAAACACATGTAATTGTCCATTCATCACCTAAACCTTAGATTAAATCATCTTTCAAGTGAGGTGGAATCTCATTCAAACAGAGTTGGATGGTCAAAGGTCTTCAGGTTCAAGAATCTTCAGGTTCAAGGGTCTTGCTCAAGTATGAATAGTAACAGTCCCGAGGCTCAAACTCACAACATTCAAGTTGCTGATATAGAATTCAAAAATAAACTATAGATATTTTCTTTTGCTATTTATTTAAAAACATCCAAGAAAATAATCCAGAAGCTCTGGAAACATCAGAATATGAAGTCTGTTAGAAATTTCTGCTGTATTTGATATAGCCAGCCATCAGAGTTGTATCATGTCTAAATTATAGTACATTTTGAATAAACACATCTGACAAGTTACTAAGTAAGATATAAACCACAACAGATCATGCTGTTATAGGAAAAGAATCAACCTATTCCCTATCTATCTATCTATCTATCTATCTATCTATCTATCTATCTATCTATCTATCTATCTATCTATCTATCTATCTATCTCATGTTTCAACATGATAATTACTGAACCAATATTTCATGTTTTAATGAAAGAAAAAGTCAATATATCCCCTAACAGCTATGATACATCAGATTCAGTCCTAAAAAGAGCTTATTCCTGAGCATGTTATTTTCATACATTATTGGGTTCAGATCAGCTCATTTTAAGACTTGAACTCAAACTTGTTTGGGTGATGTCTCTCTTCATTCTCTTACCTGCACAGATAGCTTTTTCTCTTCATTGGGTAGAATTCTATAGGTATATACGCAGTTCTGGTACCTGCATATGCACAAACATAATGCTGTTTCAGTTAAGGTGCATACACTTATGAATGGCAGTAATGATTAAATTTATGCATGTAAAATGCTAATTTAATGAATTTGTATTGTGCATGATTTGAGCTGAAATGAACAGGAAATGGTGAACCTTTGTATATGCGCAAGCATTAGCAGTTTAGCCTGTGACGTCTATAAATAGTGTTCCCTTTCAAAATGTACCCTTTCAGTTACACTGTCATTTCCCAGGTACAAAATGTGAACTGAAATTCGGATAAGTTCAGGTCTTTTGTAGGTTTTCTGGCCTCTCTTACACAATTTGCATGAACATATTTTTAGTATACCAGGTTGCAGAACATTTCATATTTGCTGTATATGTAAAACATTCACCTTAAGTGTCATTTGCATGTAATTACATGGCGTAAAAATGCTACTACACTCAGACAGTGTTTCAGTTTAGTGTGTTAGCTAAGACTAATTCTATATGTAGCCTGAACTTCCACAAAGAAGAAGCTTGCAAGCAAGTTTTTTTGTTTTGTTTTTTTGCTTGTTTCAATGTCACTAAAGATCATTGCAAAATCATTGCTGTCATGCATCATGTCTCAGGAACCACTGACAAGCTTTAATCAGCTTTTTACATAAGAAGTAAAAATTAATTAGATCACCAGCTGTTAGGTTTATGTTAAGTCTTTTAAGCCTCGGTAAGGTGATGCATAAAAGGCACAGAACAGCTCTTGTTAGCTGTGATATACCATTTTACATAACTGTCACTGCATGCAAAAGGCTTCAGCTCGCTGTCAATAGTATAAGTTTGTTTTCTTTTCCATTAGAACAATGTTGAAAGACATCCTCCATCCAGTACTGGTAAGTCAAGCATACATTACTTGTGATATAATCCTGAAGAAGTTTGCAAATTGTTTCCCCCCAAAGCTTTTTATGAGTTGTATTCCATACATGACAGCAATGGAAACTGAAGTGACTAAGTCTTCACAACAGAAACCCAGTAAATTCCATAAACAGACTGAAAACCAGAACAAAGAAACACTTTGATATAAAAGGATAAGGAAACAAGAAAAAGTGGGTGGGGGGTTGTCATACAACTTTAAGATTAAACCACAAGCTCATGCACCTTGATTTACTAGATTTTTTTTAATGATCTGGGTGGGTTTAATTTGGTATACATTAGCATTGTTGCATGTTTAGCTTGCCCAGCAAAAATGACCAGGCTTAGTGACCAGAGTGGTGTACTCACAGCACGCAGAGGGCATAAGCTCCTTGTATGGACTCGCTGTCTCTGAGGAGGAAGCTCCCATCCTTGGCATTTTTGGAGA
Source organism: Ameiurus melas (assembly GCA_012411365.1). Classification (NCBI taxonomy): domain Eukaryota; kingdom Metazoa; phylum Chordata; class Actinopteri; order Siluriformes; family Ictaluridae; genus Ameiurus; species Ameiurus melas. Next base: position 24,703,403 of record CM022767.1, on the reverse strand, counting down.
GCAGGTCCTCTGCCATAGAGCGAGTGATATTGCCATGATACCAAGGCTGATGGGACGACATCCTGTCCGGTGACCCCTTCTCTCTGCACTTACTCCTCAGATCACCAGTTTGACTTCAGCTAAACTCGAGGTCAGATTCACCGTCCCTCCAAGGCCTGTTTCATGGTGTTATTTGCGTCAAGAGTGCCGCTAGTTCTCTCTCTCTCTCTCTCTCTCTCTCTCTCTCACACACACACACACACATACATGCACACACACACACTGGCTCTTTCTGTCTCTCTTCCTGTTAAAGAGGCGAAAGCTGCAAAAAGGAAGCTACCACAAACGCAAGGGTGAACTTCCTCATTCTGTGTGCACAACTGAGAGACACAGAAGGGCCAGAGAACTGACTGGTTTACACTGATACGGCACAGTACAAGTAAAACGTTAGTACAAAATGTAGTATACAAAAACGTTTACATAACCATACTACTCTAAACTGAATGAACATGTCTCCCTGATATCAGTGATGTATAATGTAACACAAACATACTGTATATAGAAATGCACAGGGCAGAGATTCTGATACTTGCAGTTTTGATAAGTGCATACAGGCAAGACGCTGGTGCATAACTGCAGAAGGTAGTGAAAGAAGATAAAGTTGCATCTGCAGTGGTGTGTCAGTGCTGTGTGGTTACGTGCACAGGTCATGCATAAGAGTGCTAATTTATGATAATGTTGTAACACATGAGTATCATAAAAAAAAAAAATGCAAATACCTCCCACAGGACAGGAAACCATTTATCAGTGCACTCCCTTTTAAATAAGCAATGTATAGACAATGCATATTCTCAGCTGTTCACAGTTGCTTAAAAGCTTCTCTTTCTTTTTTCAAATTGTGCAATCTTGAATAACTAGACGGCCACACAAACAGACTCGAGCACCAATACATACAGTTACATGTTACAGCGGACCTCCCACAAGGACAGGGTTTAGGAGATTAGCAGTCTTTTAGTCAAGTATCTTCCAAGTCCAAGTCTAAAGTCAGCAGCTCAGCAGTCAAATCATCATCCTCACATCCTATGCTGCTACTGAGTCAGATCCAAGTAAAGTCAGTAATGGGGTCTAGGGGGCAAAGGGAGGGTGACTAATTAGGCTATATTAGTCAGTTTCAGTAGGCGGATAGTAGGTATAGTTTGTGTATCATTGAAGTCATGTGGAAGTAACTAATATTTATTGCAAAAACTATATTATTTAATATTATAGCATGCTAAACCTAGCTAAGTCCAAGTCTGCTAAGCCAAGCCCAAGTTTGATAAACAAGAAACAAGAAATACACAAGAAAGTCTAGGTCTGGTTAAAAGTCATAAAATTAGTGACTAAAATAGTCCAATAGACCAATCACTACAAATTAATAAGTTATAATCAATAGTGTGATTGTAACTGCACAGAATAAATAATCTTATTATACTGACCTTAACTACCAACGACAACCATTGACATCCACATCGTCTGATATGGTTAATGGCTTAAAGTGGATTATGTTTTACTTTTGTAGAACCAAAAACAAAAGCACCACCAACAGTCGTAAGTAAAAATACATAGAATAGTATAAAGGGCTGATTTCTTTCTAGCCCAGACTGTAGATTCGTGCAGATTATTGCAGACAGTTGGGCCAGGTGGTTTGACAGAATGAAGTGCTATGTAGCTTTGATATCCGTTTGGGTTGATATTTTTCATCCTACATGGAAACAGTGGGAATAATGAGCACGAAGGAGGTGATGTGTCAAAGTGCCTTTGGAGGAGAAACTAAAAGTAAATAAAAGGCTAAACTAAAAGACAAAGCGAGTATTGCAAGTATTGATTCAGTTACATGAATGGATGACAGAACCATAAGTTTTGTGTGAAGAGATGACTATCAGCACATACAGCTTTTCTATTTACCACAATTGCTTTTCAGAAGACACAGACTTGAATCACAAATTACAGACTTGACTTGTAAAATAGCAATCATAACTGGTGTTGGCGATGTGTTTTTCAATGTCTCTATTCCTATTTTTATGCATAAACTTTTTATACCCATGATGAGACCCCATGCTATAAAACTCAGTCATATTGTTTTCAAAATAGTAACACTTTTTACTGATACATAGTATTTTTTTTATCCTCCCACGGAAAATTGTGACCAGCCGTAATGTAAATGAAGATTGCACTGTCGTCTGAGCATCACACCTTCTTGTTTCCAACCACAGTTATAGGTCCCATGGATTATAATCTAGTTGTCTTCAAGCTCTTATTCATAATTTGAAGTGAAATGTGTGCAACTGTCATAAGAGCGTGAGATAGGACCATGAGTGGGCAACCCACACATTTCTTACTCCCCTTTCTCTCTATCAGGTTGCCTCGATACGTGAGAAAGCGAGAGAGAAGGGAAGAAAGAAGAAAGCTTTCTGCTGACAATTCAGTTTAAGTCACATGGTATAAAAAGAGAACCCAAGTGCACGTACTACATGGGGGTTTCCATACTTCTTGCTCTCTCTCTCTCTCACGCGCACTCTCTCTCTCTCTCTCTCTCTCTCTCTCTCTCTTCTCTCTGAGCATTCATAAGGACACAGTAGCAATTGGCAAACTGAGGAATGTGTGTGAACGTGCATGTGAAAGCCCACACACTGTTAATAAATGACGGAGTCTCAAGTTCATCTTTCACTCATTGTAACAGTGCATTCTACTGCTGCTCCAAAATGGTCACATGGCTCTATAAGGAATGGGACCTTCACTGCTCATGTGGTGCATCATGCTAACAATATACAGTATCCATGCTGCATGCACACACACACACACACACACACATTCTGCCCTCTAGTGTGACTGAGTTGTGCATATTTGTGGCTCTATTATGCTTTGCAGTTGTGACTTCCATAAAACTCTCCAAAACAAACCTAAAAAAGCAGAGTTTAATTTACACGATTACAAAATGGTGCATTGCGCACACTTTATACAGCAATATTGAAATTTAGCAACATAAGTGCCAAAACATCACATCCAATGAAATGGAATAATAAATAGCTTCATATTCAGAGTCACTGAGGCAAAATAAGCACATGATGGTGATTAAATATATCAAAGAAAAAGAGGTACACAGTGTTACACAAAGTATATGTAGAATTGCATAGCCACATAAGTACTGTAGAGTATAAAAGGCTTTGCTGTAGTACAACATATCAGCTCAGATAATATGAAGATCTGTATATGCACTTAGTTATTCTCAAAAGCAGCTGTTATAGCATTGCAACATCGTTTGCTTAGTGCTGATATTCTTAACATGACACTTAACGTTGCCAAACAGATCAAGAAATAAAAATAATGGCTATTAACAATTTTTAATATTGGCTTATAAAAAGATATGTAGTATATAGGCTTCACTTTACTTGGACACTTTTTCTCTCACACATGGTTTTTGACTATTCATTTGAAACATTTCTATGCTATTAATCGAATGTGTTAGGTTTTAAGCACAAGTCAAATAAATGCATTTTTAATATGTAATGTTTGTAAAACTATGACAGTACATTGCAAGCACTCCAAAAAGCTGCTTCAGTTGAATGTAACAACTTATATACAAATATAATTTTGTCAGCAATTTGCTGTTAGTAAAACAAATAAAAAGTTGGATGAAATTTGTCTTGGGAGAGCTCACTCACTTTCAGAAAGCTTTATCCGGGTCAAGCATCATCATGCTTGGTCAGGGTCAGAGTGGATAGCCTATACTATCCACTGATACACAGCCTATACCAGGAACTGCGAGTGAGTTGAGAATACACCATGTAACTTGTAAAAAAAACTTTAACTGTAACTTTTCATTTTAATGGTCAGAATGCTGTTAAATTGTGTAATATAAGTAAATAACAATTTCTGTTTATTTACCTTTTATTCTTAGGCCTAGGTACTCTCAGACAAACATAAGACTAAATTGACTGGCTGATGTCTTTGGCATTTGCATAACTTCCCTTTTTCACTTCCGGTTAAGAAAATCACACACCAGCCAGTCAACACTTTTAATTATGTTCAAATGTCTACATGCCCAAACCTAGTGTCCATGTACTTCATTAAATGAAGACCTACACAGTGTCAAATTGACCAAACAGGTTATATAGCCTGGCCTATAGGTGACAGATGTAGACTTTAAAATGCTGTCTTCTCAGAACTCGGACTTTGCACTCAAGGAACTCTCATGTGTCCCTTTAAGATCTCCACTGGTAGCTGCAGAGCCACCTGATTTATCCCTGCACAAGAGTCTTTGCACGGTGCCTCTGAATTTCTCTGCTCCAAAAAGGTAGACAAGTGGGTCCAAAGCTCCGTTCAGACAGGTAAGAGAGGAGGTCAGACGATTAGCCAGGGCTAGACCTCGCTGTGTTTGGCAAGACAGATCTGGATGTCCATAGCCCAGGATAAATGTGGCCCGGCTCACGTGATATGGCAGGAAGCACACCACATAGATGAGCATGACCAGGCAGATGGTACGCAATGCCCGCACCTTCAGCACCGGTTCCATCCTTAAACCCTTTCTCAGACTGTTCACTATGAGCAGGTAGCAGGAGAGTGTGGCCAGGAAAGGAGGCGTGAATGCAACAATAAGGGAGACTAAAGCTCGGCGGGAAGCTTTCTCTCTATACAACTGCAAGCACACTGTGGAGCCGTTGGCCTCTATAGTCTGCTGGGTCACCAATAGAGGCGCCATGGCTACAATTACTAGAGCCCACAGAGCAAAGCTGGTTATGTGGGCAAAGCGGGCATGGCGGAGTTTCAATGAGCTCACAGCGTGCACCACAGCAAGGTATCGATCGCCGGCTACACAAGCCAGGAAGTAAAGACTGGCATACATGTTAACATAGAAAAGGAAGCCAGCTACACGGCAAGGAACCTCTCCAAATGGCCAGTGACCTCCTGTTAAGTGGTATGTGGCTCTTAGAGGCAAAATAATAACATAAGAAAGGTCAGCCACAGCAAGGTGCATCAAGAAGACGTTAGCTGGAGAGGAGACTCCTCTCTGACGGGAGAAGATCCATAGGGCAAGGCTGTTACCATTCAGAGCAAGAAGAAAGACTATGATGTAGTAGAGGCCAAAGAGGAGATTCTCCACCGTGTTGTCTACAGGCTCACAGCTCTCAGTCGTGTGATTGGACAGCAGTGTGGGAAGCGTGGTGGGAGAGGACTCCATGGTCATAACTAGAAAAAAAAGAGAGAGAGAGAGAAAGAAGATAAATGAATGCTTAAGTCAATAATTACAGCAATATATTTCAAGGCACTTCAGGAACCAAATATATGTGATCTTTACAACCTTATGCTGCTTTGGAAATAAAATTAGACTTGAAACTGTTAGTGTAATAAATAATGAGTTTTCATTAAAAAAAAAGATTTAAAGCTAAGGTCTAGATAAAAATAAAAAAAGTACTTTTCTGCACTTTTTGTCTGAGTACTACATTTCTAATTGTTGTTCTCAAGCTTTCCAAAACATCAGCTAAAAAAATGAAAGTCACATTTTTTTTGTACACTTGATTAATCTTATTCTAAAAACAACAGTACCCTCTTCAATGTCAAGATTAGGCTCTAATCTTTCATTTGGAAATGAGGGAATGTTTTGGCGTTCGGTGTGCTTTGCAGAGTTTTGTAGGGGGCTGTTTGGGCATTTGGCAGTGATACAAGCCTGAGAAACAGGAGATGTGGTCTCAGGAGAATGTGCAGATGCAGGCAGATGGTCATTGGTGAATGACGAGTTACAGTATTTATGACGGCCGCACCTTTGTCATGGGACTCCAGTGCTACACCCTGGTATTTATTTTACACCGCCTCATAGATGTGTCCACGCAACCTAATCTCATGTAGAATTTATAGTGATCAAGATTTTGATGTAAGAATTTGCGCAACAAATGACCACTGCTGAACTTTCCCTAAGAGCTAACTGTGATATTTTTTTTTAAGTTAAATTTTTATCGAACATTTCTTCTGAACACTTCTGATGAACATTTCTACTGAACATTTCTACATTTCTGATAAACATTTCTGCTGAACATTTCTAATGAACATGTCTGCTAAACATTTCTGCTGAACATTTCTGCTAAACATCTCTGCTGAACATTTCTAATGAACATCTCTGCTGAACATTTCTAATGAACATCTCTGCTAAACATTTCTGCTGAACATTTCTGCTAAACATCTCTGCTGAACATTTCTAATGAACATCTTTGCTGAACATTTCTAATGAACATCTCTGCTGAACATTTCTGCTGAACATTTCTAATGAACATCTTTGCTGAACATTTCTAATGAACATCTCTGCTGAACATTTCTGCTGAACATTTCTAATGAACATCTCTGCTGAACATCTCTGCTGAACATTTCTAATGAGCATCTCTGCTGAACATTTCTGCTGAACATTTCTAATGAACATCTCTGCTGAACATTTCTGCTGAACATTTCTAATGAACATCTCTGCTGAACATTTCTGCTGAACATTTCTAATGAACATCTCTGCTGAACCTTTCTGCTGAACATCTCTGCTGAACATTTCTAATGAACATCTCTGCTGAACATCTCTGCTGAACATCTCTGCTGAACATTTCTAATGAACATCTCTGCTGAACATTTCTAATGAACATCTCTGCTGAACATTTCTGCTGAACATTTCTAATGAGCATCTCTGCTGAACATTTCTAATGAACACCTCTGCTGAACATTTCTGCTGAACCTTTCTAATGAACATTTCTACTAACACATTTGCCAAATTTCTACAAACCCACGATGCTTTTGGCTCAGGGTGTGATGGATTCAAGATCAAGATGTAGGGATTTTTAAAGCTGAAATATAAGACAAAATGTTGTATTCACGATTTCCTGTTAATACATGCTCTTTGGCATTGAAAGGGCTCATTGCTTTAACGGCATTGCACAATCCCATCTCAGCTACTCTAGATTAATTACATGTAAAATATTTTATTAACATAATAAGCAGTAAATAAATCAAACAGGCGTTAAACAAAGATTTTCATCCAAGACTATTGCCAAGAAACACTCAAAACTGAAAAGAAAAAATTAAATAATAAAATAGGGAGACTAAGCATCAATATTTTCAAAACCTCCAAAAGATATGTGAAATGGGTGTGTATTAAGGAGTGTTTCAAGTCCTTGGGGTCTTGCTGTAATGATGTTGAGTAGGCCGGTAGTAGTTGGGACAAATTAAGCAGACTATTACAAAACTCTGCTGTCAGGGGGAAAGGTTACACCGGATTGTACTTTTTTGGCTTCACTTTAAAGTTAGGCCCAGCTCTTGTTAACAGAGAAGGCTGGGTATGTGAGCTGAGCTCTGTGTGTGCATAGATGGCTCTTGTCCATGGGCACATGATAAAAAGAGTCCTAAAGCAATCTGCATTTTGCAATTGCAAAGACATTTTCTCAGGGCAAGATAAATAAATAAATAAATATAAAAAAAAGCTTTTTTTTTTTGGTGGATAAAGTACAGTATGCAAGAGTGAGAGTCCCCTACACAACAGCCTTCCTGTCTAATAAAACGCATTCCAACGGAGTACACCTGCCTTTTTAGGACATGATTAAAGGAAAACAGAGAGAACTTTGTGCAAGAATGTCAGCACAAGTAAAGGGGAGTGAGGGAGCCTTGGATTCAAATTATTAAGAGATTAGGTATTGTTGCACTATAGTTGAGATTGTGGGTCTATGCGCATTCTAACATGGGTTGCTAGCTTTATATGAAAATGAGTTTGAAAAACTCATTGCAGAAAAATAAATAAAACATAAAAATAAATGTTTTGATTATTTTATAGAGTTATAAAGATTTCATAGGCAGTCCAGCACATCTTCTAATCCATTTTAAAACTGATTTTAGGTTCTAAGAAATGTTCGTAAATTCAGATAAACACACTCTCGAAAACATAAATGAGAAATGGACTAAGTAACTGAAGGAGAAAATTTACATTCAGTTCTGTAATAATTTTCTCCCCCATTATCTTTTAATCCATTGTTATAGTCAATCACTAATTGCTTACCAATCAGTACAGGGAAACTATAATCATATCATTCAAATTCCAAAACATTAAGAATGGTAAATAACAGTCTAAAAGTACTGGTAAAAAGAGGTAAACCTTAGGTAAATCAGCTATACTCTACCAGAAAGAGATGCACACTCACCCGTGTTGTTTCCTCTCAAGTCTGTTCAGCAGTGCAGGCTAGGGCTAGGATGAGCGTAACAGAGCGAAGTAGAGAGGGTGTAGTTTGGCTCTGAACGTGGGTTTGTTAACAGCTGCTGTGAGAGCAGAAGGTTATCCAGCAGTTTCTTGTACATGCAGCATTTGTGGAGAAGTAAAGACCAGGTGGAGGACAAGGCTAATGAAGAAATGAACTGCACTGTCCCTGCACTGCAACGTTTTCCAGATATATTACTGCCGCTCTTTTTGTGCCCACAACAAATTTGATTACAAAAAAGCAAGCCCAATGGGAAGGCTCTGGTGTGACCTCTGACCTCAGCCTTTTTTCGCAATGCCATTCTCCTCTGAGAGCCACTTGTGCATGCCACAAAGGCTTGAGTCAGAAGATGCGGCACATTTCGGCAGAGAGAGAATAATGGCACGCCATTACAATGTGAGGTCGGACACAGTGCCATGGCAACAGAGTCTAGCTCTATGCTCCAAAGTCCCGCTGCTGCTGCAAAAAAATGAAAAATCTTCCAAAATGCCTTAGCCTTTGAGCATATCAATACACTGAAGACAGAGCCAGCATTTGATAGGCCAGTTCATGGATAAAGCTGATGAGATGATCCATTCTGTTAAATTATACAGAGAAACCCCCCCCCCAGAGCTCACTTCATGGTAAAGGAATGCCTACAGGCTGAGAGAAAACAAGAGCGCATAGACAAGTTGGGGGCCTTGTTGCTTTGGGGCCTGCTGTGTGTTGGGGGTGCATCAGAGACTGGGGCAGCAGAGTGCACAAATAATCTCATCACATGATCTTGGGACAGATGTGTAAAAGAGGCCCAATAGTGCTAATAATCTGCCTTTTATTCTGGAGTGCCACAGCTGTGTAGGAAACACATCGCCTCTTTCTGCTCCAATCAGGCACGTCCTTATCGATATTCAAAAAGAGTTTACTCTGAATAAGACCACTATCTAGGCTCCCTGTCTGTGTCTAGGCTTTGCCTAATAATAAACTGCCAAGTCTTAATTGGGCTAGATCCAAACCTCTGCATTTAACACCCCCCACCCCCCTTTATACTGGGCCCATGTTTTTGCTCTGAAACAAAACAGTGTGATGTGACCATTTAAACCGAAATAAAGAAGAGTCACACAAAAGCAGAAGAACTGGCAAGTCTACTTTTGGTACATGACAGATTCCTCAATGTTCCCACACAGTTTTATTTTTGAATACACAATAAGTTAAATAAACTCCCCAGACATCACTCTAAATGATCTTTCAGTTGGTGTATGATCCTATAAATAAGAGTTAATATGAGCAATAAGCAATGAGTCATGTTCTTTTTATTTGGCCATTTTTACTTAAGCAACTTTTTCATTAAGATAAAAGTGCAAATACACTGTAATACAAACCGCTAGTTTAGGAAACAAATGATCACTATTTCATAGTACTGTATTATATATTCATGGTTATTTATAAATTTATATGATGTTATATCTTAACAGCCAATTTTGGGAGTGACATAAAATATAGCAATACATTGTTCTTTTCATTTGGAAATAAATAAATATATGATTTTTTGAAAAAGAACAACAGACTCACTTTAAACATCTTACCAATAACCAGAAGAGGAAAAGGCGAATCTGAAAGATCTTAAATCATATGCAGTAAGAGGATTTTAAACTTACTAAACATTTTTACTAAACATATCACTTAATATTCATATCAAGCTTGTTTAACCACATAATGTATGATTCTATGTGACAAATATAAAGATTGCAAGTGAAAGTGTGCATGTTTAACGGCAGAATAAAATTATTTCATAATTTCTCCAGGTCAGGTAAGGGTTCAGTTCATGCGGTGATTCCTGGCTCTTGGTGCTCTTCTCTCATTCAGATACATGGTGGCATAGGATGTCAACAAATCATCAATTTTGTAGCCCTTATGAAGTAAAAAAAATAGAAAAAGTGAGAGAGAGAGAGAGAGAGAGAGAGAGAGAGAGAGAGAGAGAGAGAGAGATCATAATAATTACATTAAACATTGCAAAAATCATTTAACACCTGAAAAGGCTGTGGAGCCGGAGAGACTGAAGCAAACTGTTTGTATTACTCACCAGGGAAGTTTCACACAGAATCTTGTTTCCTTTGACCAGATTGCCTATAGTCATGTGGAAGTATGTGCTCCCACTGCACCAGTTTGCAATTGTATTCAATGGGTGTTTTGCTAGGACATCCTTAAAAATGAGCAATAGATATTTACTAACTGATTCATAAAAATCACAAGCTAGAAAACACAAATGCAAATATCCATCTGATAGTTACAAGGAAACAAAAAATATATATATATATCTGAACAACAAACACAACTTTTTTTTGGTTATTTGAATTAAAGCAATGAAAATGACATTTACCTTGGTTTTAGGATGCATGATTGTAACCCCCTGTTTGCTGATGGCAAGCCTCACAATGTCAGGGAAGCTGGGCTCAGATGTTTGCTGCATTTAGAGAACATTTTACATAAAGTAGCTATGAATTCACAACATGAAAATCAACACTGGAATCAGACTTAGTAGGGTTACATTTCATTACCTTCACTTCAAAGAAGGCACAGCCAAATGTGGGCCACTTAAAGATGACCTTCAGGAAGGCCACCTTGGCGTCGTCCGCTGTCATGTTTCCCTGTTTGTTGTAAGCAGCAGTAATACTCTACAGAAGAGGGATTAAAGAACAACATATTACATGAAATTTGTGCTCACTATGGAAAGATACATAGAGGAAAATTTTGAAAAATTTGTAAGTGAATAACCGAAGATAATGAAAAATTATATGATAATGATGAGATTTCCTACACAGTAGGAGCAGCGCACCAACCCTAACAATATTATATTTAGTTTTTATACAATATTATATTTTATCTGTTCATAGTTACATTAAATGTTGTAGAACATCTCCAAAACCAAGTTGCTGCTATCACTTATGTTATTTTATATATATATATATATATATATATATATATATATATATATATATATATATATATATATATATATATATATATATATATAAACAGTCCCCTCACCAGCTTGTCTTTATTCTTTCTAAAGTAAATAAGACAAAAATGCAGCTCGTCACGCCTGTGAGAAACCGGAAAGCAGTCTATCCTGAAGACTCTCCTTTCTTGGAAAGTTGGAAGTTCTTGGAAGTTACAACTTTACCTTTGATTGTTACATAACTGAAACTGGAGACACCTTCCAAAAAAACCTGTCTTTAAATGTCTTTGAATCTGTTTATACGGAACATGCACTACACAAGTCCCTGAATCAGCAGTTACTACAGTAACATTAACATGTTAGAATGAGCACTGAATCTGTGATTTACCATGCAGCTGAACTCCAGTCATAGCTGGTTTTATAGAAAATGAACACCCTCTGACCTATCAGCATTGAGCATTCAGCAGTACTGTGGTATAATAAGAAATAATGACATGCAGAATGCTAGCATTTCTTACCTTTTTCCAGTCCTCAGCTGACATGGCTTTCAGCTGATCATTGGGCACAAGCTCTTTCAGCATCTTAGTGATCATGACTAACTGAGTCTTATCATTTTCCACTTTCGCCCTGAAGAGGAGAGCGGCCAGCTGCACCATTTCCTCTTTAGTGCAGCGGTGGTACCCACGCAGATACTTGGGCAACTCCTGTGTGCAAATAGAATTAGTGTTGGTTAATGAGTAACATCATCAAGCTGCCTGATTCCTCAGATCATAGCTTCCTCAGGTTAGAATTAGATTAATCATATCTGGTTGGAAAGAAAAAAAAAAGTGGGAAGACACAAACGGAGTTCACCTGGGGGTAGTGGAAGATACAATCTGCTTCCTGATCTCTGCCAGGCATTACGTTGAACCACAATTTCCTCATGAAATACACCTGGTATGAAATGTTCACTGGTCCTCCTGCAGTTTAAGCGCAACCATGTAAGCACATGACATATAATTACAGCAACTTTGATTGGTCATTTTGCTTTTAATTGAGGTTAAACATTTGTGGGGATTACATTGTACTGCAATTGAAGAAAAAAACTAAAAAAACAAGCACTAGGCAGAATAAATCCATAAGGATTATTTCTACTATAATCCTTTAAAATGGGGTCACCAACTGGTGGACCACGATGTGAATGTGAACCCAGAAAACTAGAAAAAAAACATACCTGTTCATTCAATATATGAAAAAATGGCCTTAGTTTAGCGACTCAAGATTTCTAAACATGAACCAGTGCAACTTCTGTAGCAGATCCTCTGGTGCAGCTTATCCAGTCACACGAATGTATGTAAATGTATTACATCTGTTCAGAGTTCATGTCATTGGTAAATTGTTGTAACGTGAAGCACCACTATGAAGCTCAACAGCATAACTACTTCAAATTTCTGAGTCTTATTTATAGCCATAAACAAATCACTAAAGGTTAAGCATTAATAAGTAACAGTTTGGTCATTTGGTCATGTTATCCAGAGCTTAGTTTTAGGAAAGCTAGATGCAAAAAAAATCTTTAAAGAAACTGGACCTTCACAAATTTGAACTGAATGAACCTAGATCCAAAGCAGCTTATGTCATGACATTTGAGCAGCCTTTATATACTACCATTAACTTACCGTCCTTCACCGTCTTAGTTTTTCTGGACCAGTTGGTGATCTGTCTCAGACTGTCGAGGAAGTAGTCTGCCTCATTCAAACTCAGAACCTGACCAAAACAAAGGAAACCAACTGCCAGTTAACATGCAATGTGACTCTTTAATATAATGGAATAGATAAATAATCACTAGTGATAACTAGTAGATAATCATGAGTGACAGTCTTGACACACACCTTGTCTGGTGTTTTTACAAAGATGCTGAAGCCATCGTCTGAGATCAGCCCGAGTTTAGAGGCGATAGTTTTGATCAGATCTCGGATCTTGGTGTTAGTTGCGACTTCAAATAACTGTTCAGAAAATAGGGATCTCAACATCACTGGGTGCCAGATTTACACACAGATCCCATGCTTCATTTTGTTAGTTTATGTAATAATGTGGTAGTTTTGTATTGCATTACCTCCTCTGTGTCATTAGGGAAAAAGACTTTGTGGAAGATCTTAACAAGGTTCTGTTGAATGGCGTCCAACTCGACCTGGTGAGGCGGTAGCTTCCTAGGTTCCATTCTAGAGAATGCGATATAGATAGTGTGTAAATAATATCAAATATATAAATATCAAACTTGTCAACTATGTCTTCTTCTTTTCAGTCTTATATGACTGTAGTGTTGAGTTGAGCTGCATGTCAAGCAAATCAGATGTGATTTTGGTATTTAACACTGGATATCATGACCCAGTGATATTTTCCTGGCACTCATATAAGTTCTGAACGCTGCACAAATACAATAATAGCATGTTTAAGTTTGAGGTTACAGTTTCTGACAGTGCTACAGTTTCTGACAGAAGACTCTGAGGAAGCAACAATTTATTCCCATATTTTTCTAGGATTTTATTTTATCTGCATTATTGTGTTTGGGCTAAAATTGCATTTTCTTATAAGGCAGTTGTTTAGGAATGTAACAAACATGCTCTTTGAGATGTTTTTGGTCTTAAAGACCAGGACTTTAGTTCTAAAACCTCTTTGTCAAATAGTGAAAGGAGCCTCCATTCTAAACTTACTGATGTGGAATTTAAACTGCACGGTTTAATCACAATCGATTTGTTTCTAAATCAGTTTCTCGAATACTTGTATGTAGTTGAGTACGTGGTTATTCATCAGTCAATGTGGTTTCATCATGACTTTAACCTAAACAGAAACAGGTCTAAGCTAGGTCTCCTACATTGTGCATAGTGTATCATGAAGGTGTGTGTACCTCAGAGCACCCTGCAGTCTACGCAGGCAATCAGAGGCCAGTGGCTCCCGCCGCCGGGTGTCCAGAAAGCGCTGGGCATGTTTCAGCAATGGATTACTTGGGGGGAACAGACCACAGCACAGCCACAGCAGCTGCCAACCCTGATCCATGCTGTGCCTGAGAGTCAAAACATAGTATATACTCAAATTAATATCTACTAACTTCACCTGGTATGATACTACTGTAACTACAATGTGGCACACTCTTATTGTTCATCACTATACAAGCACAAGGCCACTTACACAGGAAGAGGTAGTTTGACTGACATTACAAATGGCCAACTATGTTTCCTCACCACTGCTTCAAATATATATATATTTTTTTTAATGAAAAAATGTATCACAAAGTTGGATTTGTTGAAGTTGGATTTGAACCAGGTTAAAGTTTGAACATTGTTTGTACCAACCAAGGTTCCTGAAACAACCAAGTTCACCAGGCCATCTGTGACCGAACTATTTCATAATCTTGTGCAACTGTTCATTTATAACAGCAAATGTGCAATTTAAACAGGACATATTCCAAGGTTTTCATTCAGATTGTATACCAAATTTACAGAACACTAAAAGAGCCGGATATTACATCTGTTCTCCATGAACATGTGGTTTCCCTTACCGGTTGTTATTGCTTGTCATTTGTTTCATGATCTGGCAGTAGATCTCATCTCTGAGTGCTTCATTCTGGGTGGCTGATTCAAAGATTTGGTCTGTGAGCTCCAGTGGACTCTGAATTTGTCTGGTAGGATAGTCACCCATGTACTTTAGGATTGGTACACACGGGATTCGTAAAGGAACTTATAACCACTGCATAGATGTATTATTACTTCTACCAAAGTATACTTACTACTAATAATATCTGGCCTATCATCTTAGCTAGGCATGTATACATATATCAATAGTTATTTTTATGATATAGGCCTCTTGCAAATCCAAAATGCACAATATTGTTTATATATTATTTAATCAAAGTAAATCGAACACTTCACTACTATTTAAAGCAAATTCAATTTAAATATGTTTTTTTTTTAGTAATGAATGCTTAACTGCAAATTGAAATGGTGCATGAGTTTCTCAGCTACTCAGATAAAAAGAAAATTTCTTCTTTCCTCATTCATTTCAATAATCATGTATCAAACTGCATGATTAATGAGATTTGTTTATTTACTATTTGTTTATTTGTTTATTATTATTTTTTTCAATCTCAGGTGCAGATTGTGCATGTCTCTGATAATTAAAGGATATCAGTGAAGGCCTGGCAGGCCTGATGGCTGAGCTCTGGGTTCCCCAGCAGTCTCTTAAGCAGGGGCTGTCTGATGGGCTCCCTGGAGTTTGCCCATAGCCTTTCAGGTGCTGCATTTTTAGAAATCACTTGCTTGTTCACATCTTTAGTGGGAGGTCTGAGGAAAAAGAAGCAATATATGCACATGATCATTGTATCAAAAATAGTTGGATAATATGATGGCTGCCAAAGAAAGCTGGTTAACGCTGTTTAAGTGGCTGCCAAAATTTCAGCATATTAAAAATGTCATACTACAAGGAGGAAAATCCTTTCTTCCTTGCATTTCGACATTTCTAATTACAAGTTAATGAACCATTTTTAATTCTACAAAAATAGTGAATAATGGAGAGCAGTTTCCGGAGATACCTGAAGTACTCAATGGAGAACTCTTTAAGTGTCGAAGGAGGTATTCTGTCTGTAATGGTTCCTTTGATAGTGTCGTTAATCATATTCTTTCTCTGATCTGGGGACATGCTGAGCAAACTCTGGACAAACAAATCAGCCACAATTATTGAACAGTGTTCAGTATATAGTTTACAGGCCAATAAGTCATGGTCTGCTGATCCTATTGAATTCATTTAATCGTATATATACACACACAATACTTCATTTGAATGCATACATCAGCATCGCAGATTTAAAACGGATTATTGAAAATGGTTAATAATACACAGGTCATCATGCATGATGGTAAAGGAAATCATTTGTTTGGTGGCTTTGTGGTGTAGTTTGTGAACTACTCAGAAAATCCTTACCAAGAGTTCATTACTGGGTTTAGTGGAAGTAGGTAGAATGTAGATGGCATCTGTAGGTACTGCCCCCTTTTGTCCAGTTCGCTCATTCTGTCCCTTCACCCAGCCATGGTTGGCAGAAAATTCACTGTCTTTAATAAGGAGTATAAGCTCTGCTTTTTTGAAACTAAGAAAGGTAGGATCATCTGAAAGAGAAAAAAAATCCCCTGGAATTATTGCTGCATAAATACTGCTGCTGCACAAATGACAAAATATGAAAATAATATGATATAATATGAAAATAAAATAACTATTTTGACTATAGTGCTATAAAATCCCTCATTAATGCTTGCAGGTTCTCTCTTATAGGCAATATAATATCAGACACAAGAATGTGAATGTGTGGAACCAACGCAATGCTAGTCAGACAGCTAGCTCCTATACCTATATCATTGCTATGCACCACTACAATATAAATGTGTATCTGAGAATAAAAAGTACTTTGGGAGCTTTGAGGTTTGTGGTTCATGTTCTGTATAAATTCTGCATGAAACCAAGTATATATGGATTTGGGACTCAGACTTCAGTGACAGTGAGATGGCTGACCTTGCCTGTTGACCTCCTGCAGAGCCACAGCATACTGAGACCTTTCTGTTAGGCCAGCCTGGAACAGAACCACCAGATCAACAATGTCTCCAGCATGGACAGCACTTAGCGTGAAGTCTCCTTTCAGAGTAAACAGACACACAGACTGGCTTCTAGGATGAGGAAGAGAAGGAGCAAAAACAAGATCAAATCACATGCTCAAATAAGTTGATGACAGTTGGTTTTTGTAATTGTGTATTTCTTGAAGATATAGTCTTAAATTAGTTGGGGAGAGACCTACCTCTTGGTGTTTATGGCATTCACCATTGGGTAGGAGAGTTCTAGAAACTTCCTCTCACGTTCATCCAGGAAAGTTATTCCGGTCCAGTTGATAGCTATGATAAATTTGTTCTTTGGTAGGGAAGGACCTGGAAATGTTTAAAATCAAAAGTGATATAAATATCCTTTTTGATGCACATTTTCTTATCAATAACACATTACAAGTAATGTTTTACCTGAAATCCTGGAAGCCTCAAAGAACTTTGAGAAGAACATTGGCCACCTCTGCCGTGCATAGTCCACCACTTCTGCTTTTACGTGATCAACTTTGGTCTTTGAATTTATATATGGACCCTGATAGATAAAATTAAAACCTAAGCAGTTACTGTGCAACTTTCTGTTTTTCAGTCAAAGCTTCACATTAATACTTGCTCAACTACTTTTCATTGACATTATGAGCACATAAATATCTGCCATACCTGAACATGTGCTGTGTGGACCATCTGAATCCATTTGGTGTCTGGCTTGTCTTCCAGTAGCTTGGAGGTAACACAATCCTGAACAACACTCTTAGCCTTCTCCATACTGTCGTCTGATTGATACTGCACAAAGAAATGCTTCGCCGCCAACTGGACAACTACATCCTCCTGTGACAGATGGTAAAACACAGTAATTACTCCCTATATTGCATGTGTTACAGTTGGTTTGATTTTATACAGCTGTTTTGCGAAGATTATTTGCCTGTCCTTAAAGACTGTAAAGCAAATACATCACGTTTTATGTTCTTATTGAAACTATTCCACATCAAAACGTTTAAACTATTTAGCTTTTTCTTTTCTCCATAATAAAAAAAACCTCTTAGATGAACCCTTGGATTAACCCTTTTTCTTTTAAGAAATACTTTTTCTAATAATTCAGAAAGAAAACCTTAATAATGAACTCATTAGATCACTAAAGAACAGTGGTGTCGATGCAATGAACAAAGGTGACTCCACACTAATAGATATTATCCTATCCATCTATGCACCATCAAACAGTGTCAAAGCATGTTCACTTACCTTCTCACGGTGGTACTCGCCATACTTCAGTCCTCTAATGACCTGTCTGTAGATGAGGTCTGTGCTGATGCTGTCCAGGTTGCAATCATGCCAGGGGGTGAAGATCTCTTTGCGGAAGTAGAGACGCCAGGGGGCGTGCTGCTCCTGCCCACCCTTCCTCTTCACCTCCTGCTCACACTGTGATATAGCATCCATCACATGATCATGTCCGCTGCCAAGAGACCATACCTTGGGGCACACAAGAATATACTTTAGTTGAGCAGCCTGCTCAGGATAACATTAGTTATAATACTTAATACTAGAGATATAATATACCTTGTCATAAACAGCTACATAAATAGAGAAGCCAAATGTGTCTTGTAGTTTAATTTTCTGTGAGAGAATCTGGCAAACTTCTTTAGAAGTAGATGCCGAGTCCACAGGCAGACTGAGAGTTCGTCCATCCATAAGAGTCACAGAGATGGCCATGGGTTTCTTAGTCTTGGTTGCCTAAAAACACAACATAATAAAAATAGGTATATTATGCGTTATGCCCTTCAGAGTAGATTTTCTACAAGGTCAATACAATACTACTCAAAAGTTTGGAATCTTTAGCTTTGAACCTACAGTAAATTTTCAGATATGCCCAGAATGATGAACAGTTGTAAATGATTTTAGCTATTTTTTCTATTACAAACAATACCCAATAATGACAACATGAAAGAAGTTTGTTTGAAATCTTTGCAAATTTATTAAAGATAAAAAAACAAAAAAGCACATGTACATAAGTATTCACAGCCTTTGCTCAATACTTTGTTGAAGTACCTTTGGCAATTGGGCTCAAGTCTGGGCTCTGGCTGGGCCAGTCAAGGAAATTCACAGAGTTGCCCTGTAGTCACTCCTTTGTTATCTTGGCTGTGTGCCTAGGGTCGTTGTTCTGTTGGAAGATAAACCTTCACCCCAGTCTGAGGTCCAGAGCGCTCTGGAGCAGGTTTTCATTAAGGATGTCTCTGTACATTGCTGCATTCATCTTTCCCTCGATCCTGACTAGTCTCCCAGTTCCTGCCACTGAAAAACATCCCCACAGCTCGATACTGCCACCACCATGCTTCACTGTAGTGATGGTATTGGCCAGGTGATGACTGATGCCTGGTTTCCTCCAGACATGACGCTTGCCATTCAGGCTAAAGAGTTCAATCTTTGTTTCATCATGGTCTGAGTGTCCTTCAGGTGCCTTTTGGCAAACTCCAGGTGGGCTGTCATGTACCTTTTACTAAGGAGTGGCTTCTGTCTGGCCACTCAACCATACAGGCCCAATTGGTGGAATGCTACAGAGATGGTTGTTCTTCTTGAAGGTTCCCCTCTCTCCATTGAGACATGCTGGAGCTCTGTCAGAGTGACCATCGGGTTTTTGGTCACCTCCCCGACTAAGGCCATTCTCCTCTGGTCGCTCAGTTTGGCCAGGAGGCCAGCTCTAGGAAGAGTCCTGCTGGTTCCCAACTTCTTCCATTTATGGATGATGGAGGGCACTGTGCCCATTGGGACCTTCAATGCTGCAGACATATTTCTGTACACTTTGCCAGATCTGTGCCTTGATACAATCCTGTCTATGAGGTCTACAGACAATTCCTTGGACTTCATGGCTTGGTTTGTGCTTTGACATGCATCGTTAACTGTGGGACCTTATATAGACAGGTGTATGCCTTTCCAAATCATGTCCAATCAACTGTACTACCACAGGTGGACTCCAATCGAGTTGTATAAACATATCAAGGATGATCAGTGGAAACAGGATGCACCTGAGCTCAATTTTGAGTGTCATGGCAAAGGCTGTGAATACTTATGTACATGCGCGTTTTTTGTTTTTTATTTTTTATTTTTAAAAATTTGCAAAGATTTCAAACAAACTTCTTTCATGTTGTCATTATTGGGTATTGTTTGTAGAATTTTGAGGAAAATAATGAATTTAATCCATATTGGAATAAGGCTTTAACATAACAAACTGTGGAAAAAGTGAAGAGCTGTGAATATTTTCCGGATGCACCGTAGATGCATAATGCTGACCACAGTGGAATATTCAAATGAATAGCTGTATGAGAACTTTCAATAATTGTATTACTTATAGCAGTATGTAAATTTTTTTTCTAGATTCTTTTTATGCCTCAAAGGCATTCATAGAATTTTTTAAAAAGTCCTCCTCATGTACCATTACAGTGCCGCTAAACACATCTGAAGAAAACAATAACTGCTCTTGTTCATATATGCACATGTGCATACAGATGTCTATGATTGGCTAGTGTTACTCTGATTGAAACAAGAGTGTAATGCCTCCCTACCCACTCAGAGGGCACTTCCAATTATGCACTCTTGGACAAACCGCAGATTGTAGCAGCACCATCGGGATTCAAACACACATCTTCTGATGACAGGGAAAATGTTTTTCTGTTGTGCCACTCAAGACTGAATCCAACCGTTAATGTGTGTATGGGTTCTGGTTTAAAGTCTGAATTGTGGGAAGGATTGTATAAAAACTGTTCCCAAAAGGTTTCTTTGGTTTGTCTGTCTGAGGAAATTTTTAAGTAGAATCATACAACAGTGTTTCCTTTGCAAAGACATTTCCAACTAGAACATTTAGGTGAAATTGCAGCTATCTAAAGAACTAGTGAGGTACTCCAACAGTACCTATGTTCATTTATAAAAAGCGATATTTACCTGTAGCTCAAGCCAACTTGGAGGCTCTCCACGCACACCGTTGGCCACAGTGCGCCTCAGTCTTTCTGCACAGTATGGAGCATATCCAACAGGTCCGAGACGAATGAAGCTTTGCAGGTACTGAAAGGAGGAAACTTTAATAAGGAACTTGTAACTTAACTAAGTTCATTTAACTATGTTATGATTATGAGGTGGGAGTGCCTGACTCACCTTAATGAAGCGATCAGTGGGAGGGAAGATGCCCAGGCAGAGAGAAAGAAGGATCCAACCTCGGTAGAAGCTGCTGCGATTCCCATTCTCTTGGAGCTGCTTACAAATCTGACAGTAGATTTCATCTCTAGAAATAGAAATCCAATGTGTATAAATGTGCATTCACCAACCCAGTGCTGCACTTCTTAGAACCTTAGTATTTCAGGAAAAAAAAAAGTTCATAAGAATTTGGCTTGGTTCATAGGATCATTAACATTATATTTGAAGTCGCCCACCTGAGGTCACGTCTGACAATACCATATTGTACAATGATATGCAACTTTTCTAAAGATGTGAGTGGACGGTCCAGGGTGAACTCTTCCTCAATCATGTTCTCTTCTTCTTCGGTAATAGTTTGTACAGTGGGTGGTTTGGAAACCTCAGAGCCATCTTCTGGCTGTTTATGCAGAAATGGATGAGTTAGGACACTGAATATTGTCAGATTGTTCAGACAGATATGATAAATTTATGAAAGTTATACTATAATCACTGAAATAACTTTTAATTCACTTAAAAACCTTAAGATGTCAAGTCACCAGTTGTATGTACCATACCTCCTCCTGAATGATGGATGGTTTTCGGGAAGCCTTTCGATTTGATGACCCTTCCTCAGGGATGGTGGAGGTCTTTCTGTTCCGGGTCAGCAGATCAGCAAAAGTAGAGGACTTCCTGTTTTTGGGACCTTCTGATGGGATGGAGGAAGGTTTCCTGGTTTGAACAACTTCCTCTGTCAGGGTTGATGTTTTCCTTTTTCCTGACAGCAGATCTGTTGATTGCTTTCTGTTCTGAGGCAGCACTTCTGGGGCTGAAGAGTCTTTCCTTTTGTTTCTCAACAGTTTCTTTAAAAATATATTTGTAACACACAATTTGTCATCTAAAATGTACATATGTATTACGTATGAAAGTTCAGAAATATTTTTTTCTTGGCCACTGTCACCACTGGCTTGCTAATAAGAAATCTAAAATCTACATTCCGATTTATGGAAAGCTACTTTTGGACAATGTCTATTGTTAAAAGGACTATACAAACCAAACAGAATATAATTTAATTCAATACAATATTTAAAAAAAAACCAAAAAACAACAACAACAATGAAGTCATGTTTAATCTAAAAAAGGCCTTGGGCCACATGTAAAGTTTCAACTTACCTGGTCCAGTCCAACCATGTGGCTGAGACGTCTGTCTTTCCTGGACGCCACATCCTGCTGTAGAGAGTAATCAGTAATCGCTGATCTGCTTGTTGGGACTTTCTGAGCTTTTGGTTCAGGAAGATCTCCCATAAACCTCAAGATGATCCACCACACTGTTAGAGAAGCCTAAAAAGAGCAGCTCAATTACATTTATGTTTAGTTTTTAGTGCTACAGCAAGTCCAGCAGCACTTTCAAACTGTTGCATGACTGATGAACCAAAATTCTCATTTACCACCACATCATTTTCCTCTTCATGGTACAGCAGTGGTTGGCGCAGTCTCTGGCGCACATGAGCGGGTGTAGCAGCACCCTGGAAGTACATAGATGCAAACTTGGAAAATGAGTACTCATCTAGATCATCATAGTCTTCCTCAGGTAGCTCTTCCACCATAGGAGCATCATCAAGGTCGACTTCCTCCAACATAGTCCGTTTTCCGTCTAAATCCTAGGAACAAAAGTGGATTATTTTAGCTAAAAATATTATTTTACTAATAAAAAATGCTGATATGACTAACAATAGTCAAAACAGAACATTAAAAGAAAAAGAACATTTTCTACTCAAATGTTCAGTTATATAGTTACAATTCAATCTAAAATATTTGCTTCTGACCTCAAAGCCTGAAGGTGCCTGGCCCTCCTGCCCTCCCACCATACTGGGCAGGAAGCCAAAGATTGTGTCCACCATTTCCTGATCATTGATTAACTCAGACTGTTCGGCAGCCTCTATCTCCCTCTTCTGACGGAGAATGTCCTCTAGCTTCTTCTGTCTCTGCAGAGATTCCAACTCTTCTGCCCTGCGCTCCTGCAGTGACAAAAAGGCCTACAAACCACAGACATGATTAGTTTGTAACTATGAGTTTTTCATCATAGGAATATCCATTAATAACACAATAGTTTTTTAAGTATAGAGAAGCCAGTGAATACTGAAGGTACAGTGTAATACAGTATTAATTAATATCTATGCATAGTGAATAGCATCAGGAGAAGCTGTCGTGTTAATAACGCACATTGTTCTTCATCTTCTGAACTGCTTTCCGGGAATGCATGCCTCTGACATGAGCCTGTAGGAGGATAACAGCAGCTCTCTTTCGCTTCCATTCCTTCCTGGCAAAGTAGGTATGGATCTGCGCCTGCAGCAGCAAGGTGGCCTTACGCTCCAGTTCGTACTGGCGAGTTAACTGACGAGAGCGCACAGTGGCCTGCAAACGAGCATATCCCAACTGGACCTATGCATAAGATCACCGGATGGATCAGCACATTGTAGAAATGGTGCCAACATTCAGATGCCTATCCAAAGACAGCCTTTGTTAACAAAAAATGACTGTCTGAGAACCATTCAAGCCCAATATATTATCCAACTCCCGATAACTCACCACTTTATAGAGTTTTCTGCCTTTGTGTCCACGCCAGTACTTCTGCACAACCACAGCTGCAGACCTTTGTTTAAGAAACTGTTTCCTGCAATCAGGACGATTAACATAATGAGCATAAAACAATATTAAATGTATACCTTTTTGTGGTTATAACCTTTCAAGATTATAAGCATAACTAACCTGTGCTTGTATCCTCTCAGGACTTTCTGGATAACAAGTGCCTTCTCGTTCAAGGCCTTGTCCCGTTTCAGCTCCAACATGGTATCATGGAAATCCTGTAAAAGGGTTTGGATGATTCACAGCACAGGGTAATAAATCACAGTCTACAGTGCTACATCATGACATGGTACATTACCTTACCTTCAAAAACACTTTGGTTTTGCCAATTTTCCAGTCAACGCCAGCACTGAGCACATTCTTACAAATACTCTCACTGCATGCCTTGGCACTCTCCTGGAACAGAGTAAAATGGTTTTTGAATGAACACATCATTTATAACAGTGTACATTTTTGCTGAACTCTTCAAACTCTAACCATGTCCTTACTCTAGATTTAAAAGGCCAAGTATTTCTCACCGTTTTTGGGTCACAGATGGCGGAGTTGAGTAGGACACGATAGCGATCCAGAAATTGCTGGAAGGTGTGACGGATCGGGTAGCCAGCTTTCCTGATGCGAATGGTCTCCATCATGCCCGAGTAGCGCAGCTGACGCAGACACAACTCTCTGTCAAACAGCTGGATTATACAGGAACCAGCATATGACCAAGAAAGAGAACATAACAATAAATTCATCCAATTTTTAACCAGCAAAGTTATTTACTTAGTGTACACTTTAATATATAGAGGAATAATATATAAAGGATATATAGAGGATTATTTAGCAGTGACATTACCATGGGTTTCTTAAAGTCATTCGGTTTGATGCAGCGAATGAAGTAAGGCTGGCATGCAGTCAGAGTTTTCATCAGGGAGTCCAGAGACTGCCGAAACTGTCCACATAAAGTGGGCACTCGCTTCTTAGTGTCTGTCATTTGCTGAAAGTGTAACAGCATTAGCACCAAAGCTTCTATCAATATGTTCATCGGCATAACAGTAAGCAAGAGCAAATCTAATTTAAACTTACCCGCAAAGAGCTCATGGAGGTCATCATCATTTTGGGGTTGGCACTGTTTTTCCCATTGGTGGAGAGATCACTGTGGAAGATCTGTTTGAGGAGCTTATTGGTAGATGTGTCCACCAACATAATGAGATCTGAACTAAGAGCATCCCTGTTCTTTTCCAGAAAACCTTACAAAAGAGTAGAATTAAATAAATCTCAATATTTCCTGCCAAAAATTGAGCAATTTTGCTCCAAGTCAGTAAGAAATTTCATCCATTATTTGTAATGGATTACCAATTTCCATTTACCTTTTGAGTCATAATAAACTGGGCCAGCAAAATGATTGATTCCAAAATTCATTTCATGATTGTTCTTAGGCGGGATGTAGACTTTGCTTTTCTCATGACACTTTTGCATCTTTTGCAGCAAGGTGGTATCTGTGCCCTGACATTAAACAAAATCACACCACAAAAGATTTGCACATACAGTTTATAATTGCAAAGCAAACTCTGTTTGTCGTCACATAACAAATAATTACATTTTATTTTCTAGTTATACCACAGTGCTGTTTAATTCTCAAATCTAACTGATATGGTGGTGTTGATTAGAATCATCACCTTCTTACCTATCAGCAGCTCTGATAGTAGCTGCAGCTGTAACTCATAGTGAGTTTCTATGAACGCACTAGTTCTAATATGTTATTATTTCTAAAGTAGCAACTCATCCACAAGAACTTACATGGCAGATGTTCTATATAATCTGAGGCTAATAATAAACGGATTTTAAATTTGTACCTTAGGAAAGTGACTCTCCTCATCAATAAGAGAAAGAATGTTGAGAGGTTTGCTGGCCAGCACATCGAGGGTGCCCTGGTTATCGATGTAGTCGATGTGTTTCCACACAATGTTCTCGTTGGTGTATTCCTCCTGCTCCATCTTAAAGACATGCTTCACAAAGAACTGCTGTAGTTGCTCATTGGCAAAGTTAATGCACAGCTGTTCAAAACTGAAAGAAAGAGCCACACATATAAGAATAAAAGAATATCAGTAAAATATCATAGAAATAGTAACAATGCATTTCTATTTTTTTTTTTTTTCACAGAACCTGTTTTGCTCAAAGTTTTCAAATCCAAAGATGTCCAGCAAGCCGATTGAGTGACGGGTATCTTTGGACTCCTCAGAGGATGGCTTGTAGATGGCACTATTGATTTTCTCCACAATCCACACGAACAATCTTCCATAGATGGCCTGTGCAGAAAGATTACCCTCATGCTTAGTAGTAATAGGAATGGTACAGAAAAACAACATTTATTTTTAGATGATCACACAATGGGTTCTTACCTTTACAAAGGCATCCCTGCCATAACTTGCTTGGTCTGAGGAAAGAGGTTTAGATACACTCTCTCTGTTAGTCATGAAGGACCGCTGAGTCAAACTTACATCTAGAACCTTTATGTCCACCTGCAAAGAAAAATATGAAACCCCTTAGTCACATAATGTCAAAGAGCATTTCACTATAATGGACACTTTTAATAAAAGTTTGTTTAAGAATTACCTCCAACAACTGAGCAGCCATGGTGAAATGGGTAGAGGTGATAATCTCACAGCCTTCCAGATTTTTTGAAATGGTGGCTTAAAAAAAAATGAAAACAGAAATGTTGAATTTAAATGCTATTATTATGGATTATCACAGGGAACATCCAATGATGTGATCCTGTGAACATTTACCCTTAACCACTAAAAGCCTCCTCACCGTCAAAGTCCATGTTTCCTAGGTGGAGGATGGCAGCAAGCAGTTTGTGAATTTCCCAGGAATCATTCTCTGTGAATGTCAAGATCTTCATGGCTGAGCGAAAATGGGCATATTCCTTTATATCATCTCGCCCCTCACAGGAAGTGCACTTGCCCTGATTTAAAATCACAATGACTAGGTAAGCCATTATTCAAACCATTATGTTTGAAGTTATGAAAACTGATGTATGATAGCACCATACCATGGTCAGGTATTTGTACTGCACAGCATTACCCAGAGACAAAATTTTCTTCTGTTCAGCCTGCATGCCCAACAGCATGTAGTAAAAGATGTGGTAGTTCCTCTCCTCTTTAGCCTGGACAGGTTTTCAAATGTCATTTACACATCTCTCCATTTAACAACAAAACAATGAAACCTGTTGTCAATTCGTCAAGGGCTACCTGTCGACAGACACGTGATTTCTCCAGGAGGTACTGCTCAATGCGGGCTCCTTCAATGGCTCCCCCTTTACTGAAGTGGATATCGATGTATTTCCCAAATCGACTTGAGTTATCGTTGCGAACGGTCTTTGCATTACCAAAGGCTAGACACACAAGATTATTTTTTGGTCCAATATTTACACTACATCATAAAAAAGCACTCTATGATACAGAATATTATTTCCTTTTTTACTAAATCCAGGGTAAAGGGTTGATTGAACTACCTTCCAGTATGGGGTTAGCTTCAAGGATCTGTTGCTCTATCCACGATCGCTGTCCACTCACTGCTGCCAGGAACTGCAGCATCAGTTTGGTGCTCTCTGTCTTTCCTGCACCAGATTCCCCACTGACATACACAAATTCACAAAACACAGACTGAGAATATGACACAAATACGCAAGATACATTACGTTTTAATGTTCTTTAATGTTACAAAGTCTGAAATGTAAAGGATCGAGTTGAACCAGCTTATTTGTATAGCTAAACAGCTAAACAGCTCTAAACACTAGTTAGGGATGTAACTATGATTCTGTGAAAAAGAGCCATGTCTCTCACCTGGATATGGTAAATGGTAAATAGTGCACTTATATAGCACTTTTATCCAAAGCACTTTACACTGTGTATCATTCACCCATTCACACACACACACACACACACACACACACACACACACACACACACACACACACACACACCCCAATGGTAGTAGAGGTGCCATGCAAGGTGCTAACTTGCCATCGGGAGCAACTTGGGGTTTAATGTCTTGCCCAAGGACACTTCAGTATGTTGAGTCATGAATCGAACCACCCACCCAACGATTAGTGGACAACCCGCTCTACCACCTGAGTCACAGACACCCCAGCCGGATATCCTCTAGTGCATGTGCGCAGGTATGGCAAAATGTTCAGTATCTATTGGGTCTGTGGTGGTTCTCAATGATGGGGAATCCTGGTGGTTATTAGGTGTTCATGGAACTAAAATTACATCCATAACTATTGTACTATTTCACCCATTCTTTATGTGAGGGGCAGTATCCAACACCTGGAAACCACCTGCCACAAGTTCATGAGTAATTGACTCACCTATGACTGACTGGATTGGTGCTGGAATGATAACCATGCTCACACCACTAAGATGTGTGACACTGAATTTGTAGAATCTGGAGAGGTACACAGTGATGCCAATATAGTCAAAGCTGCTGTGCAGATTCCTAGATTTGCACACCTCTCAATCATGCCCAAAACACACCTTGTAAAATATTATGTCATGGTAGGAATGGGCTTCTAGCCCTGGTGATGACCTGTCATTCGTTGTGCATAAAATGGACTCATACACTACTAGCATAGGTGGCAAATTTCCACTGTCCAGGAGCCAGTGCAAAAAGGGCTAGAACTTCAGATGCTGGGTTCACAC
This sequence comes from Ameiurus melas, assembly GCA_012411365.1. Taxonomy (NCBI): domain Eukaryota; kingdom Metazoa; phylum Chordata; class Actinopteri; order Siluriformes; family Ictaluridae; genus Ameiurus; species Ameiurus melas. The sequence continues at coordinate 24,675,139 of CM022767.1, read as the reverse complement.
ACAGTCCAAGTCATGGGGTGCACAACCTTTTTAGAACAGAGAGCATACAATGCCCTCCCAATGCCTTCTACTGTTTTAAGATCATTTCCTAGACTGCTACAACATTGTCATCAAGCAACCCACTGCTCCAAGAGGCCAAAAAGATAGGGAGATATAGCTTGGTTGGAGGTGCCACACCTCTCCATTTATCTGTGACAGTGAGGCTATGCAGGGAGAGAGCTTCAAGGGTGTCCCATCCACTAGAGCTAGCATCGGTAGGTAACAAGTTCTTGCTGGCCATTCCATTAGTAGAACTTTGTTCAATTTCTGAATGCCGTGTAGTGTGGGTAGAAGCAGTGATGGAGGGGGGAATGTATCCAGTAGGCCTTGAGGCTAGTTGTTCCAAAGGGCTGTTTTGTTCCACTAAGGAGAACCCCACTTCACAGTGAATTTACTCTGTATAGCAAAGAGGTCCATCTGTGCCTGGCCAAATTTCCCAGATCTGCTGCACCAACTCTGGTTGAAAGCTCCACTCCCCTGGGAATATGCACTGCCTCAACAGAGTGTCCACTGCGTCACTGTCAACTCGGTAGGTAAATTGCTCTCAATGAGGTGAGTATTCTGTCAGCCAACTTGAGGAGCTTCCATGTAAGGAGGCAGGCATTTATTTTAAACTCATACCTCCTTAGTGATTTATGTATCTAACCATCACTATCTTGTCTGAATGGATCAGGATGTCTCAAAACAGGCAGGAAGAACTTGAGTGCCTGCCAGGCCACCTTCAATTCTATTAGGTGTATGCCTCAATTCTAATAGGCCTTATGTATGGTATTTGGAGTTTAGTCACAGCTGGTTAAATTTCCTTAGACACTTTTCTAGACACTCAAAGCACTTTACATTGTTTAGGACGGTAGTCTCCTCAAACCACCAACAGTGTTATACCCTACTCTTTTATGAGAAGTTTAACGTCTCATCTGAAAGACGGTGCTGTCTTTACAGTACAGTGTCCCCGTCAGTATACTGGAGCGTTACACCGCACACAGAACACAGGGTGAGAGCCCTCAGTAATAACACTTCCAGCAGCAACCTTAGTTTTCCCCAGTAGGTTTCACATCCAGGTACTGGTCATGCTCAACCCTACTTAGATCCAGTGGGAAACCAGGCAAGATCTGCAGGGTGCTTTTGGCAAAGTCTGTATGTACTCTGGTGAAGTCTTCTCTTGATTGTGGACTTTGACATATATAGCTAAGGAGGGTGTACTTGATCTGGCCAACTGTTGTGAATGGGTGTTTATTCAGCAGGGAAGGAATTCCTCTGTCATCCATCACAGTTCATTTCTGTAGCAATTTGGGCCTTTTGTTATTCCTGAGCAAACCAATACATTCTTTTCTTTTAAGAATGTACCAAATAATTTTTCTGGCCACACAATTATTTGGAATGTATCAAATAATCTTTTGGAACATTTAGTTAGTGTATGACATTACTCCTGATGGTTAAAGGGGTGAAACAGAACTACCCTCTAACCTATTCACAACATGCAGAAAACAGTTCAATTTATTACTACATTTTTATAAAATGTATTACATTTATTGTTTAATTTTATTCAATTTAATATTATTTAATTAAATTTATTATTATCTTTTTGTTGGGCTGCTATTTGGAATTAAGATACTGTAAAACATCAGTGATGCATAAACAGAAATTCAACAAACTGCCCATTGACACCCAAACATTTTTGAGGGTGACCTCAGACTAAGGACAGTGAAAGGAGTGTGTTTGACTAACCTGATGATGCAGCACTGGTCTTGTCGGTTGCGGCGCATGTTAAAGAAGCAGCTGTCTGCAATGGCGAACACATGTGGGGGCAGCTCACCTAGACGGCGGTTTGTGTACTGCTGCACCTGCTCTAGAGTGTAGAGCGGCAGCAGCTGGTACGGGTTCACTGCCACCAGAATGGACCCTGTGTATGTCTGGGAAAAGAGAAATTAAAGCCAATGTGTCACTAAAGTATATAGTCACCTATACACAGAGGAGGGAAGGTTGGTAAAACCAGGCTGACACCCCCTCCCCACCCCACCCCATCCTCCCAGCATTTCAAAGATAAAAAAGACATCAAAATAAGATATATTTTTTAGCATCCACATCAGATTATTTTATGTTAATAAATGTTTTAAGGCAGATTGTTTCAGATATTTGGGGAACCAAGTACATCAGCACCACCAATAGTCATATGAAAAATACACAGAATGCTATGAAGTAGCATCTTATCAAACTTTTATCATATTTTAAAGTGTGTTTTAAAAAGTATTCTTTAGCACTACTTTATTGAGAATGGTGAATCCTGAATAAATTCAAGAAATATATCCTCATAAGAAACCTATGACTGTGACACTCCCTCTGTTGCTGGGAAATAAACTTTATATAAGGAAATAGGACTGGTGGCTACACAGATATGTGCTGTAGTACAGCCAGTGTCAGCCTCTGAACAAACAGAGGCATATTCGTTCCTATGGAGATAAACAGACCTGCAATTAACCACTGAGGGCAAAGTCTGTGACAAGCAGATAACTCACCACACACGTACAGAAACATTAATTCAGTAATTCACTGAGCAGGGCACAGTTTTTATTTTACTGTCACTTGTAGCTGAGACACTCACATAGATGATTCCCTCCCTGTGGCGAATCAGAAGGTTCCTGAGCAGGCCAGCCTCATTGAGGTCGCCCAGCCGAATCATGTCGTCTACGCCATTAATGGATGAGGTGTGCATGTGCTTCAGGGAGCTGTCCTGTTTCTTGACCTTGTGCTCCTGAGATTTACATTACGACATAAAACATTCAGCTTTGTCACACATCTGACACATTGGATCAGTAGAGCTCTGATGAGTGATATTACCTTTCCTTCATCATCTATGAGCTGAATTTGGCCTGATTCGGAGATTCTGACCTCAGCCCCGATCGGCACACCTATGCTAGTGTCCACCCACACATAATCGCCCTAAAACAAAATTGGAAATAGAAGATTAAAAAAATCACCAACTCATCAATCAGAATACATGTGAATGTTTTACATCATCTGGTCATTTTTAATAGCCTTAAGAAGTAAGTCAAAGCAGTTGAAATGCTGTAATGTTGAAAATTTTCACCAATCAAGCTGAAATGTTGAACTAACTATACTACTATAAAACATTCCATTATCAAACAAATCCTCTAATAAGTATCCTAAACAGCAAGGACGTTAAAAAAATATTCTGATAATTGACACAAATTTAATATACTTTCAATTCAAATAATCATAAACTTATAAAATCATTATTTTAAACTTAATAATTACATTTGAAAGCAGGTGTTCTGGAATAATTACCTGTCTTAAGACCACCATGATTGAGTTCTTTCTTCCCCCTGGCTAAGCGACACACGAGAATTAAAAAAACAGCAACTTGTAAATAAGGACATTAAGACACATCATCAATATGAAATTGGGTTTTATCCACACAGACACATACAATAGAAATCATATGATAAGCCCTTCTGTGAACCTTCAGCACATTTATATATTTGATTATATGGCATAGACAATATTTTTTTAGATAACCAGAACTGCTCCTGCCATGTATAGCCAAAGAGAAAAAAGCAAAATATGACAAACATCCACATATTCTCACATACTGGCACAAATATTTACAATTCAGAATATTAGCCCACACTTAAAACTTTATATTCAAAACCTTAAAAAAAATAAAATAAACCCTGCCATTTTACCTGTATTTACAGACAGATTGTCCAATGGGGAAAAAAGCCTCTGGTCATTGCCTCGTTGTACTCCCAGTGAGGATCAGGTGGTGAGATTAGGCGTTTCCTTGCAAACAGCAGTCATTTATGGCACTTTGACTTTGTTCTCTGTGTATAAAGCCTCCAGTTCAATCATAATGACAGCAATAGACAAGAATTCACCCTACTCTGAATTATATCACTGTCAAACTGTTAGAACTCAGCCCGAAGGATGTGCAGCCTATAAATTAGGGAACTTTATGTTTTCTCTCTTGTGTCTATATTATTTACTGTACTATTGTGTTGTGTACTATTTATAATGCATTAAAAAAGAACTAGATGTGTTATATTTGAAAGGAAACTGATAACGGCACACGTGGCGTAATGACAAAAAATGATGAACCTTTGGACTTACAGAATGTACACCCCCTGGTTAGGTGATGTGGGGTTATTAAAGCAGTGGTTAGAAGTAAATAGCCAATCAGTTCATTTCAATGGACATTGTCACAAAGCAGCTTTACAGAAATATACAAATTTAGGATCTAAATTTCAAATCTATAACCGTCCTGCAATAACAGCTAAATCACATAGCACATGTCAGAGCAACAGTTCTGTGTAAAAGTATTTGCCCGATTTCTTATTTTTTTTTTTTGTGAATATCCCATACTAAATTGTTTCAGATATTAAAACAATTGCAACCAGAGTAAACACAAAATTCAGTTTTTAAATGCTAATGTTATTTATTAAAGCAAAAATGTTATCCAATACCAACTGGGCCTGTGTGAAAATGTATATGCCCCTGTAGTTACTAATTCCTATGAAACTGTATTCATCTATGAATCTATAAAACTGTATTTATAATGGGGTTCAGCTGGACTAGACGCAACCAGGCCTGATAACTGCAAATAAATAAAGAAATTTTTCAACAGCAACTTTTTCAAGTTGATTAAAAGGTTTTATCCAGTAGTACACTATGCGAAAATTCCAGAAATTATGACATTTACATTTATGACATTTGGTCTTATCCAGAGCAATTTACATTTATTACATTTATACATCTGAGTAGTTGAGGGTTAAGGTCCTTGCTCAGGGGTCCCATTACAATTGAAGTAACCCAAACACCAAATTTCACAAAAAGAACATCATACCTATGGACAAGCATGGTGGTGGAAGTGTGATGGTGTGGGGATGCTTTGCTGCTTCAGGGTCTGGACAATTTGCAATAATTGAAGGAAACATGAATTCTGCTCTCTACCAGAAAATCTTAAAGGAGAATGTCCGGTCTTCAGTCCATAAGTTGAAACTCAAGTGCAACTGGATTATCCAGCAAGACAATGATCCAAAGCATAGGAGTAAGTCCTAGTAATAAGTGAAAGACTGATCTCCAGTTATTGCAACTAAAGGTGGCACAACCAGATTTTAAGTTTAAGGGGGCAATTACTTTTTTCCACATGGGTGACATTTCACATGGTTTTATTAAAATAAAATAAATAAATAAATAAAAACTGTATTGTATGTTTGCTCAGGTTGCCTTTGTTCTATGTTGTATTTCGTTTGAAGATCTAAAACTATTTAGTATGAGATATACACAATAACAGAAGAAATCAGGATGGGGCAAATATTTTTTCATCACCCTGTATCTAGAGGTTGTGTCATTTTTGGTAATAATATATACTAATTATTTTTACATACTGAAAGCAGTAAAAGATTCCCAGACCACAGTCTGAAAACCACTGCTATAGATATAATTAAATGTACCAGAATAATAAATCTATGAATCTCTAAAAGATATCTACCAGAAAATCAATACTCTGGGAACAAAGAATAATTATAAATGTGATTAAAATACTGCTGCATAACACACTTAATGACACTATATTTACACCTTTAAGAGATACTGTTTAGTGGTTTGTTATTAAACCAATTATAAGAAATTTATAAGTGCTTTACTGTTTACAGCTTAATTAATTAATGACCATTTAAAAACCAACTGTGTGTTAATTGAAATACATTTCATATACTGGATTAATATTTGAGTATCGGTTTAAAAACTGGTTTTCGTTAATTAATACTTCAAACTAAATCTACTGCAAGCACTGGGAACAGCAAGGATGGCTCCCCTTAATGGAACACTGCGAGGTCATCCAATCATATCACAAAAGCCATGATATGACCTTAGACAGGAACTCTAGATTTGGCCACAGATTTACTTCCGCCATCAGTGTATGCAGGGTGAAATTATTGCTCTATATCATTCTGTCTAACTGAAAAGTAGATCTTACCAAGACATCCCATACATCAAAGCGATTAGAAGAGGAAACCAGGGCCACCTTGGAGACCACAAACAGGACTCAGTAGCCTGATTGTCAAATTTTGTGCAATGTTAGCAGAATCAGTATTAGTGGTGGAAACACATACAGCAGGCATTGAGGCTAACCATGGGCCTAACTTGCCCTCTGTCATAAGTGAGACGCAAGTTAACGTTCACATCAAATATCAGAATGGGAAAAAATGTGATCTCAATGACTTTGGCCATGGCATGGTTGCTGGTGCCAGATGATCTGATTTGAATATTTCAGAAACTGCTGATGTTCTTTCACGCACACTGTCACAACTGTCTCTAGAGTTTACACAGAATAGTTTATAGAAGAAGAAAAAACATGCAGTGAGCATCAGGTCTTGTTGAAGAGAGATATCAGAGGAGAATGGCCAGCCTGGTTTGGGTTACAGGAAGGCTGTGGTATCCACTTGTTCCATCCTTACTGAGCAGAAAAGCATCTCAGAGCACCCAGATGGGATACAACAGCAGAACATCACATTAGGTATAACTACTGTCAGCCAAGAACAGAAATCTGAGACTACAACGGTCAAAGGCTCAATGATGTTTGTTTTTTTCTAATCTGTCAGCTTTCTGCAACTCTGGGAAACCATGCCTGATAATAGCCCTATAAATGTCAAGAATGATCTCGAGTTTGTGGCTCAGGTGTGGCCTCTCAGGTTTATTTACTTTGTTTCTTGATGTTTCCTTGACACCAAGTTACATCTTACACATACACCACTAAACAGTATAAACTTTATATTATACATTATGCTGCACAGTTAAAATGTTAAAAACATAGCATCCTTGCATAGTTAACAGCTGAAGCAAAAACCTTTCTTCACAAAGTGGAACTAGAAAAGCAACATTTTCCCTTTTATTTTATAAAGGAAAACAGAACATTTCACTTAAACTAGTTCAAGGCCCCCTACTGCCTATAATGAAAGGCTGTTAAAATGGCACGTATACACTGTACCTCCTCCTCCTGGCCACTCTGCATCTCCAATGCTGAGACACTATAGGTCTAGTATACTGCGTATATGTGTGTGTGTGTGTGTGTGTGTGTGTATGTATGTATGTATGTATGTATGTGTGTGTATATATATATATATATATATATATATATATATATATATATATATATATATATATATATATATATATATATATAGAGAGAGAGAGAGAGAGAGAGAGAGAGAGAGAGAGAGAGAGAGAGAGAGAGAGAATACCATGCTTTAGGCAGGCACTCAGGAAAATAGAGTTATTAAACAATTGCGAATATTTCACAGGCAGAATTGTACATACAGTTTCTTTTACTGCAATAACATAGTACACAGATAACAAGAGAAAAACAAAATGTATAAATGCATCAAAATTATTATTCCATAAACCAAGTTATAACTCCAACATTCGTGTTAGAGCTGTAAAGAAGAGCCACAACAGAGCACAAAACACAAAAACAGACTTACAGAAAACAGCAAGTCAATCACATTTATACAACTACCTTTGTCTAAGGGTGAAAATGTAAAAATGATCCACACATTCTTATTACACAATTATACTGTTTATTTAAAGTACTTCAGCACTTGAGATCTCTTCAGAGTTTTCACTTGCCTGATGATAAACAAGGTATAGTGTAGATACTGGCAAAGGGGGGACAATGAGGCAGAAATATACTGCCTAATATGAAATTTCGGGGTTTGTATTATATATATTTTTTAAACAGATCCGAAAATGCTTATTTGAGACTGATGAATGCAAGTGCACAAAAATTATGTTTGTGTGTGCTGCATACAAAGCTTTATAGCTGTTCACACTTTCCTTCAGTCGACTTATAAGAGATTGAAACAAAGGATGCAATCTAGGAATCTTAGAATCACGAGTTTTACTTCATGACATGAGCTTGACGTGCGAGTTTCTGAAGCTCTCTACAGCCTACCCTACTATGAGAAGAGAAAAAGAATATTTTGCTGTGGGAAAATGAAACGAAAATGTTAGTTAGGGTAAATCGGCCAATTAATCCTAACATAAACTCCTCAGTGAGAGGCCATTCCTGTGGGGTTTACCTGGTTGGGTACAGATGGACTAGAGGGATGCAGAGGGTTTACAACCTGCTTGCCCTGCTAGATAACTATAAATAAGACTATAAATGAGGCATATATTTAGATCATATGTGCACAACAACATGAAAAACCATCACATGGTCCGAACACTGATCCAACATATTTCTATTTAATCTTACAGAGAGAAAAATAGAGCGAAGGAGGAGAGAGTGTTCCTTCCTGTCTAGGTCTGTTTTTTGTGCTTTAACTTGGAGTTCTTCTTAACTGTGCCATTCTTTTTGAATAACTTGAGGACTCTGTCTTTATGATCCATTAAGGTGTTATCCATAGTTTTCATCATGGAGTCCACTGAATCAGTCACTTGATCCACCACTTGCTGACAGCGCTGCATGTTACCCTAGGGATGACACACAGACACAGTAAAACATACTGAATACCTGTCTAGATCTAGTGAACACAAATGTAGTCTTATGCAGTTACCCAGTTCCCACCCACAAGTCTCCGCTGTGGCATGACAGTCTCTGACCCTGGGAGGATGACGAGTAACATGCCTCCTTTGACACGCATGAAAATGCTGATCATGTAACATGCTTAAATGGGGAGCATTATCTACTTTATACTGTATACATATAAGAAATAAGAGATACCTGCTTTTATCAGTAGTGAGAAAGGAAGGTCATTCTTTACCCACAAAAAGAGCAAGGCCAATTGTAGTGCTTTTATTTTGCCTAATAGTTTGCCTAAAATCTGTGTTTAAGGCAAAATGTTAATTATTAAATAAATTGTCACGTCACTGTTTTTGTAATGTTTTCAAGACAGGTCATAAAACTGCTTCAAACAAAGCACCTTTTATGCCAACCAGCCCTCAAACTGTGCCTGTGTTTGTGCTAGATTTGGGTATATCTCAAGTCCCCATATCTAATCTATGTAGTTATGAAAAAGATACAGAACAAATTCCAGATAGTGAATGAAACAGCATATAGAAGTTTAGTGATGTTTTGCCTCTGGTGCAGACCTGGATGAGATCACTGATGCGGTGCAGGTCATCATCAACTCCTGCTCTATTTTTTGGGATGAATCCCCCCTGAAAATATGCACAAGAGAAACAATAAACAACTTGGAAATATCTATACTTTCCTTTACCATAGGACTGTACTTCCAGAGGTTTACTTATACCTATACATTTTATGCTGCTTACAATTTCTCCACTTCTGTTGTCTACTTGAGCCTTATGCTGCTTCTGCTGTTCGGATTTTTTTTCTATTGTATTCTTACAATATAGGTTCAGTAGGGGTATAACCCCGGTGTCCTGCCGTAATTCCTCCATAGGCCCTTCTCCATCATGCTGCCTAATAATCCATATCTCTGAATTGGCTACATCACTCTCCTCTCCACTAATAGCTGGTGTCTGGTGCACTATGGCTGCCGTCGCATCATCCAGGTGGATGCTACACACTAGTGGTGGTTGAGGAAACACCCCCACATACTACGTAAGCACTTTGAGTGTCTAGAAAAGTGCTATACAAATGTAACTGTAACTAACTAACTAACTAACTAACTAACTAACAATAAGCCTGCTACTACATACAGCACTGTGCAAAAGTCTTAGGCAGATGCAAATGCTGTAGAGCAAAGAAATCATCAAATATAATGAAATGAAATGTTCCTCCATTAAAAAAAATTAATAAAAATACAATAAAGAACGCTAAACAGTAATAAATTAAACAAAGGCAATATTTGGTGTAATGAGACCATGCTTTAAAAAAAAAAGTAGGCTCAGGTAGAATTAGTGCAGTTTTATCAGTCACGGTTCTTCTGGAGACTTTGACCTTCGCACTCGCTTCTCATTTTAGCAGCAAAATCCAGCAGCTTTCATTGTTTTTTTTTTTGTCTGAAAAGTGTCTCTTACCACTTTAATATGTTGCTTTCTTTACTGACATACAAACATTTTTTTGTAACATTTAATTTTGTCCTAGAAACTTAATGTTTGGAAAGCTAAAATGTTTTTGTACTGACTCGATAATGTAGAAGTCATAAAATAAAAAAATCTACAACATAGCTTGTACTATAAATAAATAAAGTGCCTAAAACTTTTGCATAGTACTGAGTGTGTAGGATAAAAGGTGTTAAAATCCCAGTATTGAAAAACAAGCTGCCACTGCTGGACCCTTGAGCAACACATTTAATGCAAAGATACTTGTGGGTGATATATATATATATATATATATATATGCGCAAAAGAGAAACATACATGTATTTCAGTTCAGGAAAGTTCAGAACTTTTCAGAAATATACAGAAAATGCCAAATTTGTCCCCACCAGGTTTGGCAGGAAGCCAAAGAATGGGTCCCCTTTCTTTTTCTGATGATTGAAGGGCTCAGACTGTTCATCAGCCTCTTTCTGTCTCTTCTGATGGAGAACTTCCTCTCGCTTTTTCTGTTTCGCCAAATCATCCAGCTCTTCAGCCCTGCACTCCTGCAACAAAACGGCCTACAAACCACAGACATGATGAGTTAAGTATGAGGATTTTCTTTATAGTAGTGCTTTGAACACTGAAGGTAGCATTTATTAATATTTATGCATAGGTCTTTAGCAAATAGCAAAATAATAAGTTTCAGGTTAATAACGCACATCCTTCTTCGTCTTCTGGACTGCTTTCCGGGAATGCATGCCTCTGACATGAGCCTGTAGGAGGATGACAGCGGCTCTCTTTCGCTTCCATTCCTTCCTGGCAAAGTAGCCACGGATCTGCGACTGCAGCAGCAAGGTGGCCTTACGCTCCAGTTCGTACTGGCGAGCTAACTGACGAGAGCGCACAGTGGCCTGAAGACGAGCATGTCCCAACTGGACCTGTGCATAAGATCACGGGATCGATCACCACACAACACTCACATGCCTTTCCAAAGACAGCCTGTTATAACTCACCACTTTATCGAATTTTCTGTCTTTGTGTCTACGCCAATACTTCTGCACAACCACAGCTGCAGACCTTTGTTTAAGAAACTGTTTCCTGCAGTCAGGAATATTAAGATTAGCATAATGAGCATAGTACAATAGCAATTTTGTAAATATTTTTGGTCTTGTGTATGGCTGACCTGTGCTTGTATCCTCTCAGGACTTTCTGGATAACAAGCACCTTCTCGTTCAAGGCCTTGTCCCGTTTCAGCTCCAACATGGTATCATGGAAACCCTGTAAAAGGGTTTGGATGATTCAAGCACAGGGTAATAAATCACAGTCTACAGTGCTACATCATGACATGGTACATTACCTTACCTTCAAAAACACTTTGGTTTTGCCAATTTTCCAGTCATCACCAGCACTGAGCACATTCTTACAAATACTCTCACTGCATGCCTTGGCACTCTCCTGGAACAGGAAATATTAACACTTAAGAGTTCAACAACTAGCTGATTCTATAAAATGTCCATGTCCTTACTCTAGATTTAAAAGGCCAAGTATTTCTCACCGTTTTTGGGTCACAGATGGCGGAGTTGAGTAGGACACGATAGCGATCCAGAAATTGCTGGAAGGTGTGACGGATCGGGTAGCCAGCTTTCCTGATGCGAATGGTCTCCATCATGCCCGAGTAGCGCAGCTGACGCAGACACAACTCTCTGTCAAACAGCTGGATTATACAGGAACCAGCATATGACCAAGAAAGAGAACATAACAATAAATTCATCCAATTTTTAACCAGCAAAGTTATTTACTTAATGTACACTTTAATATATAGAGGAATAATATATAAAGGATATATAGAGGATTATTTAGCAGTGACATTACCATGGGTTTCTTAAAGTCATTCGGTTTGATGCAGCGAATGAAGTAAGGCTGGCATGCAGTCAGAGTTTTCATCAGGGAGTCCAGAGACTGCCGAAACTGTCCACATAAAGTGGGCACTCGCTTCTTAGTGTCTGTCATTTGCTGAAAGGAGTTCATAACATGAGCTCAATAGTTCCTATCAAAAAGTTCATACACTTAATAGAAATAAAGATTAAATCTAATTTAAACTTACATGCGAAGAGTTCTTGAAGGGGATCGTCATATTGGTGTTGGCATTGCTCTTTAGATCACTGTGGAAGATCTGTTTGAGGAGCTTATTGGTAGATGTGTTTACCAACATGATGAGATCTGAACTAAGAGCATCCCTGTTCTTTTCCAGGAAACCTTACAAAAGAGTAGAATTAAATAAATCTCAATATTTCTCACTAAATATTAAGCATTAAATTTAATTTATTATTTCTATTTTGCCCATGGCCAATTACCTTTTGAGTCATAATAAACTGGCCTGGCGAAATGCTCAATTCCAAACTTTTTGTCGTGACTGTTCTTAGGAGGGATGAAGACTTTGCTTTTGTCATGACACTTATGCATCTTTTGCAGCAAGGTGGTATCTGTGCCCTGACATTAAATACGTAATCACATTAGTGATCAGTAAAGCTCTGCACAGTAATACAATTACAAGGCAAATTCTTTTTAATGTTATAGTGTATCAATTAATATTTTTTATATTTCTATATAAGTTGAAGAATAATGATTACCTAGTTGAGTATGATAAACATCAAACATTTGTACCTTAGGAAAGTGACTCTCCTCATCAATAAGAGAAAGAATGTTGAGAGGTTTGCTGGCCAGCACATCGAGGGTGCCCTGGTTATCGATGTAGTCGATGTGCTTCCACACAATGTTCTCGTTGGTGTACTCCTCCTGCTCCATCTTAAAGACATGCTTCACAAAGAACTGCTGTAGTTGCTCATTGGCAAAGTTAATGCACAGCTGTTCAAAACTGAAAGAAAGAGCCACACATATAAGAATATAGGAATATAACATCAGTCAAATAGTATCAATGCATTTCTATATTTTTTTCACAGAACCTGTTTTGCTTGAAGTTTTCAAATCCAAAGATGTCCAGCAAGCCGATTGAGTGACGGGTATCTTTGGACTCCTCAGAGGATGGCTTGTAGATGGCACTATTGATTTTCTCCACAATCCACACGAACAATCTTCCATAGATGGCCTGTGCAGAAAGATTACACTCATGCTTAGCAGAGCTGAAAGATTTCATTTAAGGCTAACAGGAATGGTACAGAAAAACAAACATTTATTTGTATATAATCATGAAATGGGTTCTTACCTTTACAAATGCATCCCTGCCACCATTTGCTTGGTCTGTGGAAAGAGGTTTAGATACACTCTCTCTGTTAGTCATGAAGGACATTTGAGTCAAACTTGCTTCTAAAGTCTTTATATCCACCTGGAGAGAAACATAAGAAACAGGTTAGGCAAATTACATCGAAGATTATTATGCTTTTAATAAGTTATTAAGTTCTCTTAAGAATTACCTCTAACAACTGAGCAGCCATGTTGAAATGGGTAGAAGTGATAATATCACAGCCTTCCAGATGATTTGAAATGTTGGCTTAAATACAAATGAAAACAGACATCTTATTCTTATTAAGCATTATTTTTTATGGCTTATCATACTGAACATCCAATGATGTGATCCTATGAAGTTTTACCCCTAACCACTAAAAGCCTCCTCACCCTCAAAGTCCATGTTTCCTAGGTGGAGGATGGCAGCAAGCAGCTTGTGAATTTCCCAGGAATCATTCTCTGTGAATGTCAAGATCTTCATGGCCGAGCAGAAGTGGGCATATTCCTTTTTATCATCCCGCCCCTCACAGGAAGTGCACTTGTCCTGATTTAAAATCACAGTGACTAGGTAAGCCATTATTCAAACCATTATCTTTGCAGGTGCTATGAAAACAATCATAATAGGACCATACCATGGTCAGATAGTTGTACTTAGCAGCATTACTCAGAGACAACATTTTCTTCTGTTCAGCCTGCATGCCCATCAACATGTAGTAAAATATATGGTAGTTCCTCTCCTCTTGAGCCTGGGAATGTTTGTAAATGTCATTTACACATCTCTCCATTTAACAACCAAACAAAATGTGACTCTCTTTCATTAAAGCTGATGTTGATTTGTCTACCTGTCGACACACACGTGATTTCTCCAGGAGATACTGCTCAATGCGGGCTCCTTCAATGGCTCCCTCCTTACTGAAGAAGATATCAATGTACTTCCCAAATCGACTAGAGTTATCATTGCGAATGGTCTTTGCATTACCAAAGGCTAGACACAAAAAGGATCACACCAATATTGACACTACGTGATAAGAAAGCAGTAAATGATACGTAATGTAGTTTTCTTAAACCTGTGTAAAAGGGTTGACTGAACTACCTTCCAGTATGGGGTTAGCTTCAACAATCTGTTGCTCAATACACGAGTGCTGTCCACTCACTGCTGCCAGGAACTGTAGCATCAGTTTGGTGCTCTCTGTCTTTCCTGCACCAGATTCCCCACTGACATACACAAATACACAGAACACACACTGATGATGTAATAAAAATTTACCAGATACAAAGCTGTTCTGAATAAACTATATGCTCAGGTTCAACCAGTATAATTGTACATCTAAACAACTTGAAACGACCCTCTAACCTATTCAAAATATACAACATAATTGCTTTTAGATGAGTTGCTATTTGGAATTACGATAACACACCTAATGTATAAGCAGAAACACAGACACATACACCCAAGCACTTTTTAACTATTAAGGGTGACCTCAGACTAAGGACAGTGATAGGAGTGTGTTTGACTAACCTGATGATGCAGCACTGGTCTTGGTGGTTGCGGCGCATGTTAAAGAAACAGCTGTTTGCAATTGCAAACACATGTGGGGGCAGCTCACCCAGATGCCGGTTTGTGTACTGCTGCACCTGCTCTGGAGCGTAGATTGGCAGCAGCTGGTACGGGTTCACTGCCACCAGAATGGACCCTGTGTATGTCTGGGAAAAGAGAAAACGAAGCCAATGTGTGATGAAATAACTGTCATATAGTCACTCATGTAAATGGGCTAGCAGTGAAAAGCCACCCTGTAGTTCAAACATAAAGAGACACCAATATAATAAAGTGTGTGTATGTGTGTGGCATTCAGATCAGATTATTTGCTGTAATGTTGTAAAGCAGATTATTATGGAATATTGTGGAACCAAGAACAGCACCACCACAAAGGTTGTAATGGAGTGAAAAAGCGAACCAAGGCTAATTTCTTTCTAGCCCTGACTGTAGATTCATGCGAGAGTCATGGTTATGTCAAGTAAAAATGCCACCTAAAGTTGATCTTCATCTGCGCTGATATTTTTCTAAAAATCTGAAATTAAAAATGCTAAAAATCACAAAAATCTATTTTGTGTGTGTAATACTTGAATCATATAATTTGATTACGCCATCAATGATACCTCATGAAATAGAACACTTCGGGTTAACTTTAAAAGTTTCATTATCAAGCTACAGCTATAACTTAGATTACTATCTAAGAATAGCTTAGATATCCCTCACATCTTATATCACAGCCAGATATCCCTGCCTTTAGACATGGTTTTGGTCTTTGATTTTCTATCTACCATATTTTTGCCAAACTGGGTAAAAACTCAGATTCTAAAGGCCTACTTTACTGAACATGGTGAATTCTGATTAAATTCAAGAATTTCCTCTGATAAGGAACATTGACTATGACACTCCCTGTTTATATAATGAAATAGAACTGGTGGCTACATAGATATGATATTAACACAAATATTAAGACATACTAACCACTGAGAGCAAAGTCTAAACAATCTCTCATCACACAGATGGATATGTTCATTCAATAATTCACAGAGCTCTATAATAAACCCTGTAACGCAGTTTTTTTTTTTCTTCTACAGAGAAAAACATGTATATGTAAATATTAGAGTGACTCACATAGATGATTCCCTCCCTGTGGCGAATCAGAAGGTTCCTGAGCAGGCCTCCTTCGTTGAGGTCGCCCAGCCGAATCATGTCGTCTACGCCGTTAATAGATGAGGCATGTATGTGCTTCAGGGAGCTGTACTGTCTGACTTTGTGCTCCTAAAATGTACATACAACAATCAACTTTAGCACACATCAAAAGACAACATATTAAATCAGCAGGGCTCGGTTGGGTGATATTACCTTTCCTTCATCATCTACGAGTTGAATTTTGCCCGCTTCTGTGATTCTCACCTCAGCACCGATCGGCACACCTGTGCTACAGTCCACCCACACATAATCACCCTAAATAAAAATTTGGTAAGAAAACAGAAAATAATTAACATATCATATGAATATATGTGAAGTTTTCTTGTCTTGTCATTTAAAAATAAATAAATATATATATATATATATATATATATATATATATATAATTACCTGTTTTAAGACCCCCATGACTGAGTTCTTTTCTCTCCCTGGCTAAGCAGCAAGCAAGAATAAATAATTTCAATGGTTTTAAATAAAGACATCAAGACAGACCATTAACATCTCATATTTTCTAGAAGTTCCTGCTGTTAACCTTTAGTGTATTTATTAATTTGATTACATAGTACACACAACCATTTTACACTACCACATTCTTATCTAGCACATGTATGCAATGAAAATAGTGCAGAAGTAGTCTAGACCAAATATCTATTAATTCTCACATGCAAGGCCTGATATATCTATATATATCTATATATATCTGCAAATTTTACCTGTTTTTACTGACAAATTTTCCAAGAGGGACAAAATCGCAAGCGTCTGACCCTCACTGTTTTGCAGTCGCAGTGAGGATCAGGTGCTGAATTTGTGTCTCTGCAAACAGCAGCCGTTTATGGCACTTTGACTTTGTTCTCTTTGCATAAAGCTGAGTGTTATCATATTGGCAGCAAAGGATGGAAAGAAATCAACATCCTCTCAATAATATCACTGTGAACTCAGTGATGTGCAGACTATAAAATGGGGAAATGGGGAAGCTCCCTATCTTGGTTCTATAAAGTAAACTGTACTGTCGAGGTCGATACTATTTATAGTGCATTTTTTAATGGAAACAATTTATGTCGTAATGGAGATAAATTATGAACCTTTGGACTTCGGAGTGAGTGATGTAGATATTCATTATTATAAGGGGTATTAAACCTGTAGATAAGCAAGCATGTGTGTCACAGCTACGTAGCTGTGGTGTCATGCAGGGTGATAAGTACTGATAATACATACTATATATATTTTTAAGGGAGTGAAAGGAGCTCAAGCTTTAAACTGTCATACACCAGCATGAAATACGTGAAAAGGGAGGGCTGTCTTAAAATAACTCTTTCAGTAGTATCAGAAATCTGTAAAGTCATGTGTCAGGATTAATCCTGAAATTTCAGCTGTTCAGATCTATGTTTGGATTAAACTCATTTCTGAGCACTAGATAGTGTTGTCTGCCAAATGACCAAAGACAACTTTTCTTCCTTGTGTCAAAGATGAAACATGTATAAAACCCAGCACATTACATTTCTTGTTGATAATATTTTGGTCTTCTCAATCGATCCAAAAGGAATGCAAACTTTTGCACTTATCTGTATGAAGGCTGTCAAAAGATGCAACCGAATACTATGTTTCTAATGGAAAGTGCTACATAAATGAACCTTCGCTTAATTAATTTCCCTCAGGTCCTGGAAAATGGCTATGCCTATAAAGGAAAAGAAAGATCTTGTGATTAGTTAATTTACTTGGTTTCTTGAGGTTTTCTTGACACTAAGAGTACAATAATAGTATTATATAGAATAGCATAATGATTAGGTGGAAAAATACAGGTTTTTACTGTAGTCACATGACTAAGAATATATACTATATGGGGAAAAGTTTATGGACACCTGACCATAACATTCAAGTGTGTTTGTTGACCATTCCAGATTTAGTCCGCCTTTCCTATTATAATTACTTCAACTCTTCTGGGCAGGCTTTCCACTAGATTTTGGAGCATGACTGTGGGGATTTGCCGATTCGGCCACAAAAGCATAAGTGAGGTCAAGCACTGATGGCAGGTGAGGAGCCTTGGAGAGCTTTGTCGACCCAAAGCTGTTCAGTGGGTTTGAGGCCAGGGCTCGGGGCAGTCGAATTCTTCCACTCCAACCTTCGGAAACAACGTCTTTATAGAGCTTGCTTTGTGCGTAGGGACTGGAATAGTTTTGAGGCCCTTATTTCCTGTGAACTCAAATTGTAATGCGACAGCATGCAAAGACTTTCTGTAGAATTGTGTGCTTCCAACTTTGTGGCCACGTATAGGTGTGATGGACAGGTGTTAAACGTTTGGACATACAATGCAGCATCCATCACGAATCAAGCTTGTTTGAAGCTCCCTACTGCCTATAATGAAAGGGTGTTAAAATGACACATTCATACCTATACCTCCTCCTCCTGGCTATGCTGCATCTTCATAGCTGAGTCAGTACACATCTAAAACCAAAATCAGAGCAAACCTGATGACCGGCATCAGAGAAGAGTACTGAAAAACTAATATTTTGGTGTTATCTACAGCTTATACATGGTGAGAATATAGTGATTTGCAAAAATTGTTCATAAAAAAAAAAGCAGGCAGGTGTTCTCGAAAAGTAAGCGTTAGCTTTAAAGTAAGGTTACCAAAAATTGAAACATTACACATCTAGAATTGTACATAGTTTCTTTTTTTTCTTTTTTTTCTTTTTTTTACTGCAGTAACATATTGTATACAGATAACAAAAGAGAAAAACAAAATGTACAAAACAGTCAAAATTATCCCTTAAACCAAGTTATAACCACAACATTCACTTTATATCTGTAAAAGAAGAGCCACATGAACAGGGCACAAAAACAGTCTTATCAAACACAAAAACAGACTTACAGTAAACAGCAAGTCAATCGCATTTATACAACTACCATCATCTTCTGAGGTTGAAAATGTAAAATGATCCGCACATTCTTATTATACAATTAAACTGTTTCTTTCAAGTACATACTCAACCTCTATGTGCCGTCCCGAACTGCTCTTCAGCACTTCAGATCTCTTTAGTGCAGCCACTTACTCGATGATAAATAAAATATAGAATGGATGCTGACGAATGGGGGACAGTGAGACAGAATTATTTTGCTGAATATGAAATTTGGGTTGTTATTTTTTTAAGAACTGATCTGAAAATGCTTCCTTGAGTGTGTTGAATGCAAACACAAATTCCACAGCTACACTCACGATAGAAGGCACTGAAACTTGGATTGTATACACACTGTGCTCTAGTGGGTCTGTATGCTGCATACCAAGCTTTATACCTGTACACACGTTCCTTCAGTCAACTTGGTAAAGATTGTAATTAAAAGGTACGTAGTCTAAGAGTCATGATTTTCCCCTTCATGACATGATGGAGAAAATCCGCCTCAAGCATGAGCGCGTTTCTAAACATCTCTATGACCAACACTACAACAACTCTAACATGACAAAAAAATAAAATAAATAAAATGTAAGGCAATCTAATGTTCATTTTAAAATACTAAACTTAGAATTTCCTGCAAGGGGTGGGGGAATGAAACAAAAAATGTTAGTTGGGTGAACTAAGGAGAAATCCTCAATAAGCAGCAGTTCCTATGGAGTTTAACTGGTTGGGACAGACAGAGGGTTTGCAACCTGCTTTCTCTGCTCAGACTAATATAGATGTGGGGACATCATATATATTTAGATCATATATGTGTGATTGTGCACAGCATCCTGAAAAACCATGAGATGGTCCAAACACTGAACCAAAATATTTTCATTTGACCTTACAGGTGCATAAACAGAGATAGAGAGAGATAGATGAAGGAGAGAGATTGCTCCCATCTTGTTTAGGTCCGCTCTTTGCGCTTTAACTTGGAGCTCTTCTTGACTGTGCCGTTTTTGTTGAGTAACTTGAGGACTCTGTCTTTATGGTCCAGAACTTTCATCATGGTGTCTCTTGCCTCAGTCACCTGATCCATCACTAGCTTACAGCGCTGCATGTTACCCTAGAGACAATTCATACACAGACACACAAATACATTCATGTTTAAAACTAGTGAACTCGAACCAAGTTCCATGCAATTACCCAGATCCCACCCTCAAGTCTCTGCTGTTGCATGACAGTTACCGACACCGGGAGGATGAAGAGCGTCTCCTCCTCTGCCACATATCAAGCTGCTGTTCATGAGCATGGAGAAAAGCACGAACTATGGCATTGAAATAGTATATTTAATAAAGATGGTGAGGACACACAAACCTAGTGCACAGAGCAGTATCAGTAAGTATTGTCGTTACAAATGAGCACATGGTGCCATGAATTTGAATCTCAGTGCTCACGGAGTTAAAGAGGAACCTGACCCAAGAAGGAACCTATCCTCTTCTGGGTGACGGTGTAAAGTGGGATTATAACCAAACCTCAAATTGCTCCATTCTGCTTTGGATCAAGTCCAACACTACTGACTTAATGTGATTCACTTCTTTTGGGTAGATATGGAATAATATCCAGACTGTTAATGCAACAGTGGATTGTTGTTTAATGATGTTTCACTTCTTGTACTGACCTGGATGAGCTCGTTGATGCGGTGCAGGTCATCATCTGCTCCTGCTCTCTTCTTTGAGATGAGTCCCTCCTGCAGTGTGGTGAGGCGGCTGTACACGTCATGCTCTAGGCTTGTCTGTAGTCACACAAGGACAAATAACTATCAAACAAATATATGCAAGAGAAATGCCTAGATAACCTGGTAACATTTCTCGGTACGTTCCTTTACTGTTCAGCACTGTACTTCTAGAGGGTTCCATATCTATTATGTTCTGCTTCACAAATGTTATACTGTTTCTTATGATGATTTAATTGAAATTTTCTACACTTCTGTTATCTACTTGAATGTTATGCTGCTCCTGTTTGTTGTTTTTTTTATACAGTGCATTTAGTTCATTTAAGTGTTCTGTGATGCGTTTGTCATTCCGGCTGCAAGTTGTGATTATCTAAAGCTTTTTCTTTTACACTCTTTACACCAAGTCAGTGGTTGGGAAACACATGCGGCTCTTTGACAAAAATTATGTGGCTTGCCAGGTGTCCACCCTTCAACAACATTTGATCAACACAAAAACACATCACTAGAGATCAGCTTCCTACAGACAATGATGGCATGTGAGATAGAGAGGGAAAACAGCACGGATATAGCTTCGGCAGACGTTTTTTCTCTTGTACTGGATGAGTCCACACACACACACACACACACACACACACACACACACACACACACACACACACACACACTCAAAAAGGAGACCAAGCCTGCTCCTGAAGGTTATTCAGTGTCTCTGTGTTGTACTATACAGTTTAAAGATCCACATTAATGTAACTGCTTCCAAATTATTTGTCTGTCTGGGGAAAACCCGCTGAATTCTGGGGTTTTGACTGAAATTGGTTTCTTCTCTGCCTATAACATACTTTGACTTCTCAACTTATTTATCTAAGCAACCATAAACAAGTTGCATCAAAATTAAGGACCCCCCCTTTTAATCCTGTCAAGACTATCTTTCTGCTGGAAGCCAGTTTAACAAATGCACTAATTAAAAGGATCAGTCTGCCTAACGATGTCTAAACCCATAAACTGTGGGCATTTTTAAGGTGACTCACCAGCTGCTTAAGCTGTGCAGCACACAAGTGCACCTTCCAGCCCTGGGCACGGCATGCAACCCCCCTCTGATTGGCCACGTCTTGGAGAGAATTCTTTTTCTCCTCTGGAAAAAGGTAGCAAGAAACAAGTAAGTTAGGCCAAAGCAACATATGAAGTACATATGAAGCATATGTAGCTGTATCATGTGCTTTTTGAAAAGATTAAATCACTAGTAAAATGGGTATGCAGAAGACAGGATACGAATATATGCTGAAATGTTATAACTGTATACTGTGATTTGATGACAAATTATGACTTCTATAAAATATAGATACATCCTATCTTTAAGAACACAAGTGACATAGTGAGTAGAATGTGATCCAAATCCTCACGGGACAGAAAACACAATACAGTACACTGTAACTCAGACACGTCCACAAGGCACGTGGCATGGCAGAGTCAAACACTTAGCATTGGTACTACATTTCACATGATCACTAGACTGTGTTAAATACTTCATTATGTTCTGTAAAGCTGCTTTGTGACCATCATTGTTAAAGAGCTACACAAATATTTGTGTGTGTGGCAGTCTGGGAAAATCTGTTGGATGCCACTGCAGATTAATTGTGGTAAAGAGCCAAAATGGGGCATTTTCACCTCTACTTTATGAAAATAAATATTTCACCAAAACTTTTTATTAACTTATTGTGGCTTTCTTTCGCACGTGCGCCCACACGTGCCCACGAATGCGCACACAGTATATGCTTGGACCCTATTGTATCTGATTTGGTCTTACACTACACAGTGAGTGTCGTATTGTCGTCTGACTACTGCTCATACTGTACCACTTGAACTCAAAGCAATGGAGGAGAAAAAAAAATCCCATCACAAAAGTGTTCACAATGTACGATTCCTCTTGATTCATGAATGTTGAAACTTCACTTCAGTCAGAAAATGATGGGACCGAGTTTGCACAGTTTTATGCAATGAAACTTTAAAAGGAAAAAAAGAGGTCAGGCAAAATAGACATGGAGAAAACAGATGCTACTGTTCAATTAGTGCCGGTTTCATTATGCCCCCCCTTACTGAAACTCTAGTTGGTTACTACTGCTTGTGAATATGTTTACTGAGTAGGCAATCCACACTGATGATATCAACATCAGATATAGAAATAGACATCAGACTGTAACCCTGCTCACACTATGATGTCCAATTAAATTTTACAATTCAATTCACATGCTTTAGCAATGATTCACAGAATTGTTGGCAACAATTTTTTTAATCAAGAGAGCAACATGTAGGCAACAGTATTACCCCTAACCTTTAACACGGATGTCGGTGTATCTCTGGAAGTGGTGGTATGCAGCTTTCCAGGGGTTTCTGTAATGACGCAGGAGCGTGATTGGTGGTCTGGGGCGCACAGGTACATACCGCACACCCTCTTCATCTGGTGAACATGTTAAAGGTCAAAAGGTCACATTCTCCAACTCTACATATGCATACATAAGTGTAGCAAAAAAAAATCAACTAAGGGTAAAACCTAAACCGTTCTTGTAGACGACTAAATCAGTTAAACAGACAACTAGGTAACACTAAGGAATTCATCATTTTTATGAGTACTTTGTGGCCTTTGGTCCAGGGGAAGCAACTCACCCACATATTCCCTGGGAGGTGACTCTGGTCGCTCTGCTTTGCTCCCTGGAGTTCTGCTGTTGGCCCTCTCTTCGTCTGTGCTATTGGTCTCCATCATCTCACCCTCCTCGTTGGAGATAACATGCTGCTGTTTGCGTGGTTTCTTGCGTGGGGAGGCGCCAGGCAGAAGATCTCCAGGCTGATGGGGAACCGTGAGGCCTGAGGCCTGGGAGGAGAACACGGAGGCTGGGGCCGTCGATGAGGGGATGGAAAGAGCTACAAGACAGTTAGCATACTGATTATATACATTCTCTCTTTTTTAAAAGATGTTAGTGGTTCAATTTACTAGGATACATAGTAATGATAACGTTGCATTTGCATAGGGCTATTTGGTAACTTAAATACACATACTGTACCTATAAACAAAATGAATCTGGTTAAAACGGGAGGACATTTTTAAGTTGGCTTTCTATTAATTTGACAGACGATCTAATTCTTTGGGCTGTAATGCATGACCAGCACTATACAGATGAGTTTTCACTACTATATTAATAATAAAACATGAATTAGAAGCACATTTAAATACCATTCCAGATAGAGAGACACACAGAAAGTTAACTCTATTGACCTGGCTGTGATGCATCCATAGACTCCACCTCCTGCTTTACTTTGATCTCTGGAAGGGCGGAGCTAAGTGCTGCTGTGCTACTGGCTGCAGGCTGAGTGGGGGAGGAGACGGCATTGGCCATAGAGGCAGGAACAGGAGGCGTTACGGCCATAGCTGCAGGGAGGGCAGATAGAACTGCTGCAGGCTGAGAGGGAGGTGCGGAAATAGGTGGAGCCAGAAGAGCGGGAATCGTCTGTGATAGGTGCGGAGTTGGAGCTAAGTGGGGCGGCTGCTCTCCACCATGAGTGGGCAGGGCCTCCACAGAGGCCATCACTGGAGGCGTCATGGCAACGTGAACGTCAGGTTTGGGCTTCACTCTAACCACATAAAGAAAAGAATTAGATTAATTGTCAACATTTAATTTTATCTCCTGTAAGGCCTGTCAAGGGCTCCAACAGCATGACATGCATACAAATGAAGACAATAACTTTTGGGAACAATAATTAGTCTGGTATCCTTTCATGTTAATGAATCATGTTAATCATAGATGAAGGAGGGTCAGCCTGGACTTACCCTGCTGGTCGTGGGGATCCAGCCAGTCGCACGCCACTATCCACTCTTGCAGAACTAGGCTCGTTCGGCTGCGCTGGGATCAAAGTTTTACGCACAGCCCTGGAAATACACCCCAAAAACACGATTGAGACTCCGACCCATAAACACATCTCAAAACTTTATGGAAACTGGTGGAACTTTGGTTCACTGATACCATAAGTTGTCTCACTACGGGATACGCCCTGCCGCATATCCCTCTGCTAGTACTTCAGCGTGTCCAACACTGAACTACACCATAGGAAAACAGAATGAAGTACACTATCACAGAAAAGAAACCAGCATTTGTGCAGGTTCGGGGGAGGTGGTGGGGAGTTGTATTTAAGTCACAGGAAACTTTGTAGAAAATTAGAGAAATGTTTGTATGATGCCCAACATCTAGGAAAAAGATGATGAAACGTTTCTCAAAAATCAGTTGAAACCACATTCAAGCCAATCAGAGAATTGTCAGGGCGTGGCCTAACATTTGAAAACACCTAGGCTGCTCTGACACTCAAGCAGAACTAAATGATAAAAGTGGAAAAAATAATCGGATTGATCAAACCTACATATGCAAAACGACCAAATTATATTATTACGGAAGGCCGTCTGCTTTTAGGTTGGCTTTTGTTTGGTAAACTGCTCAGACTCAAAAGAGCCCGATCAAGTGGGAATGCAGTTTTGGAAAACATCAGGCTTACCATGTGACTTATGAGGGAAAACTTTACACTAGCTACATGTAATTTACCAAAAAAGAAAAAAAAAAAAAAAAAAAAAAAAAAAAAAGAAAAAGGAGGACTTCTGGAAAACTACATATAGACATTGCACTACTTTGTAAAGCATATCCTGTGCCCATAAGACCCGTAATATTAAGCCAATCAGAATGCAATACTGATTTATGGGACTTTAACACCAAGCCAGCTCAGGTATTCTAGTATTTACAGCTGTCTAATACTCACTTGAAAATCAAAGGTTTGTTATCAAAGAAATATATTGATAGTAGAGGTCATATATCTGCTTAGAAGATCCTACTGATTTGAGCACACTTACCCCTCATTCACAGGTTTCTTGCGGAGGATGCTGGGTCTGGGTGAAGACACAAGTGTGGGTGCACCTGTGCTCGTCCCTTGGGGGTGTGTCTGAACTACAGTGGTGACGGGCTGCGTAGCGCTGAATGTACTGCCAATTGGGTTGGTCACAAACGCAGTGCTCTCAGCCAGAACTACACCTGCTGAACAACACAAACAGCAATTTATTTCAATAGTTTAAACTTCTGAAAATTTAGGGAAAAAATTGTTTATTTAGTTATTTATTATTACAAGGGATGTGCGTTCCGACTAATTTGGCTGATGTTTAAATAGAAATTTTGTAATGGACTAGTTGTCTAGTCTAAAAGTAAGAAACCCCCATAAAACAGTCAAAAAACTGTGTATTTATATATATGATCCATTTGATATACTTAATCTATGAATCAAACAGTCCAATCCCATAATTAATGTCCAACATAATTAATGTTCATTATTGCTATATACTCTGTCTCCTCCACGGTCTCTTTCATACTCGCATATATGTTCTGATGCGCCAGCTCCAACCTCGACGTGATCATTTTCTGCCCAGGTAATGTGTATTCAGGCTCGATGAAGTCCAACAACTTTCGGAAGCCTTCTCCCTCAACAAAACTGAGTGGTAGCATGTCACTTGCTATAATCTCTGAGAGAAGCGCAGTTATTTAACCAGAGCTGACAGGATCGCAGCGGCGGTGAGTTTTAGTGAATGACGTGATGGCCATTCGCTTGCTTTGGCTAGTCTCTCCTACACGAACACCCGTGTGTGCCTGCGCTGAATATGGTTACGCATGGCTCCAGTGGAATTATTATAAGCCAGTTTGACATGACATAGCTTACACAGAACTTTTCCGTTTTCTTCCAAGTGAAAATACTCCCACACCGTGCTTGTCTTTCGAGTGGTCATTTCTGAACCCGCCACAACTGACATGGAGAAAACGCAAGTGAGATCTGAGGTAAAATAAAAAGAATTTGGTTCCGCTCCAGATACACTTTTAAAAAGGATGTATTATTTTTGTTCAAACATTTTGTTTTAATGTATTATTTTTAAAATGTAGCATTAAAATAACATAAAAATAACAAAAATAAATGTGTGTGTATTTTTTTCTTCGTGTAATCGACTACAGGTTTTTCAATGTCGACAATGTCGATAGAAGCAGCTGTACCAATTAGTAGACTAGTCTTGCACATCCCTAATTATTACCTGATGGTTTCCCCTCTGGCTGTTGTGTGGTGACTGGTGCCTGTTGAATCCCCTGTGTACTGATTGGTGCAGTGGCATGCAGGCCCTGTACTCCGATTGTTGCAGGTTGAATGCCCTGGGCAGTCATGGAAGCTGGTTGGATATTTTGAGTACTGATTTGAGCTGACTGCAGGCCGATGCGATCCACAGCCATTAGCTGCATGGGGTTTAAATGCACAGTGGTGGCCACGCCTACACCAGCCTGGGCAGGAATTGCAGAGGTTGGAGCCTGTGCTGTTACTGGGCAAAAGAGATACAATAAATAAATAAAAATACAAAAATACGAAGCTGTTTGTAGTCTCTAGATCTCTACTTGGGAAAAGCATGAACTCCAATTAAAAAAAAGAGAAAAAAAAAAGCTTTATTTCACAACCAAACAGTGTGCACTGAGTTACTGTATTTACCTGGATAGGGTCGGATGTTGGAAACAGAGCTAGTGATCGGTGTATAGGCATGTGCAAGTGGATAGGCATATGATTGGTTTGTGGGTAAAAAGTACTGGAACTGGACAGGCACAGTGGGTCTATAAAGAAAGAACAACAGAAAGAGAGGGAGAGAGATCAGCAGGTGTATAAAACTTTCTAATAAAGGACTTACTTTTTTTTTTACGTAGAAACACTTTTTATTATTTATTTTTTTATATTAACGTTAAGAATCAGAAGTCACCTATTGTCACTGCGGGCCTCCATAGTGACAGGGTTTGGGGAGGAGCGATGACCAGAGATGGGGATCAGGTTTGTTCTCTCCCCGGAATATTCAGGTTGGATCCGAGGGGAAGTGTGGGCGATCGGCTGAGGAACCACTTTAGCTGCACCAAAACACAGATCATGAGTAGATTTAGTCAAGTTTTAAAAACACCTGGCATTAGAACGCTTCATTGTTTTGAAGGTTATCTGCATTCCAGAGCATTGAACCGTTTTTAAAAAGACAACTTTTAAAAAAGACAAACTTGTGGGGAGAAGTCACAAGCAGGACCAAGACGTTACAGGTTTAAGAACCAAACAAAGTGGAAATGTCAGATAATAGGATGTTCCAAAAAGAAATAAACAGTAATAAAGGCTATACGCTGATAGGTGCTTACCAACAGGAATGGCAGAGCTGGTTACAGCCGTGGCATGCGAAGAGTGGGATGCCATCGTCATGGTGACTATTGTACTGCTGCTTATCTGGCTGTGAGGTGCAGAACCTTGGGAAGATAGGACAGACTCAATCACATTCTAACAGACATACAAACATATGGTGATTACTAAATCGTTTTGTTGGTAAATGGACAAAAAAAATATATATATTTTTTTTTTAACTCGGTACCTGTTGTTGTAGTTGATGGGAGAGTATTGGTAGCTAAGATAGGGGCAACAGTTGCCGCAGCAACAGGAGTCACAGTGCTGAAAATAGACTTCTAGAGACAAGAATATACTCACATTAGAGTCCTTATAATAGCCTGAAGCCTCTTTGGGCATATGCATTTTCAAACAAATCATTTTATACTTTTTTTTTTTTTAAAGATTCTACGTTAAAGTACATTTTATCAATCAATCATATACTGTGTTTATATTCAAACATGGCTGATTGTGATCATGTCAAATGATCTGATGTTAAAAAGGGGCCTTACCTGGGTCATGGTGTGTGCAGGCTGGGCTTTTTGAGCTCCCATGGCTGGATGGGAAGGCAGTGTGATGCGTGTGGCTGAATCTCTTGGTGTTGGAGGCCTCTGGATACTGATGGTGGCAGGAGGAGGGTGGATTGTAAGCCCTGCACGCCTGAACAACCAATCATATTTCACTACAATGTTATGGCCATATATCACTTCAGCTTAAATTCTTAAATTAAGTTGTGAAAAGCAGAAAAGGATTAGATGGTAACTAACCCGTGCACTATCTCTGCAGTGTGTGTAACTGGAGGGCTGATAACAGGAGACTGTGTTCTGGCTGTTGAAATAGGGGCAACCACGGTGGGCAGCACAGCGGTGGAAGTGGTGGCTGCAGGTCGAGACTGTAAACAACATGACAATTTGCAGATACAGAACTCGAGTACATTGATTAAGGCCAATTTGAGTGACGTGTGGATAGTCTGTTAAATAGGGGTGTTACAATTCACTACTTTTCTCGATGCATCGATTACTAATCCTGCCGATCCATATGCGTCGTAGAAGTATGATATTTGATTAAATAATCATTAGTGTCAGTTGATTATTGATTTAAAATGCTAAACATCGAATGCGCCACGATTATGTTATGTCGGTTACAATATTTAAACGAATTATTACTGGAGGTTATCTGAGCAAACCAATGCGAATGGCAGGCGCAGTGTATAACGTCATTACTTTCAGACTCCAGACAGTTTATTAGCTAAAGCGCCGTGTGAGAGAGTTGCGCGAGTGGCGTGCTACCAAGGAAGCTAACGGAGAGCCTGAAATCTGCAAGATGCCAGGTAATATGAAATCAAAAGTTTGGGAACATTGGTATTCACCACTGGAAAGCAATGGAAACTGGACAAGTCAGTCGCAGTTTGAAGACATTGTAAATCCGAGTCGAAGTACTTTAGGAGTACAACAAATCTTAGCAACCCTTTGCACAGTTTTTTAATTGCACTTTGCGTTCCTGCTTGCCTATATGTTCAGGAAATGTAGGCAATGTTTACTTTTCCTGCAATAAAAACTTGGTGCAATCAAAGATATTAAGTAGTTTGTCATTCTTTTACTTGCTCGAGATACTTTTGAAGTTAAAAACTGGGAATAATACATTTGAAAAAGTTACTGAATTGAACTGTCGAATCAAACGGTTGCTAAGTGGATTGAATCGTTCCGAATTTTCCAAATATCCCGTCTGAATCAGATCGAAAACCAATGAATCATGAATCGAATCGATTCGCTGTCAACCCAAAGATTCACACCCCTGTTTAATAATGATGCGTGTGACCGTAGCAACTGAATAGCAACATTACACATAAAACCAGAAGTAAACGTGAGCAAGCAGAACTGTTTGAAAAGACTAGGCGGCATAAAGGCAGATTAATATTTAACAGTAGAAAGTGAGTCTGCTGATACAGCTCTGAGCAGGAAATGTACCGGAATGGACTGATGGATGATGTGCTGTACGGCTGCAGGTTGACCAGGTGCTGCATTTGCTCCACATGCAGGTCTCAGAACGGTAGGGCCTTTGGTACTCGACATCACAGCTGCAGCAGCGGCACCTGAAAATCAGATCACAATTGCACCGCAATCACTCTTGCTGCTAAATCGTTCGTTTATTAAGGTTAATAAAACATGCCTTCAAGTGACAGAAAGGTTGACTTAAAAGCAGCCAGTAATCTTCAGTCACTTCTAACTAACTGATAATAAGTAACATGATAGTAATATAAGAATAGGTTGTGTCAATTAAGAAAAAATATATAGCGTTTGCTCAACTTCTCCGTCAATTAAATTGTTCTCCTTATAAGCTACATAAAAATTAGTAGAGTTTCCAAACTTACCACCGGATACTATAATTAAATTTGTAGCTTTGTTACTTGTATCAGTGATAATAAATGGTATGAGATCACTGAGTGACTCATTTAGACCGAGAATCTCAGACTTAATTCCATGCAAATGCTTTGACCAAATTATTGCCAAAGTCTGTTTTTCTCCCCCAGTTATCATATTTTGTACCAGTACACATAAAAGTACATTTTGGATGTAACTATATTTGAGCTGACCTCTGGGCAGGTGGGAGGTGAATGGGTGAGGGGGAGCAGTAGGAGAGCTGATCTGCAGTGCAGGTGTGCTGCTCCTGATGATCTGCAGGTTGGTTGCCATCAGGTGGTGCAGATTACTCTGCCCCTGCAAGAAAGCAAAATAAGAACATTGTCCATCGTTTCCACTTTCAGGACACGGAGTAAATAAAAAATTTCCCTGAGTTGGACAAAGCCGAGTGTATCGAGCCTACCTGCTGGCCACTGATGGTTGCCACGGGGATGGAGGCTGGAGGCATACTGCTTTCCAGGGTAACAGTAATATGACCAGGCACCTTTGCAGGTCCAGGAAGGTGTCCTTGACTAGCAGCTGGAGCTGGGGCAATAAGTCGACTGGGCATAGGAGACTTTAGGCTAGCCTGTAGAGGAAAAAAAATATATTACTAATCTTTTTCCCCCAATACACTTGCTTGATTTACTATTATTAAAAAATATATATATGAATACTATAGATGTGCTGAGATCATTTTCAAAACAGATGTGCTTTATTCAGCACACCCATCTGACCCAATTCTTTCTTCTCTACTTAGGTACTTACTCACAAAAACTGGTTGAGGAGCCAAACATCCCCAAAGCACAGGCTACTCACTGAACATGAACTACTGGTACCTTAATTGCTCCGTCAGCAAAGGCAGACTGCTGGCCTGGGACCGGATGAGCTGGTGGTGCAGCTACAGTGACTGTGGGGTTCGGCTGAATAGACACGTGCTGGGCCAAAGCCGGAGACTGGCTCAAAGTCTGCACTTGAGGATAGGGTCGAACCACCACCGTCTCCTGCTTATCGTCACGGAACTGCAAGGCCGCTCCAGCCACGCTGCCACTAGTGAGAGAGTCCTGAGGGTGGTCTGCCTCTCTGCTGCCTTCTTCTCCACCTACAGGAAGTCACAATGTAGTTTAGTAAAGTCAAAATTGTTGTTCCAACCATATGCATCTAAATAGTGTGACGAAACAGAAACGCCTGGGATCCACGCAGACTACGTGTGTAGATTACATGTCACTAAACCATTCATCCGGAGCAAATCAAAACATCTAAAACTATGGCTGAAATAAACTGGAGATGAGCATCTACCTGGTTGGCCTCCTTGAATGAGGGTGCTGTTGCCAGTGGGTGCTGGGCTTTGTCCCACTCCTGAAGGAGGCAAGGGCGCCCGGGGAAACTGCTGAGAACTCATTTTACCTCAACCACCTATAAGCAAAGAAAATCTAATAAGAGAGGAGTACTTCAAATTATAACAATCCCAATATCAGTGCTCTCTGTATGTCTGAAACCACACCGTATTCATTATACAGAACACTACTGAAATCCCACAATGCACCACAATAAGTCACTCTCCAGAGAAATTAAAACACCCTGTCTGTGGGGCTGTGTTTATTCAACTGAGTCTGCACTATTTTAAGCTCCACCTGTATGTTCCCTCTTGGTTCACATGGTACCTGGGTAAGAATAGTACCCAAACTCAGCGGAGTTACTGGAGGATGGCTCGCTTAACAGTGGAAATAGCAACAATGTAGGGGATTATGGGGTATTCGCTAGACAGTGAATCAAATCAGAAAATAACCTGAATCTGACAGTGAATCAAATTGGAAAATAAACTGAATCCATCAGTGAATCAAATCTGAAAATAACTGAAGCGGTCAGTGAATTGAATCGGAAAATAAACTGAATCTGTTCTGGTATCCATTATTGGATCAGTACATTCTTAAATTATGTCCCATTCAGTGTTGCCAACAAAGAGACCCTGCCACTACATTTGGTGAGTTTTTATGATGTAAATGATGTAAATCTTCATTTTAAAACTCTCTACTTGGTGATATTTACACAGTAAATAAAAGCTTACCGTCACTGCTTCTTTTTGACTGCGTTCTTGAACTACAGTATTTTCTAAAGGCATAAAAATTTATTTTGTGGTTTTCACGACCACTGATGACTTCTTTCCCAAAGATCAAAATTATATTTACATCTATGAAATTTGCACAAACTACATTTATACAACTGAGCAGTTGAGGGTTAAGGGCCTTGCTCAAGGGCCCAGCAGTGGCAGTTATGGGATGTGAACTCATGACCTTCCGATCAGGAGCTCAATGTCTGAACCTTAGAAGTGCAACATTAAGAAATAAACTATAATATATAACTTTCGACTCTGTTCAATCTCAATTCGATTAAATTATAAGTCAACATCTTCCATGTTCCCTAATTTGTCATTTGATTTGCCAATGACCCCGATGAACACATCAACATCAGCAAATTAGTCTGTGATGTCATCCAGTGACTCTTTTTCTTGAGCATGCTTTAATTACTTTCCTCTGAGAAGTGTTGGCAGCACTGAATGCATTCACAAATCCTTAAAACACATGGCATTTCTGCAGCATTACAGCTTTGGTGTAGTTTGCTACATGTGGATCTGCTACATTGGTGTAGTTTGCTCATGAGGTTGTTCTTTTAATTATAATTTTTTTTGGCAGCTCACATTTAGAAAGAAAAATATACAGAAAAAAAAAACAGGCTGATGATTTCTCATAAATGACTCGTCAAATATACAGTCTGTTCCTTCATGCATTCGGGTCGATTCAGAGTGAACTCACAATTGAATCGTGTTAAAGTTTGATCAGAAACAGATTGAGACCACCAGGGTGTTTTTGTCCACACAAGAGTGTGATTGTGGTGTTCTCATCTGTCCAAACTAAGCACACTAAAGGAGGAAAACAACAACAAAAGCACCAGAAAGCAAACAAACCAAAATTATCACTTTCCCTCTGACTCAGATGGAAGTACTGCAGTTGCAATCAAAAGGACTTTATTATTCGCACCAGGTGTGCTTGAGCTGGAACACATGAAATACCTGAACTGGTTAGGGGTAGAAAATGTATGAAATACCTGGACGGGAAAGAAAAGGGAAACTATCAATGGCTGCAACCAGATTTCTGAGAAGGCAGGTTGTAAAAAATCTTAAGTGACTGCAAAAGATCTGCAGCAAGACTTGGTGGCAACAGGCACTGAGGTTTCCGTGAGCACAGTAAAGCGCGTACTGAATGCGGAAGGTTTCCATGACAGGACTCCAAGACGTACACCACTACTGACCCAAAAGCACAAGAAAAGTCGCTCAAAAATCAAATAAATATGCCACAGAAGTTTTGGAATTCTGTTCTGTGGAGCGATGAAACAACTTTTCTGCACGATGGATCAGAGGTGTGTCTGGAGGAAGAAGAATGAAGACAGAACACTGTCCACCGTCAAGCATGGTGGTGGCTCGGTGATGCTCTGGGGCTGCTTTGCATCCTCTGGCACTGGAAACCTGCAGCATGTGGAAGGTGATGGATTCATTGAAGTATCGGGAAATCCTAGTAGAAAACCTCATGCGATCTGTGAGGAAGCTGAAGCTTGGGTGTTATTGGACCTTCCAACAGGACAATGATCCAAAGCATACCTCAGATTCCACCAAGGCTTGGCTGCAGAAGAAG
This sequence comes from Ameiurus melas, assembly GCA_012411365.1. NCBI lineage: Eukaryota > Metazoa > Chordata > Actinopteri > Siluriformes > Ictaluridae > Ameiurus > Ameiurus melas. Next base: position 24,641,180 of record CM022767.1, on the reverse strand, counting down.
TCCTGGAAGACTCTACAGGGCCATCACAGTCACCTGACTTGAACCCCATAGAAAATCTCTGGTGGGTTTTGAAGAAGGCGGTTGCAGCACTCAAACCCAAGAATATTACTGAACTGGAGGCCATTGCTCATGAGGAATGGGGTAAGATTCCTCAGGAACGCTGCCAGAAGCTCTGCATCTCATTTTTGCAGCAGGACATCACAGCAAAAGCGTGCTCCACTACGTAGTGAAGATACTTACCATGAAGCGGTTGAATCAATTAGAGACTGGAGAAGTCATTAGAAGTTGGATTTTCAGTTGAATCTGGGGAAACCACTTGACGCAGTGGTTGTGTTGGACTCTCTCAACTGCTGTAGTTAGTCTTTTGTTCTATGCAAATAGTTGAAAGTCTGTACATTTTGACAGTAAACCTGATTTGCAATATCTCCAACTGCATTAAAGGGAAATGTTTCCATTCCTGGAGACGTGCCTGGCTTCTGCATGCTGCTCGAACACAACAACAACAACAACAACAACAACCACCACCACCCCACCCAAGCGATAGAGTTAGGTTAGAGGCAGTGTCGGAACTAAGCAGGCTAGCAATGCCAGACAGTTCCAAACTGCTCGAGAAGCGAACACACTTCACTAAACACGGAGCTGCGAAGCTAAATCTGATTATATCCGATTATATGACACGCGATCAGGATCGATCGGATGAAGTGTGAAGCAGGTCCGCTGTAAACAGGACTGATACAGAAAACACTCTGGACCCGAACGTTGGCCAGCTAACTCTCTAGCTTGTTGGCGAAATAACAATTAGCTTCCCGTGAATTACTCGAGCCAGTGATATGGGTCTCACAGGGATGGAGTTTATATCGGACGGCATTTGTATCTCATGCAGCACCATCCTACAAACAGCACAAGTAAGATAAGAACACAACGTGGTGTTGAAGGAGAAGGAGACGCTACCGTGAATCCGTCATTTAGTCCTGCTCCATAACGACGGGGTGAAAGTAGCAGCAATGAACGCGAGAGAAAATGGATGAAAGAAACCAAGTTTCAAAATAAAAGTCTAGTTCCGCCTCACACCGTCTCTATTATTATTATTATTATTATTATTATTATTATTATTATTATTATTATTGTTATTATTACATTTGTATCTATATAATGTGCACTGTTCACCAGGTTTCTCGTCTCATTCAGCATTCTTGAAATTAGGACATTTGCTTGGGCTAGCACGATTTTATTCAATTTCTTCTGATTAACAGTTCAATTTAGTTACATTTGTAAAATAATTTATTTGTAATAAAATTTTTTTTTTTTTTTTTTTTTTTTTTTTTTTTTTTTTTTTTTTTTTTTTTTTTTTTTTTTTTTTTTTTTTTTTTTTTTTTTTTTTTTAAAAATGTTTTTTTTTTTTTTTTTTTTTTTTTTTTTTTTTTTTTTTTTTAATTTTTTTTTTTTTTTTTTTTTTTTTTTTTTTTTTTAATAATTTTTTTTTTTTTTTATTTTTTTTTTTTTTTTTTTTTTTTTTTTAAGCTGCATAGCTGCTATTTATTATTCGTTAATATTCTAATGATGCACCTGCGGACAGTAATTAAACTTTTCTTATGCTCATCATGGTTATGATAAAGGTTCTTTGTGTTTCACAAGAAGAGAATAAAATAAAAATAAACAGTTGCTTAACGATGTTTATATCTCAAGGCGCTGGTCAGTTCTCGAATCTGATTGGTCAGAACGATGAATTCATTCATTTTCTATGAGGTCAGCTGTGAGCGTTGTGCTGCTGTAGTTAAAATCACAGGGTTGTTTATTTTGTGCTCTTCAAACGGATATCACAAGTGAAAACAGGAACTAACCTGTCTTACAGACATTCCTCAATAATAAATGTAACTATAAATATCTAAAAGCATGACATGTTCATTAACAAGGTTTGAAATACAAAAGCATTTCCCCCCAACCCGACACTGATTATTTTCCTATGACAGCATCCCCTATATTGTTTTATTTACATTGATCCCCTCTATACATCTAATATGGATATGAATGAGTAACTCAAAAAGCATTGCCTGACTTGTGCCACTAGATGGCAGAGTAAGATTAAAGGTCAGATGAAATGTTCCTGTGCAATTCTTAGTACTTAGTACTATATATATATATATATATATATATATATATATATATATATATATATATATATATATATATATATATATATATATATCCATTAATTGGGTGCACAGCAATCTCTATCAATCAGTAGTACACTTCTGTGTGCAAAACTATGCTGCAGTCCTTGAAACATTTAAGCGTTTGTTTAAATGTTTATGCTAAAAATGATCTCTTTATAATTCTCAAGTTTAGTTATATGTGTAAACAACAGTTATGCTGCTTTTATCTTTACCTTCAAGCTTTCGAGTGGATAGTATGATTTATGACCTCTGCTTATAGACAGATCATATGTATTATGTCAGGTCTTACATACACAGTTCCACTCCATTAATTGGGTGCACAGCAATCGCTATTCCAAACCAGGGTAATGAATGTGTGTACATTTATATAAATACAAGATCTGATTTTTCATTATCTATATTGAATAGTTCTTGGGGGAAATATCTCACCTCCAGGGTTGGAGGTTCGATTCCCGCCTCCACCCTGTTTGCATGGAGCTTGCATATTCTCCCTGTGCTTCGGGGGCTTCCTCCAGGTACCCTGGTTTCCTCCTCCAGTCCAAAGATGCGTTGTAGGCTGATTGGCATTTCCAAAATTATCCGTAGTGTTTGAATGTGTGCATGATTGTGTCCTGTGATTGGTTGGCACCCACCCTGTCCATGGTGTCCTCTGACCTGTTCCCAGAGTACCCAGGGATAGACTCCATGCTCCCTGTGACCCTGTGTAGGATAAGTGGTATGAAAAATGGATGGATGGATGGATGGATGAGAATATCTTGGATAAATGAAAAGTTATCTACTATTTCTCATTATGAAATTATTATATAACAAATATAAGACCATTAAGCCTATTTCTAGGCTCTAGAATCATTTCAAACTCAAAATTGTCTTATTCTATTGCCAGATAATTTTGCTTCTTTCAAGAAATAAGCATGAAATATGTATGAAATAAGCTAAATTGTCTGCCACTATAATAAGACAATTTCAAGGCTGAAATTAGTCATTAGAAAATTCTAGAAATATGCATAGTAATCTTACATTTGTTTAAAAACAATCTAATGAGAAATATTTGTTGAATGTGTCTGTATTCAAGATATCTTTACTTGTTAAGCTATATATATATATATATATATATATATATATATATATATATATATATATATATATATATATATATATATATATATACATATATATATATATATATATATATATATATATATATATATATATATATATATATATCAGCAGTCTGGTTAAGTTAGCTTACTAGATTGTTCTAGGCCAAATTATTATTATTATTTATTATTATACAGCACATGTGCTGTATAAATGTGTTGTCCAAAACGCTACATGTGAACGTGTGACAAAAACAGTATTTAGGATGAAGATTTAGGCTGGACTTCACTGTTTATAATCTGACAATCCTTGAGGGAAAGTGTTCTTCCTCTTTTTTTATCTCATGTGGCATTATTTCCCTTTTTTTTGATTGCCATAACACACTTCCGCATTCCATAGCACATTGTAACAGGCACAAAGCCTGAGTAGTTCCTGCAGAACTGAGCAGCCAAGGCTCTCTTTGTATCTATATAAAGTGCACTGATCACCAGGTTTCTCGTCTCATTCTGCATTCTTGAAATTAGGTCATCTGCTTGGGCTGGCACAATTTTATTTCATTTCTTCTGATTAACAGTTCAATTTAATTACATTTGTAAAATTTTTATAGAACTTTTAATCCAGATGTAGATTTAGATCTCTAATGAGAAATAGGTGACGTGGAAGAAACCTTGAGAGGAATCAGACTCAATAGGGAACCTATAAACTCTTCAGGGTGACACTGAACAGTGGGATTATAGATCATTAATGTTATTCAACTGTATACGATAACGTACAACAGTGTTATGTTTGTTGAAAAGATGTTCTGTATGAGAATATTATGAGTAAGAGTCCTGGGATGAACACAGGACAGCTATAGCAGCACTTCGTAGGTACATGTCTAAAGTATCCAAATGAGATTATCCACTGAACTAGGGTAATAAACTGTTTTGGGGAAGTACAAATCTTCAGGGTATCCATGTGGGACCATACACCACAGCAGAAAGTACATCAAAAGTGCAGAAAGATCCAAGGATATATGAGGCAGCTCTGTAGGGTGAGAGGAGCCACAGCAGGAAGTGTGTATCACATCAAGCAGCAGGAGTGCACATAGAGTTATAATAATGGCCACTATATGCCCATGTAACTGCTATAATAAAGGCTAAATTACCAAACCAAGTCTACAGGTTCAGTGACTTGATGCTGTTGTATACTGGTAAATGGCGCACTTATATAGCCCTTTTAACCAAAGCGCTTTACACTGTGTCTCATTCACCCATTCACATACCAATGGTAGCAGAGCTGCCATGCAAGGCGCTAGCTTGCATTGGGAGCAACTTGGGGTTCAGTGTCTTGCTCAAGTACACTTCGGCATGTGGAGTCATTCGGGCCGGGAATCGAACCACCAACCCTACGATTAGTGGATTAGTGGATAACCCACTCAACCACCTCAGCTGTATACTGACCCAGAAGTGTCTCAGGTCCCATAGCAAGAAACCATTTACAAAATAATATCTTAATATCTCTTCGGGTGATCTTCTATGGAAATTGGGATCTGGAGAGGAAATGTTTCAGGGCTTCCTGTCTCGTTCTAGTCCATCTCACATTCCAGGGGCCTCCACTAATATTTACACAAAGGCATTCCCCTATATTTCTGCTCAAAGTCAGTAGCATTTCTCCTTCTGTATCTAGCACCTTAGAACTTTCATTCTAATAAGAATAATGTGTGTCTGCCTCACTCGTAATCATACTGGATGGAAAATAAGTACAAGCCCCATAGACTTTCCCAAGATTTAGCTCCCAAGAACTAGGTTCATGTTAATGTTAAAGTTGATGAAGAGATTCTATAAGCCAGAATGTAGAGCGTTGAACTAAATTTTGACTTGGGTGCAGGCACGGACTGACCATTGGGAAGTTCAGGAATTTTCCTGGTGGGCCGGTCTTATGAGGGCTGGCCTTTTTTTTCCCAACCCCAGCATTATATAGCCTATATATAGATGTATACAGATATACATGCAACATTTTAAATAATAAAAGCAGGCTATTAAGTCAAATTAGGTGTCAGGTGATCATTACATTAATTCAACTTTGAATTTTTGCTTTCTGTACACACAAACGTGGAGGAAAAAGATTGTTTCATCGTTTTACATTAGCTTAACACAAACAATACAAATGAACAGGCTGTGTTTTTTTTGTTTTTTAAATTAATGACTTGTTGATCGAGAAACATGTTGTGTCAATTCAAATTTGGTGAATCAAATTGGGGCCGCTTGACAGCAAATTCCCGGGCTGATTTTTGTTACCAGTCTGCCCCTGCCTGGGAGACAGAAGATTTGGGTTCAATATAACTTATAAAAAAAAATTTAACCCCAGGAGAAATTGACTCTTGTGCCATTATCAGGAGGTTGGACATGACATATATTTTCACCTATAGCAGGACAAGAAAAATAAATAAATAAATAAATTATATATATATATATATATATATATATATATATATATATATATATATATATATATATATATATATATATATAATATATATATATATATATATATATATATATATATATATATATATATATATATATATATATATATATATATATATATATATAAAAAAATTTATTTATTTATTTATTTTTTACTCATCAGATAATGCATAATGGATAATGAATAGCGAGACATTTATTTTCAGCACTCCTCATGACTTCATGTCTATAACAGCTTGCATTTCGTCAACTTAATACTAGAAATGTCAAAACACCTGGTCATCTCATATAGTGTGAATCTTTTTCTTGTCCTGCTATAGGTGAAAATACATTTCAAGATACATTTCACTGTAAGCAGTTGAAAGACATGCTAAAGTTAGGATATGCATGAAACCCCGAGGGAGGGGAAGGGCCATGATGTCAGGTGCATGACAGACCATTCTGGAGCTGAAAAGTCTCTGAGGCCTGACAGCAATGTCAGAGCATTAGCATCAGGTTGCTCTTAAATTTCACTGGGGGCCATTACATCATCTGGATATCAGGGCGAGTTGGCAACCCCAGGGTGATGTGTGATCCTAGTTGTAGCTATTTTTCAAGGGGACCAGTGTGTTATTTATAGAGACAAGAATGTTATCCACAACACGACCCCCACCACCACCACCACCACTCCCACCACCCCCAATCCCCTGAGAAAGGTGCTTCTGCATGATGCATGTGCTGAGTCCTTGACCTAAGTTTAAAGACAATCAGCACCTTATTACAATCATGTTCTAGGTGCTCACTAATTTTGTTCAGTTTACTTGCAACACAAGTCCAAATCAGAGACAGAGATGATTTGACTGTAAACAATGTGTCTTTTTACATATGATGTCTTTTTTATTACCATAATACATTTAATAGCTCATATCTCTCAGCATAATTTGGATTGCAAAGGAGCACATAGATAATACTCCCAAAACAATAAAGCGTCCTTTACTGTAAAGAGATCAAGCAAGGTGTGCAAGCTCATACCTGATAAGTGATCATAAATTTATGATCATAGTTCATAAAATCGTTAACAGTTTGATCAGTTGTGAATGAGGATAGATATAATTCAGTATGGCCGACCTCTGATTTTCCTGAAAGTCTAGCACATTACAAAGTCAATAAATAACTTATCTGAACTAAAAAAAAAAGAAAGAAAGAAAATGCCCACAATGTCATGAATTTTCAATCCTTCTTCCATACCAAAATGACATTACTTTTACTCTGAAATATGACAACCGTCACCTGTATGACTGTAGAAAAAAACAACAACAACAGAGCAATAAGACAGATTTGATGAATGGTCAATTTTCCTAAAGGAATTCTCCTTTGCACTACATTCACAGACAGCAATTTATCTATGAATGAATTACTTGCCAGGCTTGACAGTGGGAGATCTGCTGAACATTAAGTGTTTATTGTGTAATGCTATGCTGCATGTTGGAATTTCTGGCAGCTCGACTGGGAGAAATCATCAAACCAGAGTGTCACTAATGATTAAAGTTCTGACACTCTCCTGTCGAAGTAACTGATAAAAGCAAGACTTCAGTGTGCAAGTGCTCCAAGGTAGAGGCCTGGAATTATTGGAAAGAGGAGGAAGACAAGCTAAAATTCCTGTGCTTTGAGGTTTTGCTGAATTTACAGCATGTTATCGCAAGGCAAGCGGATATTCATGTTTCTCACAAAAAAAACATTTATTAAATTAATTTTCAAGAGTCTTGGTATGGTTTAAGTAACACGTTTGTTTCCTTCTCTTTCTGTTTCTGCTTAGTTATTGCTAATATGCATATTGCATGGCATCAGTCATGGGTTTAGCATGTTTTTATCCAAAATAATTCAGGGTAGGCCTCAGCTAAGATAGAAATTTGCTGTGAGCTATAGTTCAAATGATGCAATTATTAAAATTCACTTCAAAGTGAATCATGATAAATATAAATTTATTCATCTTCAGTAAACATTTTACTCTGGTTAGGATCATGGTGGATCGAGAGTCTATACCAGTAACACTTGGTACAAGGCAAGAAAATTCACCCTGGTGCGTCTTAGTGCACAATGCACCCACTCATTCACACCTATGGGAAACCTGCCAACCTGCATGTCTTTGGACAGTGGGAGGAAACCAGAAAACTCAGAGGAAACCCATGCAAACCAAGGAAGAACATGCAAAACTCCACATGCACAGTAGCAAGTGACCCTGGAGCTGTAACATGGCAATACTATCTACTACGCCACCATGCCACCTATGCTAAACATGCTAATGTTAAATTTTGAAATCAGTCCACAGCTGTTTATCCTGCTCACCCATGACTGTGCTGCGACGTTCAGTTCTAATCATCAAGTTTGCTGATGAGACTTTTGTGGGCCTCATCAGGAACAGTATACAAGGAGGACATGAACCAGCTCACAGAATGGTGTAGAGACAACTATATATCTCTTAATGTTGACTAAAGAGAGTAAAGACTAAAAAGTAAAGAGAGTAAAGACTAAAGAGATGATTGTCGACATCAGGAGAACCTAAATGGGTCACTCACCACTGCACATCAACGGAATAAGAGAGTGGAGAGAGTCAAAAGCTCCAAGTTTCTTGGTGTGCACATAACTGAGGACCTCTCCTGGTCTCTCAACACCACCTGCCTAGTCAAGAAGGCCCAGCAGCCTGTCCACTTCCTGATGAGGCTGAAGAGAGACAAACTTTTTTATGTAAAATGAGTGGATGTATCTTCAGACATGCAGATTACTTGATTCGAACCTTTTCATGCAATTAACATTTTCATTTAAATGAAATAAACTGATTTTGAAGTTATGTTTGAAACTAGGGGGTCGCAGCTTGGATTGTAAATGCTGATTTTCAGAATTAATGAGAAAATACAACAGCTGAAGAAGTTGTGCTCTTCGTCAGGAAAAGAACATTCCATATGAGATAAACTATTATGGAAATGTACCCTTTCTAGCCTTTTGCACAAATATTTCAGGAGTTCAGGATGTTTAAGGTGTGTTTTGTTCGAAGACACATAAAAATCCATCTGCGCCTGGTGAGGTTCTTCACACCGCAAGTAAAATGCACGTGCGCATACCATTCATACCTCTGTCCCACACATGGGCCTTTGTCCATATGAGGTCTGCATGTCTCTCTTAAAGCTGCAGCACTGATGTTATATGAAAGCTGCCTTTTCTGTCCCTCAAAACCCAGCTACCAAACGTAAACATTGTGACCACAAACCATAAATATGTGGCAGCGTGCCTTTGCTCACCTGTCAGTCTGTGGCTCTAACAGAGCTCTTGTGAAAGAGACATAGGGAACATTTCTGTGTGGAGCCAAATTCCTAACCAGCTTATATCTGTGCTCATAAATTTGAAGGTGCAAATGAATAAGTCTCCAAAATAAACACGGCTTGGAAAGAGTTATTTGGTATAGATATTTAGGCTACATAATATGATGTTATTGGCCTTCGCGATATGGGAATATGTATATGAGCCTTCTAACTTATCAGTACATGTTTTATTGTAAGCTGTGAGCATCTTGACCAATCTCAGACACACGAGTTGAATCAGGCACCAACACTACCTGCTGTGCCAATGTACAGCCCATAATCACTATATAGGCTAGTATTTTGACCACATAGCCCTATTATACATATTATACATAATGTACATAATAGAATTTTTTATACACAGTATCTGCATACCTTACCTTTCCTACCTCAGCTTCTTTACATTTATACGTTGTCTACATTTATACTTTGCACATTATCTGCCTACCTCAGATTGTCTACACTTATCTTTATTGTTCTGTTTTTATAATATTTATTAACTCTGTCATTTTAGCACCATCCATCCATCCATCCATCCATCTTCAACCGCCTACTCCTTCTTCAGGGTCGCGGGGAACCTGGAGCCTATCCCAGGGAGCATCGGGCACAAGGCGGGGTACACCCTGGACAGGGTGACAGTCCATCGCAGGGCACAATCCTGGACACTTTATTTCACTTGACACTTTACACCACATGACTCTGTATGCATCAACCCTACTTACTGACTTACAGATAAGTGTGTCTTGTTAGTATTTGGTGTCTGTAACGTCATGTGTAATGTCTGTAATTGTCTGCTGCTGAGACAAAATTACTTTATCTACTTAAACCAATCAGCCATAACATTAAAACCACTGACAGGTGATGTGAATAACATTGATTATCTCATTACAATGGGTGGGATATATTAGGCAGCAAGTGAACAGTCAGTTCTTGAAGTTGATGGAAGCAAGAAAAATGGGCATAAGGACTGGAGCATCTTTGACAAGGGCCAAAGTGTGATGGCTAGAGGACTGGGTCAGAGTATCTCCAAAACAGCAGGTCTTGTGGGGTGTTCCCAGTGTGCAGAGGTTAGTACCTACCAAAAGTGATCCAAGGAAGAACAAGCGGTGAACTGGCAACAGGGTCATTGATGCGGGCGAGGAGCGAATGCTAGCCCGTCTGGTCCAATCCCACAGAAGAGCAAAATTGCTGAAAATACTGGCTATGATAGAAAGGTTTCAGAATAAACAGTTTGATGCATATGGGGCTGTGTTGCTTCAGACCGGTCAGAGTGCCCATGCTGACCTCTGTTCACTACTGAAAGTGCCTGAAATGGGCCAATGAGCATCAGAACTAAACAATGGAGCAATGGAAAGACCAGTGGCCTGGTCTGATTAATCACATGTTCTTTTATATCATGTGGATGGCCAGGTACATGTGGAAGATGCACTATGGGAAGAAGGCAAGTTGGCGGAGGAAGTGTGATGCTCTGGGCAATGTTCTTCTGAAAAACCTTGGGTCCTGGCATTCATGTAGATGTCACTTTGACATGTACCAACTATCTACACATTGTTGCAGACCAGGTACACCCCTTCATGGCAACAGTATTCCCTAATGCCAGTGGCCTCTTTCAACAGGACAATGCACCCTTCCACACTGCAAAAATTGTTCAGGAATAGTCTGAGGAACATGTCAAAAGGTTCAAGGTGTTGACTTGGCCTCCAAATTACCCACGTCGGTCCAATTTGTCACGTAACAAGGTCAAGGCAGAAGCAAGTGCAGATATTAACATTTATTTAAACAAACGTAGGCGCACTGTGGCTTAGTCGTCTCACACCTCCAGGGTCCGGGGTTTGAGTCCCGCCGGGGCCATGTGTGTGTGGAGTTTGCATGTTCTCCAGGTGCTGCAGGGGTTTCCTCTGGGTACTCTGGTTTCCTCCCCCAGTCCAAAGACATGCATGGTAGGCTGATTGGCGTGTCTAAATTGTCCGTAGTGTATGAATGGGTGTGTGAGTGTGTATGTGATTGTGCCCTGCGATGGACTAGCACCCTGTGCAGGGTGTACCCCGCCTTGTGCCCGATGCTTCCTGGGATATGCTCCAGGTTCCCCGCGACCCTGAACAAGGAGTAAGTGGTTGAAGATAGATGGATGGATAAACAAACGTTTAACAAAACAATGACACTAAGACAACTTGGCACAACACTGTGGCATGTAACAAAACTTCGAGACATAAATGACAAAAATCTCGGACAAGGAAACAATGCAGACAATGACTATATATAACCATGAGTGCTCATTAACCAAACATGAATCTGGAGCAGGTGGTCATGTGACAGGCAGTGCAGTGCAGCAGCTGATGGGAACTGGAGTCCAGAGTTTCATGATACACAACACAATTTGTATCTGTTGGATGTGCTGGACAAGTCCAATCCTTAGAGACCACACCTCACAACTTACAGGACTTAAAGTATCTGCTGCTAATATCTGCTGTGGTTCTTAGAACCACAGCACACCTTCAGAGGTTTTGTGGAGTCCATGCCTCAATGGGTTAGAGCTGTTTTGGCAACAAGAAGGACCAACACGATATTAGGCAGATGGTTTTAATGTTATGGCTGATCTATCTATCTATCTATCTATCTATCTATCTATCTATCTATCTATCTATCTATCTATCTATCTATCTATCTATCTATCTATCTATCTATCTATCTATCTATCTATCTATCTATCTATCTATCTTTATATATTTTATATGATTGTCTTTATATGCTGTAGCATTAAGATTCCCCTTCACTGCAACTAAGAGGTGTAACCCAAATCTGTTCCATCATGACAGTGATCCGGTGCACAAAGTAAGGTCCATAAAGACACGGTTGGCCAACGTTAGTGTGGAAGAACTCAAGTGGCCTGCACAAAGTCCTGACCTCAATTTCATTGGGATGAATTAGAACACCAACAGACATCAGTGCCTGACCTCAATTATGCTTTTATAGCTTAATGAGCTCAAATCCCCACAGCCTCGCTCCAAAATCCAGTGGAAAGCCTTCCCAGAAGAGTGGAGCATATTAAAACAACAAAGGAGAACTAAATCTGGAATGGGATGTTCAACATTGGTGATTGTTCAGGTATCCACACATGTTTTGCCATATAGTGTACATATATTGTAAACATATAGTTACAATTTATATAGCTATATGTAGGTTAATAGATTCGGTAGAGTCACTCTTGGGACATCTTACTACAAGAAAACCACGCAACACATCTAAGCTTGTTGCTAGTCATTAGAAAACTACAAATTATTTTCACTGTTCACCAGTCAGGTCTGAACTCCACTTGCAGCACTGCTGTTAATGCTAATGAAATGGCACACTGCTAGTACAGGTCAATGGATCTGTTTTAACAGATTAAAAAAAAAATGCACTTTCTCTCCCATCCATCAATAGGGACTATCATAGGACCACAACAAACCAGAAGCTATTTGAGTGGTGAAGACTCTCAGTACAGCAGCGACAATGACATGGTTATGACCTTGTGTGGTGCTGGTACAAGCGTACAGCAGCTCTGGTTTTAATACTATTTTTAATAGTACTTGTGCCTTGGTCAGAAATTGACCATGTAAGAAGAGCATTAGGGCACAGAAAAATTAGCTGTAGTCTCTAATTTCACAGTGGATCAACAAGGAAGGTCTAATGTCTAATAAAATTGCTGGGTAGTGTACACAGTGTATAATACCCCAGAAACACTGCTGCACCTAGTACAGTGGTATCAGTACCACACACACTACCATGTTAGTCACAATATCTGGTCAGTAGTGGTCCCAGTGTGGTATTTTTCAATACATTGATAGTTTACAGTCAATTAATCACATACAGTGCACCTGTATAGTAGATATACATGATAAAAGAGCAAATAAGAGTGATTTACATTAGGTATTAGTTTTAAAAAGGTTTAGTTACGGGAAGAAGATTCACAACTTTGGCCTAAAAATAAAGCATTCTGTTAAGTGGGAATAATGTTAAAATTAGGGAGTTTCCAACAGAAATTCTGGCTGAAGGTTGAGTATATACAACCACTGTAAAAAAACAAAAAAAACAAACAAAAAAAACACCATACTGCTAAAATGTGAGACTCAGCTTCACCTCACCTAGAAGCAACATCTCAGGCAAGAAGGCATGTAGAACATTAACATTGCCAATTCCTTTCTCCTTTAAAAAAAAAAAAAGAAGAAAGAATCTCTCCGTGTGGTGGAACAATTTGACTCAGAGATGCCACAGCATACCACTGGGATGTGTCGTTTGGGAGAAAAAGAAATTTATTTCAAGGGTTACATGACGCATTTTCAGATGTTCCAAGAACAATCAAAAAAAAAAAATGCAGAAAAGAATTTTGGAAGTTTGTGTAGTAAAATTAGAAGTAGAAGGCAATAAGATTAAATGTGTGTCTGACAGATAGATAGAAAGAAATACAGACAATAATTTGAGGCAAAATGAAAGAGGAAGGGGAATTTTTCAGCAGGAGCAGGAAGACTAGGAGGGGGCAGATGCATTCCATGCAGACCAAGCAGGAAGTTTTGGAATCTCCATGGCAATCGAAGAAAAACACAGGACTTAACTGAGCTATTTTGCCAAATATTTCTGGCTGAAATCTTGGACAAAATGTATGTGCAAAGGTCAATGTCTCAAAGCCAAGGCTCTGCTTGTTTCAGTGTGTTTTGGATTACTGATGCTAATGTAGTGAAACAATGTATTAACATTAGTTAACATTGGAGTTTTTTAAGTAAACATTTGCCGCTATTTTTATTACCAGATTCTGTCTGAAGCATTGATAGTTCAACTTAATATTCTATTAAACCGAAGCACACTGAGCTCTTTCACTGTGAAAGAAGGCAATTTCTCTGTAATGAATGTGGAACCACCTCTGTGATTTGCTTTTCCCTGGAAAACTACAGGAATTTTTGGTATGCATCTGGTCCATGGCCATTCTGCAGACATTTAAAGGAAAAACTCTTAAAAGTGCCAGAAATAAGGTTCCTCACAGTAAAGGATGACACAATATTTGCACCAAGTTGGTCAACATCTTTTTAGCAACCTTATCTAGAATGCAAATAAGAAAAGACACAGAATATCAGAATATTCAAATGCGATGGTTGTTAGACTGGGCATCTTACTTCTTTAATACAACAGACAATAACTGAGTACTTTACTGAAACCAGTCAAAGCGAGAAGGTGACCTTGAAGCATGCCGAGACCACTTTGTTCTTAAGTCATTTTTCAAGTGGAGCTGCTTGAATCATCCCGTCCTGAAATTAGTAAAGTCACACCTTTATGCCAAAAATAAACCCAACACCCAAGATACCTGCAAAACATTTAAGGAGTGCCACATTGCGTCTATCAACAGAAGCACTGCAGAAAACTAAGGATTTTGTGTGAAAATCAAAACATACATTGAGCTCTTTAGAATACACCATGGAGTAACACCTTACTCGCAACGCAAGTAAAGGCTTCAAACATGAAGAACCAAATGCTCTTTACACATCGCAAAATCCCCCATACAGACACAGGTAACGCTCATCTCCTGCCTTGTGAATCAACTCTCTGAATTCCTGAGTGACTATTTCAAAAATGTGCCAAATGCCTAGAGTGAAGAGCTCTTGAAAGATTAACATGACAGAAAGAAGCCAAAAAGGGAGGAAAGGTGAAACCATTCCAGACAGATTGTCATCATTAATCACTGGAGTGGTTTCAACCATCATAAAAAAAACACATGAAGTAGTGCACTCACTGTGCTGCCTGAGAGAGCAGTTACAAGCACTAAAATGTAATAAAATAAACCCTAACACTGTGGGCTCACTTGGTTACTAACCTCAGTTTTCCCCCTTTTGCATTGGAATGTTTGAACATTTTGCTGTATCAAGATAACATGAAGTCCCAGATATTCCTCTGTCACTCCGCTAAATATAATTTCTCATTGTGTTAAGTGCAAAATGCTTTGTTTTTACCACGACTATGCTCAGAGTGTGAGTAATGCTTTTGCAGAACAAGCTGAGCACTGTTATAGTGGGTCAGTTAAAGGAAAACTCCACCTTGAAATATGTGAATTCTGTTTATTTTGAAATATTTATGGTGTGCTTAACAAATCTGTTGCTAATTGTTGGTTGGTGCTGTATTTTTGTCATTCCTGTAAGAAGTTAGCAGTTGTCTGCTTTGCTAACATCACAGGGGGACATGGCTAGTGCAGGTACAATGGTGTTTGATATAGGTAAAAAAAAAATGAAGAAAAAAAAGGTCAAGCTTGATGGATACAGCAGGCAGCACCTTATTAGCTCTTCAGATATTACCTGCATTTTTAATTAAATGAACAATCTATTTTTATTCAAAATATATTTAAATAATGTAATAATAATGAAGTAATTGCAATGAATGTTTATTCTTTATGTGTCAGCTCCCTTATCATGATTATGGTAGGGGGAAAGCAGCTGACTTTGCTTTCCTGTCATTTCTTAATTTGGATTTCTAAAGGACTGCCATAGATAAGTAGAACAAATTGTGACATTGGGAGGAGACTGTAAAATTACATGAGTGTGTTGTGGAGTAATTTGTTTAAATAAGCAAGCTAAGAAAGTCTTCTTTTTTTCAACACGGCATTCGTATTATGTTTAACGTTAGTGGCTTGAAATTTAATTTGTGTATATTATGAATATTATGAATTAAGAATCTCGATAATTAATTCACATATCAGGGAAGTATATGCAATATTAACACCATTCATCTTAAGCACTGTTATTTTTTATACATATGCATTTTATACATATGCAATCCATTTTAGAACGGTTCAAATACTTTATATTCTAATTGTGAAAATCTTCCTAACACGTCAAGCATTTTCTTTGTTTCATGCAAACTCTCCAAAAATGTCCAGAGTCCCATCAGCAGCATGAGAGCCCCTTTGTGTGAGCATTCTTTCTAAAGAAGAGCAGCATGGTGACTATAGGGGTATGGGTAGGAAGCTGGAGTGATGGACATATTCGCAATGCAGGTTTGCCCACCAGCAATCAAGCAGGTGGCAGGCATGTTTCCCCATAGCGAGGCTGCTTTCTTCTGTGTGCAATCAAAGATACCATTCATGCCGATGAAGGGACTCAGATTAAAGACGTTTGTACAGACTTGCACTGGTTAAAAAAAACAGTCAGTGGGTCAGAGCACAACAATCCTCCTTCTTCCCCTGAATACATTCCAAGCAAGTAAAAAAAGAAAAGAGAGAGAGAGAGAGAGCCAGGCAACACAAAGGTTTTTGAAAATATATATATATACATACATATATATTAAAGTTTTATTCAATTAATGAAATGTTAATGGCATACAAAAAATCCCATTCCAGAAGTTCACAGCAACATCTAAGTATGGGTCAACCAGTTTGAGCAAGGTGTCTACACTTGACCTTACTAGTTCTAATATTCTTATTATATAACTTATTTGTAATGCAAATCTTTGGCATTATGTTCATGTCACTAGATACTATAAAGGCATAATAATATACAAAATATATTAACATATTTTCTTTTCCAAACAGCCCTTTATGTAAACAGTCCAAGTAGAGAGTAAAATATCATGAGTCCTCATCATCAACTACAAATCATTGGCCAGCAAATCATTTGTGTTGGAGACAGGGCAATGGAGAAAAAGTAGCATTCAGTGATAGGAAAGGACATGGTACAATACTGATTACCCATATTTCTAGTCTAGAGTGGGTATGGCTTTCTAGATTTGGAGAAATGTGGGTCTACCCTTATTTTACCATCAAATCTCAGACAGGCTTACTAGTCTTACTAGAAAAGTCACATCACACACGCAGCCACTTTGACCATAGAAATGCAAGTTAAGACAGTTACAATTTTATAATACCATATCATATCAACTACAATTTTAGCTGCATTCCATATATAAGATGTACGGTTTGTTATTATTAGTACTAGAACAATCAAGATGATGAAACATGGTCAAATATAAAGATGTTGATATATGTAACCATATTATGATGCAAGTGTTCATGGTAGATCCAGCTACCGTAGCGCCGAGGAAATAAATAGACCCAGAAAGAGAATAGTAGCGTGAATGCCAGTCATTTCACACAGGCCAGAGGTCAGGCAGCACAGAGCCTTTTTCACCAAGCAGGAACATTCCAGCATGTGAGACTGTAGCTCCAGCTTGTCAGCAAAGGACAGAGGCATGCTGAGTAGATGCTGTTAGAGGCCCAAAATGAAAATCTGGCATTTAAAACATCAGCCGCCCCTCTGCGCCTCGGACAAGTGACATCTCTTAAGCGTCAGTAAAAGAGACAAGTACGTGCCCAGCAGTCTAAGTCCACAAAAGGAGGCTTCTCATTCCACTACTTAAAACAGGGTGAGAGATGCCCACTGGCAGCCAATTATAATAAGAACACCAACTGTAATGTTAATTTCGTCAAAGGGAGTGTCAGACTTCAGTCAATCGGTATTTACCCAACTATTCTGGTAAATGGTGTAACCCTAGGCCTGCCGGTTTATGCTATACTTGGCTTCCCGCAAACCTTATCATCCTTTTTTTGGGACATTTAATGGTCAGCATGACCAAAGTGACTGTGTGTTTTATCCAGGAATGCAGGATATATTCTTACACAGAAAGCTATACTAAGATGTTTCAGAAACACTGCCCTTGGATAATGCTTCAAGGGAAACTTGACATGACAACAACAGTTGGGTGTCAAAAACAGACATTACAAAACAAAAAAGTTGTCTTAATAAAGTTGTTCCTACTCACATACAACACTCTTTAAAGAAACCTCACACACAGTTCAGCAGCAATTATCATAAATAAAAATACATGGCAAAAAAAAGCTCACAGATATACTGTTTTATATGTTCTTATGCCATTTCACAGCAGCCTCTTGGAGTTCTGCAGAGTCCTGTACAAGTACCTCAGATTCAGAGGTGAGCCAGGAGAGATTTCCCAGCACTGTCTGTTTTATTTTAAGAAAAGGGAGCTCAGCTCTCCTCTCTGCACTGGGCAGAAATCTGGGGTTCCTCTCTCTCTTGAAGCTCCTGTAGTCCGTCACAAAGCAGACTGGCTTCTCAAGCACCGTTAAGATGAGATCATCTTGCTTGGCAATTCTTACTCATTTTTCACAGATTCAGACACTGTCGAGCTAAACGCCTTTCAGGTGTACATGAAGCAGAATCAGACTGGATTGAATTAAAGTTCCTTTCCAAGGTCTTTAGATGAGAATCTCCACCATGTCACTCTCAACACTCTTGGCAGCGCTGACAGGAGTTTGGGTCTGAGGCTTGTGTGCAGTAGCATCTGCAAAGAGACACATGTGGAAAATGTACATTACAGTCTGTTGACACTATACACACGCACACACACATACATACATACATAAACACACACATACATACATATATATATAAAAAAGGCTTGATTGTGAGAGTATCAGAATCAGAGTCTATGCTAACCAACCCCCTGTACAGTGCTTTAGAGGCTACTTTTTAACCTCACTGTGTTCAAAAGGAACAGCACCCGCTATCGTTGTAGGCAGCATGAACCACTAACTGAATGACAAAAAATCACTAGTATTTTTTATTAAAATTATGTTTTGACTGAATATCAGCAAGTAGAGTATTGTCAAGTACACACCAGAGCTGGGTGAAGGTGTGTGATCGGAGGCATTTGTTGAAATGACAGGTTCTGTCTGCTCATCGCACTGGGTGCTGCAGTCTCGGCTCTGGGCTTTAGCAAGCGAATGAGGTGCAGAAGGCATCACCGTGGCTGCCGTCTGGTCATCCGAGAGGCTCTTCCCTGCCAACACAGACAGAAAAAGGAAGCAGCTTAATTGCTGGCTCCCACACACAAGTGCTCCTCCACCCTTACACACATCTGCTCCCCTGTAGACATCCCTATCTATTCTGGCAAGTCTATTCCAGAATGGGGAGCTGAAAATGCATTCCGATTCTAGACCAGGCCTATTTGAGGTGCATCGACGCAATCCTCTGCAGCATTATTTCGGATAAGCACATTCTTTCCAGGGCAACTTTACATAGCTGTCTACCAAAGAAGCTGCCATTTGTCAGGATAAAAGTACATGCTGTATCATTTAGGCATTTCTAAGCCTGGCTTGCTAGCCTCTGACCCGCTCACCTTTGGGCCGTGCACTGGTTGTGGTGATGGTGCTGATGGATGGGACGGACCGGGCTGGGCGAAGACCTGTGAGTTCAGGACGATTCTGTTCCCGCCGTGAGCGCTCCTGCAGGACCTTAATCATGGCATCCTTCTCCAGAAGCTTGGCGTACAGGGCTCGGATTCTGGTCAAGACACAAAAAAAAAAAAAAAAGACAACAGAATGGATTTAACAGTTATGGTCACGGACAGAAGGTTATACTTGTAACATAACCCTAAAGATGTTTGCCACTCAACTGTGAATTAATCGAAAAATACCTGTTCTCCATCTCCTGATGTCTGTGATCAGACGATGGCAAGACTCCATTGAAGCTGTTATTGGGTGAGTGTCGGGGAGAATGGTTAATGATGGTTGTATCCCTGCAAAGATGCAAAATACATTACAATAGTGCACAGAAGGTCAAAATAGTTTCCTATGAAAGCAATTTTTTACTGTCACTCACCTCTGGGCAGCAGCAGTGGCTGCAGCATCCATTGCAAACTGGCGCATCGTGCTCTCCTCCAGGTACTTCTGTTCCCAGCGGGTGATGTCAGCCTCCAAAGCCAGAATGCGCTCCTCTCTCTCCCTTAGCCGCTGCTGCAAAGAGGTGACATTCAGACTGGACATGGAAGTGTTGATTGCCTGCTGGCCTTGAGACTGCCACTGAAAATGGACAAGACAAATGGTTAGAAAAAAAAAAATCCATCCAGCCAGTTCGTCAAGTCCTAAAGATGAGTGCAGATTTACCTGCTGTGCCCTCAGGCTCTTCAGCTCCTGCTCCAGTCGGGTGCGAAGCTTCATTTCTAGAGCCTCCCTTTTCTCGCATGCGGCCTGAAGCTGGGCCAAAGCACTTTGCAGCCTCTCCACCTTCTCCACGTATGCCCTCTTCTTACGCAGCTCTTCCTCCAGCTGTCTGTTCCGGGTCTGAGCAGACACCAAAGCCTGCTCTAGCACCTCGCGACGCCGACACCACTCCTCTCCAGAAGCTCTCAGACACTGCAACTCACGCTCGAGCTGCTCCCGTTCTCTCTGATGCTCCTCATCTTAACATACAAAGAGAACGAGACAGAGAATATGAGACCTGTCCCTATTTCATAACTGTTCCAGTCCATAACTCTTTTTTTGGTTTGTTTAACAACACTACTAGAGATGTACTACAGAAACATCTTTGGCATGCGTCCTCTTGTTCTCAACTTGAAATGAACTGCGTCAACGTAGCAGAGACACTGAGCATAGTTGTTAAGAGGACCACAAAATGAATAGTAACACTTAAGCTCTAGGGTGTGCCTTTAGCATTCCCCAGGTCTCGGCTTCATTCTAACGGATCCTCATGTGACAACCTTCCCACAGGAGCCTGGAACAAAAGACGGCTGCTTGATTTACACACGCCTGTCTGGACTGTCCTCTGACCCAGCAATCCAGAGATCCGGCAAAATTCCCAGACTACCAACTAAACTACAATTTAGTGCACCAAATTCAGCCACCCCAATTAGCACTTAACTGAGTATTAAAAGAGAGCATTGAGAGAACAGAACTTCACCTCCACTGGCTTGTTTTTTGGGCCTGAATATGGTGAAATTAAGGAATAAACAAAAGAGCGCATTAGTTATTCAGCTCTCCACAGTACTCAAGCCCCGATTATACGACCCGAAATACTGCACAGGAATGGAATGCAGACTTCCTCTTATCCACTTACTCACACAGGCACGTCTTTATATCCAGTGGAACTCTGGAATGCCTTTGGTCATGTGGTAAACAAGTAAAAGAAAAAAAAAAGCTCCTCAAGGTCACAGGAGTATTATCGTATGCATTGCTTCAAGATATGAGAAGCTGAATCACCTCCTCTCTTGAGCTAATGGTAGATTCTGAAAATAGCTATCAGAATCTGCCCTATTGAAAAATGTCAACACTTGCACATTAATATTTGTATAAGTAGCGATGGTGCCATTAAGACAAACATATTAGTACTTGAGGGAATGCATTTCTATTATATCACTTTGAGCAGATTACTTTCCAGCCCAAGGTCCAAATTAACATTCTTGCGAAAGGGCTGTAATTCACAGAGGGTCAAATCAAACAGCTTGGCCCGAGCAGAGGGGTGAGCAACATACCAGAACATACCAGAACCCCTTCAGAGATGCCAGTGCCATCAGCAACTGAATACCTCACACAGCATTGCACAATACCTGTTTACTCCATGCCAGTTTCTGCATTCTTTACCACCACAATGCCCAAACAAGGAAAGAAAGTGAGGCAGGTCTAGCTTAAATCTGGAGTGGGTATCTTAGGCTTCCAGAAAAGGGTGATCTGGGCCTCTTCCACTGAGCTGAGGGGGTGGGACGCATTCCAGGATCATGGAATAGCCCAAAATACCTGAAAATATTTCTGGAATCCAGGCCACATTTACTGATGCTGTTAATAATGGCTGGATCTCAATTTCTGAGAGCTGCTCTCTCAGTTGGATGAGAGTATGTTCCCCCTTCTGCTGGGCCTCAGCTACCACAAATGAGCCACAACTCAACGTGCCACTATAATTTGTCACAGGAGAGCTGGCCTTTGCAGTGCTAATGGGCGCGTAATCTTGGAATGTGATTTGTCAAAACAAAAGCTTTCTCAGGAATTACAGCTATCATAAACATGTGGAGGAGTGTTGCTTGAGGAATGTTAAGGTATGTACCAGTAATGACAAAAAGCCCAAACTGCTGCTGCAGCCCAGGGTTGAACAACAAATTAAAAGAACAATCATTTGAACTGATTTTTTACGTACTTCGTTCAGCCAGTTTGGCAAAGGCATGCTGGCTGTGGTCTTGTTCTTCCATGGCTGCTCTCTGTTTATTAGCTGTTTCCAGGCGGTCTAAAATAAGACACAGATATAGTGTAAATTCATATTTGGCAGAAAACAAGTGTGCAGCCATTGGCACAATGTAAAACATGTTGTAAAATATGTTGTAACCCTAAACAGGATTTACTGATGTCTGAGAAACACCTTCCAAACAGAACATACCCCTAAGGTCTCTGTTAAAGTCATGAAGCCTCTTGATTTCGCATTCAAGCTTGTTCCTCATGGTTTTCTCAAGGGTCTCTCTCTTTGCCGATCCCCTCATGAGCGTCTCATATGCTTCGGATATTCTCTGAATCTCCTGCTCCAGCTGGGAGAAGGGGAAAAAAAGCCCTTAGTCAAATATGATCGTTTTACATTTGATCGCAAGATTAGGTCAGTGGCAACCTGAATAAGATTAAATGAAGCTCTTTATGTGTTACACCTAAAGGTAATTGAACTGAGATCATTGAGAGTGAGAGACAGGGAAATAAGTGCAATTGTGTTTTCCTACAAATGAATCACTCTCCGGTGCTTTGGGGACTGGGAATTGAATCAACATTCCAGAATGAGCACTTATGGATCCCAGGTGTTCGCACACTCCTCTCTACTGCATGACAAGGCACGTCAAAGGAACAAAGGAGCAGGATACATTAAAGACTTGCCATTCATTGTACGTGCATTACATGTACCATTGAGACCAATCCCATATACAGAACAAAACTGCTGCTTTGCCTGCTTTACAAACACGGCAAAAAAGACAGGCTTCCATGTGGGGTCATGCATTGGGGGTGAAAGTGAAAGAGGCCATTCAGTCTGGGAATGCACAGCTGTGAGTTTCAGCCAGTCAGCTGCAGGCTCCCCAGAATCCCCTCTGCAGTCACAGGGACACCGGGATGTGCTCAGACATCTGCTCCAACCAGCAGACAAAAGAAACTCAGAACAGCTCACTAAAACCCCTCCTTTGTGTTCAGTTTATGGCCTATTGATCCAGAAGAGCAAGGTCTGCTCTATAGAATCTGCATGATTATAGACAACCCACTTTTGGGACAACTGCAAAATGGTAGCTAACGTAAATTACTTTCTTCTCCATTGATTTAAAATGACACTCACATTTGGTACTGCCATTATCATATTACAAGAAAATGATGGGAATTTCAGTTATGAGTAAATTCATTATGCCTTTGAAAATTAAACAAAACTCTAGAATATAATCACTCTGTTACTGAGAATGAAGGTGTTTTAAACACAAATTAAATGGGAAGTGTCTCCTTCACTGGACACATTGCTAAAGAGCTGATCTCTATAGAACACGGAAGGGTGGCTTCCATTAACACACTGACTTCTTTTATCTTTTATCTAACCCTCTAAGCCCAACAATAATAGGTCACAAAGTTGGCAATGATAATAACAATAAATAATACTAAGTTCCATTTATATAGCAATTTCCCAACACTCAAAGTCGCTGCACAACAACCTAGTAAAAAAGATTAAGAAAGAAGAAAGGAAAATGTTTTATAAGAAAATGTATGTTTAAAGATGCCATGTTATTACATAACCAAGGAATTACCTTTTGCAGTCTTGCTGCTTTCTCACTGTAACTCTCCACTTCCCTCTTCAGCCTCTCGTTTTCTTTAATCAGCTGTTCCATTTGAGGATTGGGAGCAGGGATACTGTAGCCTCCGACAATGACCTCCTGGCCAGCAGAGGTCAGTGTAGGCAGGGCGTGTTGTCGAGCCACCTGTGTTTGGGCCTGAACGTACCTATTACAAACACAGAGGCAGATCTGATTAATTGCTGATGAATACATTGTGAAATGTGCAGTATTGTAGGATGGCTGAATGCTTTCACATTTACCTGTGATGCTGAGAGTGGAAAGCAGGAGGCTCCCTGTAATAGAGTCCATTCTCCTGAGAATGGCTCAGCATATATCCTGGGGCTTTGAGCATAAATGGGTACTCAGGGGGTGGCCCACGGTGATTTGACCCTTCATGCACACCAGCAACATCACTACTGGACAGCTGGGGATAGCTGTGTGACGAGCTCATGGGCACCTGGTCATGGGCCCCATTCCTCTCCAGTGACAGCTGCATGAGGCGCTCGCTCAGTGATCGAGCATGTTCCCGTTTCAGATCCCACATGCTCTGGTCCTGTTCAAGACCCGAATCTGGGCTAAGCATCTCTGGACCGGTCTGCTGAAGGCCCCTCTGGGCAGCCAAATACTGTGAGTGAGCCTTGGCCTCCTCGTAGGTGGGCAACTCCTCTGTGTGGAGCTGGTAGAGATGGCACGCTGAGCTCTCAGAGTGCTGGTAGTCACTCTGGTGCTCTTGTCCTTGTGGTTCCTGACGAATGGACGTCTGGAGGAAGTGTGACTCCTCCTGTGTGAGGCTTTCCAGAGATGAACGTGGGCTCCCAGCACCTCCACCACTACTGCTGCTACCCCCACGAAGAGCTTGTTGCTGGATGGCCAGAAGAGCGCGTGTGTCCGTAGGGTTCCCGTAGCGCAGCTGCTCCTGGATGAGCCGGTGCAGCACCGTGCCTGACGACTCCTCTGCAGTTCTCATCTCAGTCAACTTGTTGCACAATAACAAAAAAGTTACACTTTGTGTAAAAGTAATTCCCTCTATCGCCTGGTCAATCTGGAATTGTATAGGAAAAACATCTAGTTAGCCCCACCCAATGAATCAAATAGTTTGCATTGTGTAAAGAAAATATCCACAACAACATAAAATATACTTTATATCCCATGGCCGTATTATGCAAAAATTCCGTTTGAAAATATCCAGCAGACAGTTGGACCTCAGGACATTACTGGAGAGTGAGTAACATTTCTGCACCAGTCATTGCGTCAGTTGTTTCCTGCTGCAAACGTTTGCGAATTATTTTCCATTGCCTCACCTTCTACTATAACTCCTGGGTTAATTTGAAAAAAAAAGTCACTAATTGGAGAAAAAAAAGGCTAATAGTAATAAAAACGCTTTATATTGATAATCCAGAGGCTGCAGAATACACAAACTACTAATTCGACTCCCATTTGAATGCCATTAGACTACAACATTCTAAATACAACATTAGGAAAATACAAAGTGGCACCAGTGAACATCAGGGGGGAAATCCATTAGGAACCACTTCTAGTAAATTCCAATTTTATTCAGCAAGGCTTATAAATCATTAATAACTCAAACAGCAAGAAGTTGATCCAGATGTTTCACTACAGCCCCTGCAATTGGTTTATCCTGAAACATTAGTAACTATAACGCTGAAGTTAAGTTCAGTAGTAAGATCATTCGCTTTGGCTTTTGTGAAGCAACACCACCATGAAAACTATCTGCTGGAGTTTGAGCGACTCGTTCCATTATAAAAAAAAAAAAAAAACACCTTTAAACTCACCGAAATCACAGTCGCATCAAAACAGACTTGAGGACGGCGTTAAAACTCGTAATTCAGCTGAATAATATAATCCTAAACGAAGAGTATATATTTCCATTGGTGTTTCCCCGTTGAGC
Organism: Ameiurus melas; assembly: GCA_012411365.1. NCBI lineage: Eukaryota > Metazoa > Chordata > Actinopteri > Siluriformes > Ictaluridae > Ameiurus > Ameiurus melas. Next base: position 24,615,610 of record CM022767.1, on the reverse strand, counting down.
TCCTCCGCTAGAGTGAGGCACGGCGAGTTGAGCCACTAATAAAGCGCGAGGCGCGATTGTTCGCCGCGTCTGGAATGTTTGGAATGCAGAACTGCGCGCGCCCCCACCGGTCCAACACGCGGCCACGCGGATAGGAGGGGGGAGGGGCGGAGCGGAGCGCGCGCACAAAAGGACCTAAAGCAAATCTGCACTTACAACCTTCCCTGGGTAGGCAATAATAATAATAATAATAATAATAATAATAATAATAATAATAATAATAATAATAATAATAATAGAGGTAATAGTTATAATAATAATAATCATAACAACAACAATAATAATAATAATAATAATAACAATCATCATCATCATCACATTCATAATATTAAACAAATAACTGAATAAACATGGTCAGAATTGCTGCAGTCACAAGGAGAATGTGTGTTTATTGATTTTAAATTTCATTTAAAGTCTGTTTCCTACTTTTCATTTTTCTCTCTGCTCACAGCACGTGAAAAACTGAAAAGAAAAGCTCACTAGTACATAGGCCTGTATACAATAACTATGATATGGTTTTAGACGTAATACACATGAAGTTCTCCTAATTAAAAGCTTATCCTCTGCTGTGTTTTCATGCTCTGTTTCAGTGTCCTTTACCCTAATGACCACTACTTCTTATGTTCAATACCTAAAATATGTCACAGTTGTTGGACATAAAATAACAACCAGCTTGTTGGAAATACCCCTATGAAAGGAAATGGATAGACTATAAAAGGCTGCAAGAATTTAGAAATCAGTGAATGCACATATAACTTCTTCTCACAGGTTAAACTCAGTCAGTAAGATTTCTCTCTATGCTCCTATTGTTACTAGGGAGCTGAAATATAATGGCCGCTGTACCAGACTCCAGAACTGGAAATGAAAGCATGACTTCTGTGGTGACTTGATAAAGAATAGATTTTAAGCTCTTCTGTTTGCTGGTGAATATTTAAATCCTGCCCCATGCCATAATGTGATTCCTGAGTGTCTTTGTGGACAGTGAGGGAAGAGTGTGTGTGTGTGTGTGTGTGTATGTGTGTGTGTAGTGTGCATGTTTGAGGCATGCTGCCTGCCAGCTGTCCATAGAGCGAAATAGCCCACCCCCTTAATAAGCTTTCAGAGACGCATTGTTATCCCCAAGGCAGACATTACAGCGAGAGGTCTACCATCTGCTCCTGAACGGTCCAACCCCCCATTACACCCTGATAAGATTTACACACACACACACACACACACACACACACACACACACACACACACACACACACACACACACACACACACACACACACACACACACACACACAACACACACAGCTCAGTCATTCACATATATGTCCATATGTACTAGGGAAAAGCCTAATAAAATGCATGTATACACACCACCATTTATGTAAGCTCTTTCTCTTGGTGTCTTTGTTACTGAATGAGCTTTGTAACGGTTCATGAATCTCATCTCATCTTAGATATACAGAACATGCCTGAGGGACAGCAAACTGAACCAACAACCATACGGCACGAGCAGGTTCAAATACTAAATGAAAGCACATGGTTTGTGCACAGCGGCTATGTAGAAAGTTCTCACTTGTTCTTGTGTACAGTCAGCTTCTTGAACATGTAGATGCACACTGGTCTATGGATCGGCTTCCAGTGAGCATGCAAAGCTCGACTATAACCCAGATCAAACATAAACATCTCAACGAAAAAGGGGGTGAATTCATGTAGCAGGTTGAAAATGAAGTAAGAATAAAGGTGATATTTGTGTTTTTAAGAGCTGTTGGATGTAAAGAATGGTTACAATAGAATAATACTAATCAGAAATAGCCCTATAAACACACTTGTGGTGGATTGTTGAGTGTTAGCCAAAGTTCAAAAGAAGCCATTTTCAAATTGTTCTATGAAGGTGGCGTAACATCCACCTTAAATGTAGTAGTCAGCCAACATTTTCATGTCTGAAGTATGCTTCTTGAGTTTTGTAGGGGAAGGTTATAGTTAGCAGGGTAGCATTGTGTGTTTCTAAAAGTGTTCACTTGCATAAAAAATACTTATTGTTTTAATAAAAACAGATTTCATTATAAACTGGCACTATATTTTCATATAGAAATCCATCTTCAATCTTTGGGCCACTGCACCTTCCTTATACTTTTGCCAAGTGAAACAAAACTACGTGCTGAAAAACAATGGAATTCTGGCTGTTTTTTTACTATGTGAAATACTTTTATTTATTAGGTGTGTTGTGATGATTGAGCCGGTTTGCACTATGCAAAAAAAAAAATTACTTACAGAATATATAATATATCAGTCAAGTGAACACATGAAAGTGTGTGTTCAGAGACAAGCACATACCATCCAATTTTACAGAGTTTTGAATTACACTTGTCCCCATGTTAATGATTAACCATGAGTAAGTGTGAATCACTGCACAAGCCTGTGAAATGATCCAATCCTCACAGTGTCTCTAATCTATCTAGAATTTAAACCCTTTACTGGCCATCAATTCCATTTCTTCAGTACTTGAGCAGTTGGCTGGTAATGATGATGATGATGATGATGATGATGATGACGATGCTCTCACTTGCTGTAGAAACTGACCATATTCCTATAATGACAATATGCTAAGGAATATGAACAGTGATGCGCAAGACATCGTTTGTCCAGCAAAGATAGGTCAGAGGTGAGAGAAAGATGGACCTGACTGCCTCGACCTTGACTCTCTTTGTTTTCCTCCACAGGGAGGAAATGGCTGCATTCCACACATTAGCATGAGCAAAGGGGGCCGGCGTGTCGGCTATTATGGCCGGGAAAAGCGGGGGTGAGGAGGGGCGCCCACATTTTCTACTTAATTAGGCTTTTCTCAACAAACAACACTTCTGCACACTTGAATGCCTGAGCTGCCACATGTACACCACACAATAGCAGAAATGTGTGTGTGTGTGTGTGTGTGTGTGTGTGTGTGTGTGTGTGTGTGTGTGTGTGTGTCGTGGTCAGATCCATATGGGACAGATACTACATAACCTAACAACAGGATTTACACCTTTTTGTAAGCATTAAATTATACATAATGGATAGCATTTGCATAAAAATCATGCACATCATTCAGTCTAAAATTGTACTCAGTATATAGTCATTAATACTTTCTACCATCTGTCTAAGATGTATTTAAAAAGAATTAATATTCCATTAGCTGAAAGAGAACAAAAATATATAATTATAGATATATATTGATTATACTGTAGATGTTATATTAATAGTTTATGTAGATCATCCCTAATAGTAATTTGTTTTATGAATTAGCTATTTGTTATACAAAACATTTTGGTGAGAGAACATTGTAACAAATTTCCTTCTCATTTCTGTGCACATACTTTCTTTTTCACAATATGTCACAGTGCAGTCGTTGGCCAGCGAACTGTTGAGCCCAATTGTAAGCCTTTAAAGATGTAGATAAGCACATTTACCAGTTATGTAACACAATAGTGGAATCAAGTGTGGCTTTTATGGTCACGTTCAAATGATAAACACATTCATGTAACAAATGAGCAGGGAAAAAAACACGAGATTAATCAGTACCAGTTGGCGTATTAAAAAAAAGATTTCTTATGCTTACATTTTATGCAATGTACATGAAGCATTTCATTTAATAATAATAATAATAATAATAATAATAATGATGATGAAGATTATTATTATTATTATTATTATTAATAATAATAATAATAATAATAATAATAATAATAATAATAATAATAATAATAATAATAATAATAATTAAGTTGGATGGTTATAAATAAGAAATTAAACTTTAACTTCCATCTAAAACTTGTAAATACAATGGTAAACAAGTTTTGAGTACAGTAAATGTTTTCAAGAGTCTGATGAATGGCAGAAGTAGGGCGTTGTTGACTTTCTTAAATGAACACAGGGCTCTTACTGTTTGCAAGGGCTGTAACAGACAAACAGCAAACACCAGAATGGCGTGAGGAGTGTGTTAAACAACTGGTCTTAAACTGTATTTACACAATCGTGTGCCGTTGAATAGACTCGAAGTGCACCTGCCTACAGCATGAATTCCTCACCAGAGCACTTACGACAATCAGATCATCCATTTAAAGCTGCTCAAGCAACTCACAGTACAGCTAATGACCACCATTTCCATTAGAAACACATAGTGCATTTATGTATTTTGTATATTAACTTTATTTGTTGACTTTACAATAGCTTAAGAGAACCTCACTGCTTCTGAGACATTCATTAGTATGCAAAAACTCTTCAAGCTTATTAAAATTTTTTAAAACAGCCACTGTTTGGATTTGCATATTTCCCTTCAATGTCACATCCATTCTTAGTGCTTGTCAGAAAAGAGCTGTGCATCAAGCCACTGCGCCCACAGGTCATAACTTATCAGGGGTCAGAGTGCAGCTGCTAGAGGAGAGAAGATCCTTATCAGCCATATTTCCCCTAGCCCGTTGACCTCTCATTTGCCTAACCAAATTCATCATTGCCAGAGGGCCACTGTGGCCCACTAATGGCCCAAAAAGCCTCCCAATTATCCACTCCCCAACCACCACCACCACCACCACACACATCCATTCAAATCCACACAAACATGACAGCTGCATGCGTCCTTGAGTCTCTCTTAGAAAACTGAAATTGTCTGTGACCATCCTCTTCACTGTCCTGCATTGTCCTCGCCTCTCTCTGGGTCATCTAGCCAGTTTGCTCAGCTTTCACTCAGGTTTTCCACCTCATGCTCCACACATATAAGATTTATGCATACCACAGGTCATAATGTTAACATTTTGAGCAGCTAGCACTGGTTTATAAGCAAGTAGTGGTTGTAATACAGAACCTATAATACTTACACTGTTAAAAGTGTTAATCCCTGTAAGTGATAGTGTTTCTCAGGTGAAAGAAAAAAAGAGAGTCATTTTTATAAACTAGGCAGTAGAAATCGCTGTTTGCTATTTAGGATTATGTCTGAGGCTGATACCTGATACCATTATCACTAGCTTTCTCTGATTTGTGAGGCTGACACAATGCTTGATCATTATGTTGTCATTACGAACATTCACAGCAACATCAAATTTAATTTCTAGATTAGAATTCTTAGCTTGGGCAAGGAGGAAATTTTCAACATTGCACACACCAGGTAGTTCAAAGCACGTCTGTATAAAGGGCGTCTGCTAAATACCATACATGCACATAGTAAGAATAATTTTCAAATGACATAATCCACCACAAATAGCATGGGGACTTTATATATTTATATGCTAGAAATATATACACACCCACATAGTATTGTCACAGTGTACAGCCCTGTATAATAAACTATCTTTTACATTTTTTGCTATCAATGTCATTGTTTTTATGTAAGGAATAAAACTTTATGGAACACGCTGTTACAGGAAAATAATCAACAAGAGGCTGGTGTGATGTGGCCCAGTGTGAAGCAGAGTTCATCTTACACTCAAAAGCTGATTGCTACAGCATGTTTCATTTATGCCAAAACTAACAATGGTTTTCTTTCCTCAAAAAACAAACCCATACTTTAATCAGTACTGTGTTTAATCTTGTGGCAGTTGCTGTTATCTCTTACATTACAACCTCTGTAAATAGTTGTTTCCTCACCAACCTCAGATTTTTTTCTCTCTTGAATTTAATGAGACAAAAAATGCACCTTGTTACTGAGAAATTACAATGCACAAGGACCTCTTCCCTGCAGACTTTCCCTTTTCAGAACCTTAAAACCTTAAATCTTTACCTCCAACTGTTACAAAGCACTGACACGAAATACTTCTTCCAAAAAAGATCACCATAACACCAGGTTACCATAACATAACACAAGATCACCAGGGTCACCATAACAACCATGCTGTATTATATATACATGTGTAAGTTACATTAGGGGGGCATGGTGGCTTAGCACGTTTTCCTCGCACCTCTGGGCTTGGGGGTTGGATTCCTACCTCTGTCCTGTGTGTACAGAGTTTACATGTTCTCCCCGTGCGTCAGGGGTTTCCTCTGGGTACTCCAGTTTCCTCCCCCAGTCCAAAGACATGCACTGTGGGCTGATTGGAATCTCTAAAAGTGTCCAAAGTGTATGAATCGGTGTGAGTATGTGCGCTGAGTTCCTTGTGATAGGCTCCAGGCTCCTGTGACCCTGTGTAGGGTAATCAGTACAGAAAATGGATGGATGACTGGATGCAAGTTACATTAGCTAATATGTTAAACTATTCCACATGTGTCTTTATTTACAAGTTTCTTTCTACATGTACAATACACAATCTAGTATCTATTCCCTGCTACCTATAAATTGTTAACCTAAAAATGTTGTGTTACACTTGTCCTGTCACACTATCATACTTTTGGTGACATGTATATCTGGGTTTGTGTACGTTTATATATTGTTGTATGTAATTCTGCTGATTTGCAAAATCAAAGAAAAAGAGATTCTGATTCTTTTTCATTTAACGACCCTGATTTGAAAGCCATGATAAAAAGACTTATGTGTGTGCTGATCTGGACCAGGAACATAAATACCAGTATCAGCTCTACAGGTATGTACCCAAAATAAGGTTTATTTCCTGTTTTCGATGACACACATGTGACGTCTGCTCTTTCAGATCTTAATTGGACCCAAATGTCCCACTGACAGCCACCTTCAAAGGCAGGTTACAACTTTCTCCTGCAGTGTAAAAAGAGTACAAAGGCAGCTTTGGCTTGCGCCTCAGAGTCCACACAAAGAACAAAGGAGCAGTGTGTGTTTGGGGCTGAAAACAGCAGCTCTGATCAGTATGGCTTACTCCCTGACATTTACTAAAAAAGCATAGACAAGGCCTAATTGGCATCTAATTCTGCTTTTCATTAAACACCTTTACAAGCAAGAGAGATTGTATGTCTAAGTGAAGTACAACCTGTAATGCAGTGTGGATGTGTTGCACTATATAGTGGGTTGTGTTGAGAGATTTTTTACTGTTCTACTCCAAGGTGGAGAAAAAAAAAGTTAACCTTTGCGTTGTTGGTACAACAACGGAATGGCACGGATGCTGAGTATTGAAAAATGAGTCATGTTGGAACTTGCCCTTATGTTAACTGCAAGTAGGACATTCCATGATATCAGTGTCGCATAAAAGTATTCCAGTACTCGGAGAGCTGTTGTTTGTATTATAAACACCAGCTTTTTATGTTGGGAAGATTCCATTTTTTTATGATGATGTTTGAGGACAAAGCTGATGACAAAGAGGTCATCAGGCAGTGTTTAGTAAACACAGGGTCAATCCTTGGCTATAAATGCAATGCAATTCATGTTTTTAACTCATCTGTATGTACGCCTACCAACATTATCACATTTTAAACATTTTTCAGTGACGCAGATGTTCATGTTGAGAAAAATATATATAATAGGTCAGGCTGCAAGTTGACACTATGGTATAATGAGTCTTTAAGAGCTCTTTCGATGTCTTTTTAAAGACATTGGCATATTTGTGCAAATGATTGGTGAGTGGCTTTGGGTGTGGGATTGCTGGGTGCTGCTGTTTTTGTGTAAACAAAGCGAGAGGAAGTCGAGCTCACAGCCTTAACAGGAGTTGCACCTGTCCATCCTCCAGCACCATATGGCGTGTGTGAGGAGAGCATGCAACTTCAGTTTCTCTTAAATGTTCTTATACAAGAAAACGCTACACATATACGCATTATTCAGTTACACATTTCAATTATTGCCAAATTCTGCTAGTACTAAATTTGGTGTAAATCAATCCAGCATGAAGAATCTATACAAAAACAATGTATACAAAGACTGAAACTTTAATGTAAGTCTATGGAAACACATCAGAATGTTCTGCGTTATAAAAAAAATAATGGATATCAAGCCGATTCCCATATCCCAGCTGACTTATTACTGTTTTAAACTCGACTCCTTTTACGTGTTTACCAACAGTCCTCATCCCCCACCCCGAGCCAGGCCTTAACAAAGCCGTGGCCACAGCACCTGTCCTCCTCTGAGTAGCTTTATCAATGAGAGGTATTCTCTCACTTTCACTCCACATTCCTCACGCCTATTAGAGCAGAAGCAGGTGGGAGATCAGCATGGTGATCTCTGCTCTGTCTCACAGCATAAGGAGCTGTTGTGATGGAGGCACTCTGTATGGAAATGCAGTTTATTCAGGCCCAATGAAAACAGTGCTGAATTTAAGTCACTCGCATTGGTGTGTTTATTTAGGTGGTAAGTGACACAAATAATTTTTTCTTGTTTACAACCAACCTCCTCACCTTAACTGCTATAATTTGTAAATGTTGGTAAAATGTGTAATTATTAGCAGCCTATTATCATTATTACATTAAATAATTCAAAAGGGGCCATACTTAAAGGACTCCTGTGGAAATAAGGATTTACGGTATGTGATGTTTTCATTTCTACTAAATGAAGGTGTACCGTATAATAAAAAAAAAAGAAGTTTCCCTTCTATGTCAATCATCTTCAAAGCCTTACACCTCGGCATGTGTGTAGGTTTGCCATATATATTTTTTTATTTAAAATAATGTAGACATGTAGAAATGAATGAAAGAGAAATTGGTTAAGAACAAAAAGCTCATTTGTTTTTTTTAAATGCCCTACAACCTACATAAATAATTTATACTTAAAATAATATTAAATATTATTTCATAAATATTTAAAATATTTATATTACACCTTCTTGCAGGTTTGCACAACATTCAAGTGCACTGTTTACAGAATGTGCTTATATATTTCTTGCATATTTTTGTATAGAAATACAGTTGAGGTTCACGTACACCTTGCAGAATCTGGAAAATGCTAATAATAATCAAAATTTGTATTTTTTTTTAAGTTAGTACTACCCTGAATAAACTATTTCACATAACAGATGTTTACACATATTTCACAAGACACAATAATAACTGAATTTTCACATTCTTAATACGGTGTGTTGTTACTTGGATGATTTTATCTTTTGTGATAGTTGTTCATTTACATTTACATTTACATTTATTCACTTAGCAGACGCTTTTATCCAAAGCGACTTACAAATGAAAAAAATACAAGCAAAGCGATATATTTGTCCCTTGTTTGTCCTGAGCAGTTAAACTGCTCACTGTTCTTTAGAAAACTCCTCCAGGTCCTGCACATTCTATGGTTTTCCAGCATCCACCATGTGATGATATTGTTGGAGCTAAAGTCTTCAGGATGGTAGAGCTCCAGGAACAGGGTTGGTGACCACTGCCCTAGGGAACCCTTAAATGTTGTATATAGAACCCAACAACAGAGTGCTTCCTAATCAAAATGAGTTCCACATAGAACCATTTTTTGGATCTTGAGGACCATTTAGTGATCCAGTGAATCCTTGAAGAACTTTTTTTTTTCTAAGATTGGATTTTGTCTCACTGTAAATCTGGGGTTAGTATGGGATAACAATAAAACAGGAAACTATTGTTAAAGGTAGGATCAGGTTTAGAATTTTGGGAATCCAGAAAATAATCCAGAAAGAAAGAAAGAAAGAAAGAGAGAAAGAGAGAAAGAAAGGAGGGAGGAACAAAGACAAAGAAAAATATATATTTGAAGAAAACCAAGAAAGAAAAAGGAGAATGTGAGAATAATGTCAAATGCTCTGTGATGTGACCATTCACTGAATAAAACCATGTTCTGTCACCAAACGTACATTCTGCTCTTGTCCTGCAATAAGATGATCATATAGCATGAGCGGAAGTGACTGTAAACTCGCCTTTTGAGTTATTACGCCTAGCTTTATCTTCAAAAGAAGATCGATAATAGAAGGGATCAGCTTTCGTCTGTCTGCAGATCCATCTAAGAGCAGATGGTTCGCTAAGCGATCACTTCCAGGGCAGATAAAGATGTCTCCCAAGGCCATACGGTCCAGAGAGCCTTGGGCAACTAATCAACGGCTGAAATGAGATGGATGCTTTTAAGCCTGTAGCCTAGTGACAGCACACACACACACACACACACACACACACACACACACACACACACACACACTCAGGCCAGGTGGTGGGGATGGGCGGTGTGTCACAGCACCCAGCTGCTGAATGTAATCTTTTTATATTGTGCAGAATGCTTACAGCACCTGGCATCTAAAGCATAAGCATCACACAACGGGCATTTACTTTTTAGCTGATGTGGATCTGTCTTTCTTTGGATCATTAGTAAACTGAAACATATGAAATATGTAGTCAAGTTTGGAATGTACTTTATTCATGCAAAAATCTGATATGATGAGTGGTTCAATGACACATAAAGAGTGAGCAGTTGTTTTAGCTGATGTAGATATGGCACAGTTAAAGAGTACAGATTTCACTTGTCTTTTATTTAACAGTATGATAGTTTTGAGCTATATTGGGATTGAGCACTAGCTCTATCATGAGGTGAGCACTAGCTGTATGTAGGAACAGTACAATTTGTGTTATTGTGTGGAGTTCTCAAATATATCTGTCTACACTGGAGATCCAGGCCTTAAGCTTTTCAGTTTTCCTTGTTTGTCAGTTTGGGTGTCAAAATATCTTCTCTCCTGGTAAAGATTTAGTCTTTAAACTAGCTGATCAGTGGTCAGTTGCATATAAGAAGCACTTATTTACGTTAGTTATGCAATTATCATAATTATTACCATTGTGGCATGCTACAATTAACATTTCCATCAAATTTAGTAAGAGAGCTCAGCCTTACTTTCCATTTAACAAAACCAAAGGTAAAGCCGAAAAGGCATTTGGACAACAATTATGGATTGTTTCCAGTATTTCCAAGTGTAATTTCTGTTGTTTCCCAGCCCGCCATCCAGAGCAAGCACTTTTAACTGCACAGATTACACATTGCTGTAGGCTATTTCTGGGTTCTTTGGCCAAAATGATAATTGCTTGTAGAAACATAAGCTCACATACAAGAAAAAAATAAGAAGAAAGAAAAAAACTGGGTTACCCTATATGGCATCAAATTATAATTTTAGCTTATGCTGTAAAAGTGTTTTAATACCAAGTTTCTGTTTTCAAAGTTAGTATTATTAAGCTCTCATTTAAGGTAAATAAATTTGCCTCCAGACAATTCTATTTGCAGTGGCCACTCTTAACGTGTGTATGCTTTAAAAGCTTTTAAAATATTTTTTTTATTTAAGTCAAGAACTAAAATAAGTGAATGTTAGAGAATTGAATAGTTTGAACCACTGCAATAATGAAATAAATGTTTAGATTGTTTTATACTTCACGACACACTACTTTATACCTAAACTCATCTTAATGATCAGAAAACCAAGTCTATCAAAAATAAGAAAGAAATGTAAATGACAACATAAAATTCACTTAATTTTAGATACATGACTATGTGTAAAAAGTAAAGGTAAAAGACATTTTAAAAATAGTTAAAGTGTCCCTCACAGTGTTCATGTTTCAACTTAAAACCTGTCTGCAATATTTTTTGCCTGTCCAAATCCACTGTAACTACACTTTATCTCACAATTTAATCATTCAAATACTTCAGAAAACCAAATTATCCATTCATCTCCTGCCCGAAATATTCTTTTCCATGAGTCATTTAGTGCACCTTCACCTTTGTGAAATATTTGGAATGATCCTCAAGTCACACATTCAACAGGAGGTTGTAACATCCAGATTTCCTGAAGGTCTTCAAAAGAAAAAAAGTTTTTTTTCCCATATAATTTTTTTTTCTTTATTTTCTGTGATAATCTGACAATGACTGATGAAACCACTTCATCAGTACAACACTGATATCCAAACAGGTTTTATTATAATAATTATTATTACTATTATTATAACATTAGAATGTCCTTGTTATTCTTCTGCTATTAGCCTGGATGCTAGTTAACCACATTTCGGTGTATTTGACTCAACCCTGTTACTCATTTGAAGGTAAAATGTAGCCATGAAGCCTTGTAAAAATAAGCCGGTTGCCTGAGATGTGCTTGTGAATAGTTAAATGCATGTTTTCTAAGACTCAATGTTGAAAATTAACTTTAATTTGAGTTATAAATTGTACCAATCATGAAATCACCCATGATAAACTACTGGGTTGTCATTTTTTAGACAGTTATTTGACCTGCTAAACTGTGATTTACTTTTTATATCTATGGTATAAACATTGAATCTTGAAGTTAAACAGCATCTAGCCATTGTTGTAAATTGTGAGTGGTCCAGCCTGGCTGCTGCTCTGAGTGGACTGCTGGATGAGGATGAGGGGGGAGGAATAATGTCTCTGACTCTACAGCCCCCTCCACCTCGAGTCGTCTGTCTGCCTACGTGTTTCTGCCACTCTGCACCCATTGTTCCCCACTTCCTGATAGGAGGCACTCGGGTCAGGAGGCTCACTCAACTGCGAAGGAATGTGGACAAAAATTACGGACATTTCCTGAGATTTCATAGCGCAATTCCTGTCGTTTTCTAGCTCGCTGTTTGGAGCGAGCACATCCGGCTATACACACACATTCAGTTCAAGACACACGAACACCTAAAATCTCGTGGTCATGAAAGTGACCCACATACAGCACGTGAGACAAATATGCGCCCAAGGACAAAGAGAGTAAGTGGATGAGTGTACGAGTGTAAAACGGCTTTTGTAAATAACAAAAGTTCATTAATGAATAACGCCCCGTGAAATATCTTGCATAACTGTCTCACAAACACATCTCGTGGAATTTGACTGGAAGAATTTCAGTAGAATTTGTTCTTTCGCAGGCTTTACTGTGTCTGAAATTCAAATGTGGGCTGTTGAATGCCAGTAAAAGTATTCTCACCCAGTCTAGCCTGCCATGTAAAGAGAGAATAACATGACCAGGCCCATCCTAGAAACCCAGACCCCATGAAACTCGCCTTTATTTCCTATAATTTTTCTGGTGGTGTTGTGTTTCTCATTAAAAGTCAACTCACCTTTTAACATTAGGACAATTAGCATTTCAGTGGGCAGGAGGAAATGGGTCTGCAGAGCCACAGGCCTTGTGAGCACAAAGGAATCTCAGGGACAGAACAATGCTTTTGACACCAACTGTCTCACCAACCTTTGTGTTAATGTCTCAAGCAGACTTTCTTTCTTATTGATGTTACCTGAGACCAAAATATTCTCATCCCTGAAACCCTTCCCAGCCCTCAGGCAAGTGAAAAAGGAGACAGAAAACCAGAAAGATAGAAGTATTTCTAGTGACTTTTAAACATCCACTTGTACAAAAGGAAAGTATTTAAGTGGCAGAAAATCCTTTCTGAATGTTAATCACAATGAAGAACATTTCTCAATTGAGACAAAATTGAACAAAATTCAAATCAGAAAACCCGACATTTCTTTATATTGTACATTAAAGCTGTTATTTCTTTAAATTGATTGATTTTTTATTCAAGATAACGGCTCCTTAGGCACTTTATCTTTCAAAATATAAGCTGAGCTAAAGGAAACTTCTAAAATTAGACCAAGATAGATAAACAAACAGGGGAAGAGAAAAGTTCTGCTACTGAAATTGAATGTTTACAAAAAGCCTCTAAAATTATATAATAATGATATCAGAGACATTAAATCTGGCAAAAGACCACAAGATTTATTATCATACACAGCTTAGGAGGAATAGTCAGGCTCTAAATTCCACAGAACGTGACTGTTCTCATGACTGCCCTCTTCTTTTATTTGTGCCCAGATTGATCTGTTATGGCATCTTTTCTCTGAAATATGCAGCAACAGCCAAGAAATGCACTTTCCTGAGAACTGCAGTCTGATCTTTTAACATCAAGTCCCTGTAATGTATATTCAGAATTACAAACACTCAGTTACATGGAATCATCATGCAATGCAGTACTGTCCTCAGATTGCCAATAAAGTGTGTATGAATAATTGAAGTGTTGTGAAGTGTTCATAAACCCTGGATGGTGTGTGAAACAGTATGAGAGGGTCACATGTTCAGCCAGGATCACAAATTCATGTCACCTAGTAGGATATTGCACTAGCTGAGAAATAACGATACCTCCAGTGTGCATGTTTAGGGTAAAACACAAATATATGCTCATCAATGAAGTGACAGTTGGTTGTAGTCAGCTGGCATATTAAAGAAGGTGACATGTCAGAGGAGAATCCCACCAGTACTAGGACTGTATAAACCTTCTTGCTTTTGCTTACTTGAGAGCAGTGGTGACTCATGGTTAAGGTGCTGGGTTACTACTCAGAAGGTTGGGGGTTCTATCCCCAGCACCACCAAGCTGCCACTTGAGCAAGGCCCTTAACCCTCTCTGCTCCAGGGTGGTGACCCTGCGCTCTGACCCCAACTTCCTTAAAAGTTTGTTTAAGTTATTTTATTGAAGCAAAAAAAAGTTATCCAACACTTACCCATGTGAAAAACTAATTGCCCCCTTAAACTCAAAATCTGGTTGTGCTACCTTTAGCAGCAATAACTGCAACCAAATGCTTCAGATAACTGGAGATCAGTCTTTCACTTATTTCTAGGACTAGGACTTACTAACATGCTTTGGATCATTGTCTTGACTCATAATATAGTTGCTTACGGACTGAAGACCAGACATTCTCATTTAGGACTGTCTGAGAGCAGAGTTCATGTTTCACCTCAGTTATTGCAAGTTGCCCAGTCCCGGAAGCAGCAAAGCTTCCCCACACTATTACACTTCCACCACCATGCTTGTCCGTAGGTATCCACAGAACATTCTCGCAAACGTTTTGAGGATCATCAAGGTGTGTTTTGGAAAAATTCATACGAGCCTTAATGTTCTTTTGAGTTGGCAGTGGTTTTCACCTCGCCACTCTTCCATGGATGCCATTTTTACACACTGTCTTTCTGAGTCATGAACAGGGACCTTTATTGATGCATGATAGGTCTGTATGTCCTTTGTTGTTGTTCTTGGCTCATTTGTGACTTCCTGGATGAGTCAATGCTGTGCTCTTGGAGGAATTTTGGAAGGTCGTACACTTCTGGGAAAATTCTCTACTGTGCTGAGTTTAAAAAAAAATATTTTTAGAGATAACAGCTCTCACTGTGGTTCTTTAGGGTCCCAGAACCGTTGAAATGGCTTTGTAACCCTTCCCAATCTGATGCATTTCAATCTCCTTCTTCCTAATGATTTCTTGAATTTTTTTACATTTTGGCATAGTGTGTTACTGGATAAGACCTTTTAACCAACTTCATGCTGTTGAAAAAGTTATATTTAAGTGTTCATTTGATTGAACAGGGTTTACAGAAATCAGGCCTGGTTGTATTTAGTTCAGCTGAACCCCATTATGAATGCAGTTTCATAGATTTGGGGAACTACTGGGACAAATACATTTTCACACAGGCCTTTTTGGTATTGGGTCTTTTTTTTCTTTTTGAATAAATAACATTATCATTTAAAAACATTATTTTGTGTTTATTCAGGTTCCCTTTGTTTTATCTTTGGATTTTATTTTATTTTAGTGTGAGAGATACACAAAAACAGAAGAAAACAGCAAATACTTTTTCACACCACTGTGTCCTGGTTAACAGATTGTTTAAACAAAAAATAGCTATGAACATCTACTCTTGATTTTACCCTTCAGTTTCACCTGTTATGACACCTGTGCATTTGTTAAAAAGGATAAGCCAACATGAAGATCAGAACGCTATCTATAGGAGAAAAGAAAGATATTTTGAAGATGAGAAAAGAGGGGAAATCAATCAGAGGTATTGGACATAACCAATACAACAATTTGAAAATACTCTGAGAAAATAAATATAAAGGCCATACCAAAAGATGCAAACCCATCAGCAGAAAGGCTCAGAATATCAGATTGGAATGTGCAAAGAAATACAGAGATGCGCCAAGAAACCAAGCATTAACCTCTACCAAAGAGATGGGAAGGTGTGTGGAGAAAGAAAGGATCTGATCATGATCCAAAATATACAAGTTCATCAGTCAAGCATGGTGGAGATAATGTCACGGCTTTGGCTTGCATGTCTGCTTCTGGAGCAGGTTCATTAATCTTTATTGATGGTGTAACTCATGATGGTAGCAGTAGAATGAATTACGAAGTTTACAGGAACATGTAGTCTGCCAATTTAAAGAGAAATGTATTAAAATTAATTGTGAGGACCTTTATCATGCAACAAGACAATGATCCAAAACACACAGCCAACTCAACAAAGGACTTTATTGGGGGGAAAAGTGGAAGACTTTAGACTGCCAAATAGCACAGTGAATTATCAAAATAGCTAAATGTTTCAACTAGAAGCTACCATTAGAAATTTAAATATAATAATAGCAAATGTTCAACCGTAGCTATTTAATATTAATCTTATATACTTTACTGTAGGCTCATTTATATTTCCAGACACAAAGTAAAAGAGTAGAGGACTGAGTCCTTTCTATGCAGTATGTGTTAACTGACATTACATAGAATGGCTTATGTGGTTTCTGACACTATATGACATACTCAATTATGGACAAAATCCTGTGACATAGAAACCGTAACAGCAGCCATTTTGAAGCCAGAATTTACTTCTTCCTCAGCATGTGCTGTGTTAAAATGGGATCATGTTCATTATGCTTATGAGGAGATTTCATATAAGCAGCTCACTTTTGTTGTATTCCCACTTCTGTTAGCTCATGTGACACAATATCGATGTTTCTCAATACAGTGCAGTCAATAGTTTGCTTAGCAGTTAATGTTAAGTGTAATTACAGTGTAATTTTAGTTGTATGCAGGCTTTCATTAGTAATTTATCAACACTTCTGAGGAAAATATTGATAATCCTGACAGTTCTAGAGAGTTATGCATTTCTTCAGCTGTGCAACTGTACGGGGCCTTCGTTGCGTTATTTTTTGCTTCGTAATGTGCTACACGTTCTCAATCGGTGCTACTGTCCATCTCAGATGAGACAGAGCCCAGAGAAGTCAACGGCACTTCTGGACAGTGTTGATGTCTGGCTTCTGCTTTGCATAGTAAAGCTTTAACTTACAACTTTCCCACTGCAGTTCCGCTTTTACACTGTCCATATAAAAGAATATGGACAGCGTATCTACATGCTAACTAGCTTACTCATTAGTCTCGATCAAGCTTAGAATCCATATTTCCGAGTTTCCTATTTCAACAGTTTACACAAAACCACTATACGCGTATGGCAGGAATAACACATGTTCACCACCCAATACCAGAAGTACTAGTCCATGAGTTCCATTTGAATGCACTATTATTTGGTGTCAATCTGCACAGCTCTTGGGATGAGGTGTGGCCCAATATTTAAAAGTGGACTTGTATGTTTTGGATTCAAGCAATACTATGGGACCAGTTTGATTTCTAGATCTATTTTAATAATTATTTACAAATGTACAAATAGTTATACTTATATAAATAGCTTACGAATAGCTTGTTAGCTACATTAGCCTCAGCTTCAGTAGAAAACTAAACTTGTACATTAAAACGTCTTCACCGATTGACTACTTCTGGGATAAGGGCTCTCCCCCTGCCCCTCCCCCCATTTTATTTTATATTTTTTTGGCCAAGATGTCCCTTTAACAAAGACAATATGGCTGTTTTGTAAATGTAAGTACCACAAATTACACGACCTAGGATGCAGAAATGTTTTTCAAAAGAAACAGATGAGAATGCATCTGTTTTGAGGCATGAAAATGTTTTCACTATACTGTGAAAAATACAATTTCAAGCTTATTTCCTTAAATCTGGACAGGGTGCTAGGGGATTTGGCAAACAATGTATGAAGATTTCACAATCAAGCATGGCAACTTTTAGTTGTACAAAGTTCAGAACAGTCATAATGTACAAATTATTGTGACTTAAATCATCATTCCTCTCATAACATATAAGTTGGCTTTCAAACTGTTTTATCTGTGTTCCCGTCAGCATGATGCCTATTTGAAACACCCATTTCTGAGGGTGAGTTTTCTCAACATTAAACCTGAATTTCCACATTCCTTGTTGAGCAAAGGACGAGCAGAAACCGGTCTCATATGTCTCTGCGGTGTGTTTTTGAGTGCGCATGTGATTTCACAGATAAGACATGGCAGCATATGTACCGTTAACGTGCGTGTACACAGCACATGCAGATTTTGGATATACTACTGTTATGTACATACAATGTAATTGTAGTCTATTGCTGTATTTATACCACATACTGCAAATGACTGATGCTTGTGTATTATTTCAGTGCACATTTTCTTGCAGTTTTGAACAGTGCTGGACTAAGAAACCCACTGAAGGCTAGGGTTATCAAAAATGCTGAGACACAGTAACAGAGCCATATTTATCACCGTCCATGAACAAGTCTTTCTTCTCAAACTATTCTGGCTGTATGCTAATTATGTCTGCTTATTTCTCAGCATTCCAGTGATGTAGCATGGAGTCTAAAAGGGGGAAGTGAAGGAGACTGGAATCGGAGACACAGGGACAGCATGTTTACCGTTCCACAGTGGTCTCCATTCCAGGGCCTTCCACCGTGTGCTACATTCAGCAGGAGGCTTTACATGACCAACATTCCTGTTCAGAGCCACATGGACACTCACACACGCACAACGTTTACAGCCAAAAACCAGGACTCAAGGTCAGAGCTAATATGACTCAATCGAGCAAATAAGCTGAGCAAACATTACACTGACATAAATATTCTTTTCGTAATACAGGTTGGATGTGGCTACAGCTGTATAGATTTTCCTAGGTTTGAAAAATTGGAGAAGATTTAGTCTCATATTGACAAATGCCTGTATCATGATTTATTTATGCAATATATGTCAAAAGGGGTTTCACTATTCACAAACATCTGAACTTGTGAATTGTAAATTGTTATTTAACACAATGTGCCATGATTTTGTACAAATAGAGAGTAATTTGTGAATAATTGGACATCCTTCTGTACAAATATGTGGATTTGTAGAAGCATCAAAAACAAAAAAAGACTTTTCAAACATTCAAACCAGGGAAATAGAACAAATGAACTAATGAATGAATGGAGAGACAGACAAACAACAAAGAAGCAAGCAAACATATTACCACAGAGGTGGCAAAAAAAACTTTAAAATAATTGTTAGAACTGCATTGTGGACAGTACAGCATGTTACAGCATACAGCGTACAGCATATGTTTCTCTTTCTCTGCTAATATGGAGTATTATAGAGAATAACAGAGTAATAATGGTGTAAAGGTACATAATATTTATGCAAATTGATAACCTTTTTTTCCCTCTATAAGACAAACCAGTTTGTGAAGTTTCTGAATGTGACATGCAGGCATTTGATGCCTTAAATAAATTTGTTTAAATAATCAAGTCTTCCTCTTCATACTTTTTCAATGCACACTTGATCCAGATACTTGCTGAACCTTCCTCTGTCAAGCACAACCAATGAGATAATGGCTTCATAAAACATTAGCAAGTTTACAACAGTTGCAATGTTGGCTTGGTCATGTTATAGCCATGATAGTTAAGAATGAATGAGTTGTATATTACTATCATACTAAAATTGCATTAGGTAATATACAGTGACCACAATATGAAGCTTGGCTGGTTTAAAATAGAAGAAGTTTATAAACATAACAATGGAAGTTTGCTTTACAGAAAGTATGGCGATGTCCAATACAAAAAGAACATGTTCAAGACAAAAAAAGAGGATAAAATTTGGAGAAAGTTGGAGAAAGGCGGTGCCTATAAAGTCCCAGCATTATCAGAGTCTGTGTATCGAGCTGTTTCCCCCTCGTGAAGCATGTGTGACCCTCACAGCTACAGAGCTCGGCCTGAGAAAACACTGTTGGCCAACTGAGCAAACATCGTATGGCTGTCCATGGGAATGCTCCTGCTGACCCTTCATTAGTCCAAAATCACCAGAGCCAGGGAGGAGAAAGAGAGAAGAAATGAGGGGGTCTGGAACAGGAATCAGAAAACATACCAACACACATGTGCATACACATACACATACACACAATCAGAGGTAAGAGGTCAAGAAAGATCTACATGTTCCAGGTTGGACCTGTGACATCTTTTGTGATGTGTGTATGTGTGTATGTGTGTGTCTGTGAGAGAGAGAGAGAGAGAGAGAGAGAGAGGGGGGGGGGTGGCAGTGGTATTGTGGGAGTAGGAGATGAAGGAGGAAGGAGAAGTGATTCTGACCCACTGATAGCCCTCGTCAGGCGGCCGATGGAGCGGCTGATGTCATGCACAGGCCTGGAACTTTCTCAGGCAGCGCATCAGCAGACGGCAGATAAGACTTGCTCTCAGTACCTCTGCCATCTGTCCATTACATAGAGAACAGAAAGAGGACATATCAGTAATGAGAAGGCCGTGGGAAAGGGCCCAAGCCTGTTAAAAACACACCTCTGCTTCTCCTGTTTTCCATCCAACACAACCAAACAAGAAACACAGCATGCTTGGCTGTAACTACAGATTTACAGCCTTCCTTGAGCACACTGTGCATGATTATGTCATTTTAGAAGGACTTGGAAAAGTGTACATACGTATAAATATGTCCACCATCCATCTGTTTGAACAATATAAAGATCAAAGTTAACAGCTGTCCCATTGACCATTAACTCAGTAGGAGTTTGCAGGCTTTATGTGAGCACACATTAGCATTTTCAGTACTATTGTATGCTATCCTGCTGGGGATCTGCATTCCTTACATTCCTCTGGCTGACCCTACAGACTCTCAGAAGCAACATGCCATGATTTCCTGCTCACAGATGGATGGGACAGGACTGTA
Organism: Ameiurus melas; assembly: GCA_012411365.1. NCBI lineage: Eukaryota > Metazoa > Chordata > Actinopteri > Siluriformes > Ictaluridae > Ameiurus > Ameiurus melas. The sequence goes on along the minus strand of CM022767.1, from coordinate 24,594,907 downwards.
ATGTGGGTCCTTTGTATGCAGATGCCATTTTCTCCATTAAAAGAATATGCTCTGTCAGTTATAACTGTAGCATATGGGGGATTGCCACTGAAAATAATTTCTTTAAATTTGACTGGACTTAGAAAAAACACCACCACTACCAACAATAGCAACAGCAAAAGAAAACTGGTTTACTCAAAAATCGGTCTAAGGTGGCACCAACAATGCTGACATCACTGGCATTTCTACATCGGGGTTTTTCCAGTGTTTCTATCTGAATTCAGATACATAAACAGATATGAATATTTGGAGCATTAACAGATACAGACATTTGAGCACATACTTCAAATGTTTATTTACAGAATGCAACGACTGCTCATAGACTTCAATTATAAGAGAGTTTTAAGGTTTTCTATTGTTGTTTTTGATAAGTGATAATCATCAATATACCACAGATGTGGTGGAAAGAGTTTAGGTTGAATTGCAAAGGACTAGTCCTTTAATTATTTCTCCTTTTCTCAGATCACAAACACTGAGCTTTTAAAGTATTCATTCAGGTATGAAAACATTTGGAATATGAGAACGATAAGTACATTCTTGAGCCATATGATTTACGGCACTTGGATTTTTATACAGCTAAGCTGGCATTGGGTGCAGCATGTAGATGTCGATCAAGCATTTTCACATCAGGCCATTTATTTTCAGATTCTCTTCCAGAAGTTGGCACTCATCTGGAAGTATTGAAAATGGACACTTTTTTGAGAGCGTGTCTTTCTTCACGTTCACTGAATTTTTAGAGGTCACTACCACATGTAAGTTTGATAGTTTGTAATAGTTTGTGTCAGCCCTGTATTCTTGAATCAATTATTTTGATTTCAGAACACACTGATGTCTTGAAAAATTACATCAAGATTACAGATTCATATGTTTGAAATTAAGCTGGGTTTGACCCTTTGTTTTCTGTGTAATCATTTTGTAGCATGGAAACAGAATTCTGATCCCCCCCCCCCCCCCACCCCCACCCCCCACCCCCCAAAAAAGCATGCCTGGGAAAGTGAGTGAGTCCCCTGAGATGGCCAGTTTGAGAGTGATCAGAGAAGCCGTGCTGATTTATGGCACAGTTCCTCACTGGAGTTTCCCCTGCAGGTGACTAGACTCTGCTCTCTCATCTTCTCCACGAATAACCACTTTATGATAGGCATAATGAAGGCTTTACTGTGCTATCAGGCCAGAGTGAACGTGAGTGTAAAACACCAAGAGAATCAATGGTATGCTTTTGTTACAATACACTGCTTAAGAGGAATGTAAAGGGAGGGCTAAAAGTCAAACGAACTAAAAGATGTGACAGTTTCAAGAAAGAAGCTTAAGGGCGCATAACCAAAATGCCTGAAACTGCTTTAACGAAGCCCAATCTCCCCACCCATGGGTGAAAGGATACAGAAAGCGCAAAAATGATTAGCATTTGCGTCAATCCAATCAAAAATGTAAACAGGCAATGGCTGTCAACATCAGACCACTCTAAATGTGCAGAAAGACTAGATGTGTACACTGTGTGTGCATTGCTCATATTCCACCCTTGCTAGCCTGGCACACCCTCTTATAGTGCTTTTCACATTCCAGTACACAATCAAACTTCCTTTGCATGGTTATTCTGGAGCGCAAACAAGTATGCAACACAGGATCACCAACACTTGAGTGAGGAATGTACACTAGGTCTTACCTGATTAAGATAAGGCCGAGGTCACGCGGCATTGAACAGTTGCATAACATAACTCTGAATTATAGGTGATGTGCCACTTCAAGCAACCATATCTGAGTTACAATGACTTGCACTTACAATATTGGTTGGTATAGTATGCGAAAGCCTGCTACATATACAACACATCTGAGGAACTGTATGGCTGCAAAGCTGTTCACCATTAAAACGGAATCTGTGGCGCAAGGATTTAGGAATGATGAGTATTTCCTCTATCCCTTCCAAAAGACACGTCCCTGCATCTCAAACGCTCAGTGATTTCTGGATGTTAAATTTTGCAATTTATTTCTGACAGATGCGTGCAAAGTAAAACGAGGACACGGTGAGCTGTACTGAGGAATTTACTGGTAGTGTAATGGGTAGTAAAGCTAAAGACAGCAGTTATCAGGTGGCTCGAATATGAATAGCAGCCTGTAGCTCGGACCAGAGCAGCTGGCATTGATTAGCAAATGAGCACATTCACATGTTTAACTGTTCCTTTAGTCTTAGCTCAAAACAATGCAAACCAAAGGGGCAACATTCCTCTTCAGGCATTAAGTCCAATCACATCAAACCCCTACACACTCATCCATCTGATATTTAGCATGCATGTTTTGGGGTGTTTTTTTTTGTTTGTTTTTTTTTGCTTGTTAGTATTACAGTTAGAATAGTACAACACAAAAACATAAGCATTTGTGCTAAACAGATTGCCCAAAGTTTAGTGAGGTACAGATATAACCCAAGGACAGAGCAGTGGCGTGCTTAGGTTAGCATGCAAGAGTTCACAAGGCATTCCAGTGTAATTAAGGCCAGTTTCCAAATGGTTGCCTTAATTAGTGGGCAAAGAGAGAAACACACAATACACTTTTACATAACAGAGGCTGCTGCCAAGCATTACTAAGGGTTTGCACTTGAATCCGAATGCCACAGGATAATTCTAAAGATGACCTGAGGGGAGAAAAATACCTTTGTATGTATAATAATAGGGAATAGTGGATGACGACCTTTCTGTATTAACACTTAGGTATAAAAGAAAAATTCTAGAAAACTGTAAGAAACTTTAAACCGAATTGTCCTGAACAAAGGGTACTATATGCATCTTTCAACACTAACACACGTGTGAATCCGATACTAGTGAGAGATAAAAAAATAAAATTAAAAATAAAAAAATAATAATAATAATAATTTGGAAAACTGTCACAGGATGTACTGTCAAAGAGGGCCAGGTAGTGATGGGAGGTTTAAATGAGAAACCAAAGAAACCATCAGAGATTATTAACCTACAAAGGCAACTGATGTATATACACAGCTTGTTGCAGAACTGCTGCATGTACGACTGTGGGTTTGGAATTTTCTCCCATTACTGTGCACTGAAGGCTTTTTAATACTGCACGTGAACCTAATAAATGTATTCATTCAGTGTGTGTGGAGATTCATTACTGTGCATTTTTTATCATGAGTAAGTAAATGTTACCATTCTGATGAATGGCAATACACGTTTTCATTGTGTCCAATCAAATAAATGTTATCAGGTGAACAAAACAAGTGTGGTCTGTGTGTCTAGTTAGTAAGTCCCTCCAGGATTTTGCGATCAAGCAAATGCCGCAATATTCGGAGGAGCTTGCAATTTTTCTAAATTACTGCAGATTTTAAGCAGATTTAGGCCAAGATACATCACGTGATGTCATCTATACACACATTCCGCCAAAGCCTTCTTCTATTCATGTGCGTCGAAGATGAATACAGCTAAAAGGTCTCATTTACCAACAAACATCAATGGGGAAGACCGTGCAAAACAATTTCGTGCAATTGCAATTTCGCCAATTCAATTTCCATCACAAAATGTGAAAAAATTACGGACCATGAAATCCTGTACGGACTAGTTTGGAAAAAAAAAAAAAAAGATTTTATTAATGTGGTGGTAAATGGTAAATGGTCTGCTTATATAGTGCTTTTATCCAAAGCATTTTACACTGTGTCATATTCACCAATTCACACACTCACACACCAATGGTAACAGAGCTGCCATGCAAGGCGCTAACTTGCCATCGGGAGTAATGGTGCTGCCATCGCTTTAATAGGAACTCCACAACAGTGCCCAGTCATCATGAACAGAAAACACGGGTTGTTTTACATGGCCAACAGACGAATATTCACTTTTGTTTCAGGTTTGCCGCAGTCCCAAACACAACAGGCTTATAAAGTCTAGATCGTCCCTTGGGTATTAAAATACGCCAACTGACCATAATGCATATCTATAGCTTCTCCTATCAGGAAAGTACAATAAGAGTCCTTTCAATGATTGATTCACCAATGATTACATCATGGTATCCAGTGGCCACTCACACAAAAGGCATTTGACCTGGGGGATGTCATGAAAACAGGAATATGCTGTTGGAGTTGCTCTTTACTCTGAAACACAACTGAAATACCACAGCAGCATTAGATGGCACCGTGCAAGTCCGCGTAGTCACTGAGAAAATCTACGGCACGTGTGGGGTAGTTTTGGAAATTTTCTCCAGGCTCACAGATCTTTTTCACATTACTAACAGGCGCCAAAGTAATCTTCTCATTTCTCTCTCTTTCCTTCACACACACCACCACCATTACACATGCCATTCCATGGCCCACTTCCCATAACTACTGCCTTCTTCCAGCATGATGCAGATTGGCATCAATCACCTATCTGATTTTCAAGGAGGCCTGTTTCCTATCTAGATACCAACAGAACATGGTCCAGCCCATTACATTTTTATTGAAAGACACACTCCAAGTGTTTGCAGGAGGACTGCTGTGGATATTAAACCATTAGTCAGTCGCATACCAAATACACCTCTTTTATCTAGGTTACGTGTAAGACTCAGATAAGAGGCGACTACAAATGGTGCTTAGTGATGCTTGAACAGCCTCCCCCTGGACTAAGAGATAAGAAAATGGAATCATAATGGGGTCAAAAGGGACTAGACAAGAGTGGAATGACCACGGCACTGGAAAGGGTGTGTGTGTGTGTGTGCACGCATGTGTTCACGTGTGTGTATGTGAAAGGGTGGAAGATCTTTAGTTCAGAGAATTGCTGGCGTCTCCTCACACACAAACACGCTCTCTTTGAATCCTGCTGATAAGACACCCACCCATCAGTCTCTGGAACTTTGTGAATGTCCTGTCGAGGGGTGTGTGAAGCAGATTCCTGCTACACCATATTCAGCAGGGATAAACAGTAAAAGAACAAACACGCAAACACACACAACGGGAACTGGGCCAGGGATGCAAGGCCATGCCAGGCTGGGAGATGAATGAGGAAGGCACGAGCGACGGATGTGCAGCGGCAGACAATCCTGGGAAAAAGCTATCGCTTCTGCTCTTATCTCTCTGAGGAATGTCAGATAGTTATCCTGGAGCAGAAATATGCTACAGCACTTCCACTACATCAATGACACTAAGTGGGTGTGTGAAAAAGTTGTTTCAATACTTACGCCAGATTTAGTTAACACAGTAAAGTGCACCAAGATAAAAATAGCACCATAATGTCCTTCTGCAAAGACCTAGAGTAAAATAAAGTCTGTTTACCCATCCACTAGCTCCCAACTAGTGTAAGTGTAAACAGACTTTATTTTACCTGAAATCTTTGCAGGACATTGTAACCACAAACACTTTATCTTACTTTGTGTTATACTTCACTCACAGTCTAACTGTACAATTTTTCATTTGGCTTTTGTTTTTACTATCCATGGTTTCGGCGTCTGCTGGGGGGCTTGGAACCTGTCCCCTGCGGATACAGGGGTCCTAATTTATATACAGGGTGTCCCAAATTTACATTTATTCATTTAGCAGACGTTTTTATTCAAATGTCTCCAAACACAGGGGACTGTGTTTGTCAGCACAATGTCGGTCGTGCCTTCATCAGTGGATGTTCAGGGACGTCCACTTCTCGGTTTGTCTGCGACACTTCCAGTCTTTCTGAATTTTTTAAGCTTGGTAGCAGTGTCGGGTGTGAGGTTTTTGCCATGTTTCCTGTTAAAGTCCATCGCAACCTTGTGACAGCTTCCTGATACAACCCTGAGAATGTTTTCACTACGTTACTCTTCTGTCAAAGTGATTCTTAAAGGACACCTGAAAAAAAACAGGTGCATCTAAAAAAAAAAGTGAAAATTTGAATAAACCTTGATTTCCAAACGAAATGTCACATTTACTCTCATCCTCCTCATGATTGCGGTTGTGTGTACTGAACCAGAGATTAAGGAAACCTTTGCAGGTGTTTTGAGTTAATTAGATGATTAGAGCTCTCAGGTTGAATTTTCTGTATTATAAATTCTTTATTTGAATATTTTGAGATACTAGATTTTTGATTTCCATGAAGTGTAAGCCGTACTCATCAGGATTAAAGCAAAAAAAAAAAAAAAAAAAAAGGTTTGAAATAAAAAAATATTTACTTTTCCACAATATTGTAATTTTTTAAATATGCACTTGTATATATTAACAAAGTATGAAACTTTTGGGTCACCCTGACACCCTGTGTATACACATATGGCAGAAACAATGAGATTTAAATTATTTTAATTTATAGTTTAAATATCTAGCTACTCTCATACCCAATACTCCAGTAATACCAATGTAATACCAATGAACGTTTTGTCCCTAAATGTAGAAAATACCAAAACAGATGTCTGAACTTCGCCAAACATCACTGGAACTACAATTGGAATCACGTGTTGTGGTCAACCGAGACCAAAGTCAAATGTTTTTGGCCATGAACACCATTGGCATGTTTTTAAACGAAAATAAAATGAGGACTGTGGACTACACTTAATGTCCATTGTACAAATTGGTGGTGGATTATTGATGCTTTGGTCCAAGAATTCAAATGTAGATTGAGGACATCATGAATTTCACTAATCTTCCTACTAGCATTTTTTAATAAGACCAAAAATAAACAGGTTGATTCTGCCAAGAGGTAGGTGTGTGTGTGTGTGTGTGTGTGTGTGTGGTGTATATATATATATATATATATGAGAATAAAAAAAATGCATAGGTGTATAGATTTTTCCCCAATCAAAAGACCTCTAGGAGACCAATGACCATTTGAGTCTGTAGACTTTAATAAAAGCCAGTGATCTGACTCAAAGATGGTCTACATGCACGAAACTAATGCTATAAGATAACAAAACATATTATATTATTATCCTGAAATCAGTAAAGAATATAAAGAAGCATGAAATGTTTTTCATGGAAGGATGGTCCAAGATTCCAATACAAATACTATCCAATTCTGTGGGGTCCCAATAATTTCACAATGTGTTTAGAAGGAAAAATGCACCATTTTTGCCAATACTTTTGAGGTAGATTGAAGTACCACATAGTGGTGATATCCCCAGGCACCATTCACTTACAGAAACATTGGCAGTGGTGTGTAACTACATGTGAACTCAATTACTCTGTCAAACTTGAGTAATCAGTGAATTGAGATAAAGAAATGCTGTACATGTTTTGTGGACACACTTCCTTCTCCATTCAGGCTTTTCAGAGGTAACTCATCCTTGATGGGATAGTGTAGAGCAAGACCTTGGAGAGAAGACTTTACAGCTAAAAATATAACCAGTAAAGCTTTTGCAACACGCCGTTAGCAGCCGATAACCATATTTATAATGACACTGTCGAGAAACAGACATTAAGTGGCTTTGTGAACTGTGAATTTATGGAATGAGGAAAACCCGGTGAGAAAAACAATCCGGCATGCCACAACGAGCAAAGATGCGGCAGGCATCTGGTTTGAGATATGACCCTGTTTGCTTTGGCTGGAATCCTCGCTGGACATTTTACGCAAAGCATGGACTTTCCAAGCTCTGCCAGTTCACCAGATCATCAGTGCTTTTCTCTTGTATTTATGCATGTTGTGAGGGAACAGCTCTTTGCAAGACTTTGTCATAACTACATATATCTTTATCTAATTTTTGGAAAGACAAAGGTCTACCTGATTTGGAATATCAGGATGTTAGGAAATAGTTGGAATGCCTATTTCCTTCTGCAGGCTATCTGATGAGAGAGAAAGCCCAGTGCTACATAATATTCTCAAAGGAGCAATGCTTCATCCAGCACTCTAGCCGTTATCCTCCATGATTAACTGTGCTTGGGTGATTAGTCAAGTATGTAGGCTTTGCACAACACAATTTGCTTCACAAGGCAGTATTGTATGCTGGTATGCAACTTTTATTGCTTCTTGAATACTTCTTCGTTCCTCAGTTTGACAAAGTATGCCCTGTACAAACATTTCCACGCAATCAAATCACATTTGATTTGTGAATGTGTGTTTTGGAACGTGTTCACCATAGTCTACATTTGTTCTGAATGCCAGATAACCACAAGCAAGTGTGGCAAAGTGTGTGTATGTGCTATTGCATGTGTGGCTGCACATGCAGAGATTAAAGAGGATTGTTGTTATTTGGCAGGATCAGTGTTTAGGCATTGCAAGGAAGGGAGTTGACACCAAGAGCCGAAACAATGGACTTGCGCACTGCACAATGGAGCACGTCCGTCTGTGCAGGCGAGGAGACAGATATGAAAATTCTTAATCCAGCTGTGCTCCGACAACGCCTTAGACATGTTTAGTAAAAAGAATGAAGGTCAAATCTAATGAAGCACACATGTGACACATCAGCACTGATGACTGTGAAGCACATCTGTTATAAATACATTGCTCATGGTCACACTTCTCATTTTGCTACTGGTAGTTCTGACTAAGTGACTAAACAGTCTGGTTACAATTCCTTGCTTACAAAAGGTCTGGACAAGCAAGTAATATGACTGAATGGTTAAAACAATTTAGTGTTAATGATTAGTATATGGTAATAAATAATAAATGTTTCAGAGGAGTTTGATCACTTGATTAACATTATCATTAACCCTTTTTTCTAGTGCCATAGACTCTGAACATGGTGAGAACAAACACATACAGCTTTGTTAATTCATTCTTAAACATTATGATTTTGTCATTTACTTTTTAGTAAACAGACAACACAGGTAACAAATTTTTGTTTAGCAGTAAACCGGCCAACGTGAAGTAACAACATGATGCCACATGCATTATGGAAGAAAATAATATAAAATACACTATATAGTGGGAAAAAAGAAATAGTATACTATTAGTATATAGTGTATAATATGCCATTCTTACTGCAAAACAATCAATGTACAGGACATGTAGTCAGTTTGTCAAATCAGGCTAGATATAAATAAAATGGTGAGAATCCATGAAGACTTACATTACCCCGTTTCTGGTCTAACATCTCAATTATATAGCTAATCTCTGGTCTGATGAACTGCCTTCAGGTAAATAATTGACAAACTTTGTGATTGGATAAACCGTAACATCTGCTACAGAAGCCACGAAAGGTTCGTGTTTAGAAAACAAGAGTCTGTAAATTATAGGCCGTTTTTTCATACGTTGATGGACTCTGATACAGTATCCCCCCCTTAAATACTCAGGTCAGTCTGCTGAAATACTTGCTGGGTCTGCATGTGGACCGCGGTCCACTAGTTCATGACCCCAGGATTGGAGACTTGTTTTGTGTTAACAACAGTACATTCCTGCTCCCACTAAAACACAGCTGGCTGCAGGTTCGTGCTAATCTTTGTCATTATAAACTGCACAACATACTGTAAATAAAGAGTTCTTCAGTTGAACTATTTGATCTGTACATATTCCCATTTAAATACATTGCATTCCTTAGGGAGAGTGTTAGCAACTGGTGATTTAGGGTAAAGTAACTGCACAAATTGAGAAGTTATGGCCATCATCCTGGCGCCCTCTATTGAGGGAAGAGTAAAAGTCCTCAAAAGTTAAAGCCTGATTTTTCATAAATGGCAAATTCAAAATGTACATCATCTAAAAAGTCACAATCCGAAAGAATAGGCCACACAATTTTGACCCGAATGTGTGTCTGGAAACCGAGCCTAGAAAATTTGTTATAATAAATCTGTCTGAATTTGAAAACAGATGGTATTTATTACAAACAATTTCCCAAACATTCCTTAAATTAAAGCAGTTGAAACGCCACGGCACTAAAGGTTAAATCCTGATAGTATCCATTCTTGGTCAGCCCTTCATTCCGATGTCACTTAAATATCTGCGCAACTCATTATGTCTTTAAAATAATGCTGCAAATCAAAAATGTTTCACTTTCTGCTTGAAAGACAGCGTCAATGGCTAAGCTGCCAAATTCCTCAACATTGTTTGTTGGGGCTCACGGCTGTGGTAGCCTGGGTTACCAAATACCATTCGGAAAAGTGTTGGACTAAAGCCTAGCTAAACATACTTCCAGCACTTGGTAATCTTAGGAAATGAAGACTGAAGCAACAAAAAAAAAAAAAAGAAAAAAAAGGGGGGGGGTTGGGGGGTCGGAGACGCACACATTCCACCAGATCCATCAGATCTGGGATAATTTTACCCCCTTTCACTTCTCCTCATTATCGCTAAAGTAGAGTTTCTCATAAAATGCCCATCGTGCATCACTGCTTCAATAAAATATGACTCTTTACCATGTGCATCACATCAGTAATGGCCTTTCTGGCCACGATGCACATGCACAATCCCACACGGATGCCATTAACATACCCTAAATGATCTCATGATGTATGGTATTGTTTGGGGCAACAAGACAGCTCTGGCATGGCTACTACATTCTTATGGTGAAGCTCGGTTTAATGACTAAGATTACATAGTTTGGCAGAACTGATGATGGGCAGAAAGGACATTAAACAGAGGTGAGGGTCTGTGACGTGCACTATTGACATGTGATGCACAAATGTGTTACATAGTTTACTTCCCCGAGGGACTTGTTTCAGTTTTACAACAGTGCATGCCTGCATTGCAAGTATTAAATGTCTTTCAAAGGAAAGTGAGGCCTGCAAATGCATGTTCAACTTTAGGCATAAATATTATAGAGTACACCGTTTAATGCCTGATCCAACCATATTATATCTCTTGACTGATTCTGAGGTCTTGAAAAGGTCATGAAAAGTGCAAAAAAACAAAACATAAAATTTAAATGTGCATTAATTAGAAAAAGGTCTACAAATGACCTTAGTATCTTATTTTGACAACAGAATGTCCATAGCGTTTCCAAAATGCCTTTAGATTTGAAAAGAAATGGTTTGCACTTCGTACTTTTGGCAGGTGTTTTGGCCACCGGCAACATTTTTAATACATTCTCTTATTTTCAGGGAAAGTGCTTTAACTTGCCTTCTGTGCTTTTTCCAAGGACAAAATGTAATTAACGGCTACAGATATTTTATATCTAGTAGCTAGCTGACCTCTAATGGTGTAACCGTTAACAATGGTCACCCAGTGGTGAACTGTTCTGATTAATTTAAGAGAATATATTTGTCCAATAGATTGCTTATAGGAAATCAAAGAGAACATATTGAGTATGTTCAGTAAATAAAAGCCTTTATTTTGCACTTTTCTTCATTGATGGTGGACCACTAGTAACCCACAAGCTGCACAATGAACAGTTACAGTAACTGTAAATTGCTGTTTTTGCTTTGTTCAGTACTCCGTGTTTCTCAGAACAACTGAGACAGCAGCATGTGCAAGTGTGTGTATTTGTTATCAGCCGGACGTCTCCGCTTTACAGCACTGCCCGATGATGCTGCCCCTGAGAACACATGTAATAGTTTGTGTGCAGACCTGGTTTCTCCCAAAAGCACACAGTGACATGGAGGATGAATCATCCACATAAACACATCTACTCCTATAAACACACTGTCAAAACAAGCTCATTTAAATCACTCCAAACAGCCTCTTCACTAAATAAGAAAATGTACAAAATGTTTCACATAAACTTGTCAGTCGTATATAAATATGATAGATAGAGAGAGAGAGCGAGAGAGAAAATGATAAAAAGTGAACAAAGAAAGGGATAAAGGCATGGAAATCCATCACTCTAAAGTTCTAAACAATAAAAGGACAGACTACAGTAAGGATACAAAACCTGGTGAATCAGTGGTCAGAGGTTAAAGGTCATTATGGAGGTCCATGTCCAGGTCATTCACTAGTGCAATAGCTACAGAGGTACGGTCAGCCTCAGTGCTGTGTGTGTGACTGCGCAAGTTACCAAACACTCAGCGGTCATAGTGCGGTCCCAATCGATTTGGCTATTTTTGCAGTAATTATATTTACTGACCAAGATTTTCACCTCCATGCCACTGAATACAAATAAACTTCCTTAGCTGAATCTTAAAAGGCACTTTGTGGGTGTGTGTATTCTGTCTGTCTGTGTGGAGTCAATGTGGGTTGCGGGGGCTGCTGTCTTTGGCTAGGTACTTGCGAACAGTTTTGGCATTCTCCTGCCTCATGCTATGGATGTGGAAGTCCAGTCGTTGCAGCAGCTCTTGAGAACGCTGTGTCTCTTCCTCCACAAAATGAGAAGTCACAGAGCCTGCTGGAGAACCAACACAATGCTCCTGCACACCACAGAAAGAGAGAGAAAGAATGACCAAATCTTCCTTAGTCAAATGTGCATAAATGTTTGTGTGTAAGCCTTTAGCTCAGTAGCAGAGCATCATTGTCTATGATTTACCAAAGGTAGGGTGTCCCCAGCAACACCCGAGCCCTGTGCTCCTTCATCTTCAGCGCTCAGCAGAGCCACTATCTTTTGGGTTTTACTTGCTGAGGATGATGAGGATCTGGAAGAGGACGCGGAGGGTGTTGGGGACATAGCAGGTCTGCTCTCCTGTGAGTGGCCATCGGGTCGGTGGGAGGAGGAGGAGGAGGATGACAGGTCTTCCAGTCGCTTGAGGAGTGTCTGGATCTGAAGCTCATAGTGCGATGAGCTCTCCTGCAAGCGACTCTGCATGGCCTTCAGCTCCTCCTCACACCTGTAACAGAACAACTGAAGGAATTGACACTAGTACACTCTGAACAGAGGACTGGAACCAGGCTACAGGCCGATATGTGGATAATTGGTTAGGTTATAAACGGCAATATCAAATAAGCATTAGTAACATTATTGTCTGCAGTAGAAGCAATCTGACTATTGGATTTTGGTTTGGTATTTATGGCTGTGTTGCATTTTTTTTTTTACCATTTAACATAAGAAGTAGGGTTTGTTGGGAGGAGCAGCACAGTGTTTTCAAAATACGTGCAGTTTGCCTTTCAGACAGCAGAGGGCCATGAAAATGACTTCATTAATATTAGAAATTCATTTATTTCAGTTATTCATTTTTAATTCTTCACCAATAATATGGAATCATAAAGCCTTCAATATACAGAATCATAAACACGCTGTGTTTCTTGTGAGTTATTAACTTGGAGAAAGTGAAAAAGTGCGGCTGGTGAGGGACATTTTTGTGGATATTCCACAGTACTGTTAAGAGTCAAACAGTAAAACATGTCATTCTTTAACCAGTAAACAATGTTAGTGGTGGTATAAGAGGAGTAAAACACTTCAGGATGTGCCATATTATCGGTCATTAAATATTCATCTATAACAGCACACCATGTTATATATGGGGCTGTGTACATTGTTGATAAAGGTGTAGCTGGTAAAGATCCACTGATGTAAACACAGGCTCAGAGCATATCTAAAGTTCCTTTCGTCTGGCTTTCTCTTCATACCAAAAGCAGCAGGTCAGGAAATTTTACTTGACAACTAGATTTAAAGATGATAATACAGGGGATATATACTGTGCATTATCTAAAAGTACCACAATTTTTTAAAAACAATAGCTTGATTATCTGTTTTGAGTTTATAGGTCTTTCACCTATTTGAGTAGCCAAGAGTCTGGTCTCATAAGACTAGAAAGAACTTGCTCAGATGAGCCCCACTGAGTAGGCAGATTTGCTTATAAGGACTGTTCTACCCTCTTCTGGTTGGTATCTGAATGATGAGAAACGCAATGCATCTCAAAGCTGGATTTAATATAGCATTTTCTGGATTAATTAATATTATAGACATAATAATAATAAAAAAAGAAAGTCAGCCATTGTTTAGAAATATGTTATACTTGTGCTACTAATAAGTGTGCACATTGGTTTGTGTTGAGTACCTGTCATGGGTGTGCACATTCTTGCTGTGGCTCTGCAGCAGTGCTCTCTCGTACTTGTCCTGCCAGGTCTGGTTGCTGGCCTCCATACGAGCACGGACCTCTGCTAGATCCTGCCTAAGCTGCTGGTTCTCTTGCTCCAGACTGTTGAGGGAGGATACATAGCTGTCCCTCAGACTCACCAGATCCCCATCTGTCCTCTGTGAGAGAGAGAGAGAGAGAGAGAGAGAGAGAGAGAGAACGAGAATGAGAAGAGGATGAACAAGTCTTAGAGACAAGATAACAGTAACGAGATAAACAGCATTATTTTGATTTCAGAGTTTCAGATGGTAGTATGTACCTTCGGGGAGCGTGACTCAACTCTCTCCAGCAGGTCATTCAGGTGCTGATTCTCTAGCTTTAGAGTTTCCAATTGTACTTGCGTCATCTGCAACAGGCATTGAAGGTGTCTCAGTTTTTGGATGACTTTAATCAGAGCTTTTTTATGTGAAAGGGCTGTACCTTGAGTTCTGCTGCTCGCCGTTCTGCCCGCTCCACCTCGGCCCGCAACTGGCGCTCTGCACTGGAGGCGGAGCCTGTAAGTGTGGCGATGGTGATGTCATGCTGGTGGAGTTCACTTGTGAGCTGTGACACCTCTTTCCTCATTGCCTCTACCTCAGCACAACGAGTCTGCTCAGCCTGCTGGAGCTCCTCACGTAGCTACACATGTAGTACAAAAATAAATCCTACGCACGATCGTAAAACAACAAAACATTAGCACTAATGAGAAATATCCAGCATCACACTGTTCTTTATTCACCCGCTTGACTTCAGTCACAGAGTGAGCATGCTCCTCTTCCAATTTTCTCCATTCTTGCACTCTTTTACTTGCTTCTGCTTTCTGCCTCCGCATGCTTTCAATCCTGTCAAAAAGCAGGAACTAGCAATAAAGCAACCTCTCAAATGGAACAACATTCACAAGGAACCCTACTGATTAGAAAAACACAAACAACTCGCTTTTCTCGGAGTCGGGTGACTTCGGCTTTCAAGTGTGCCTCACAGGTTTGAGAACAGTGAAGCTTGGTGATGACTTTCTCCAGTTCCTGTCTGATAGACACCAGGCCTGGAGAACTCCGAGAGGCCAGACACTCCTCCAGAGATCTGTAGTTATAAAAAGGACAATTATAATCGATGTATTGGCTATTACGACATATTTTTTTCCTCAATAAGCTTAAAGGAGAGTGTAACGAAAAGATCCTCGGAATGTGTTTGGTTGGCCATCATGGGTTTCATCCAAACTATGATATGTTGCCATTGTGTTGCCTTTGACATTATATAAATACATTTTTTAAATGGTAAATAAATTGCTTACTTATATAGCGCTTTTATCCAAAGTGCTTTACACGGTCTCATTCACACACACACACTCGCACACCAATGGTAGCAGAGCTGCCATGCAAGGTGCTAACTTGCCATCGGGAGCAACTTGGGGTTCTGTGTCTTGCCCAAGGACACTTCGGGCCGGGAATCGAACCACCAACCCTACGATTAGGGCACAACCCACTCTACCACCTGAGCCACAGCCGTCCAATTTTTTTTTAAACACTTCAAATATATATATATATATATTTTTTTTTTTTTTTTAATGCTGTATACCTGATGACCTGTTCCTTGGCCTGCAGCGCTAGGTTAAGGTGAGCCACCTCATTGCGCAGCTGCTGGTGCTGCAGGTCTGAGCTCCTCACAAATTGATCCTGAGCATCCAGTGTAGCTCTCAGCTCCTCCCGCTCCTCACTCAGTACCTAATCAGAAACGACCCATACAAAGCACTCTTCATTCTCCAACTGCTCATTTAATCTATTACTGAAGCAAGCAAGCAAACTAACTACGGGGTATTCTATCATACTAAAACTATTCTCACGTACCAACACCGTATTAGCAGCCATCACTAATCACTGTATATTAGCATAAGCTGCACCAATACCATGGTTTCCAAATGAGTTTTGCTACTGCAATTATTTATCTTCACAATTTCCCAAATGGTCTAATATTCACTATATATACTGATCAGCCAGAACATTAAAACCAATGAAAGTTGACAGGAATAATATTGATCATCTCATCACAGTGGCAATTGTCAAGGATATATTAGGCTCTGGGCAATGTTCTGCTGGGAACCCTTGGGTCCTGGCATTCATGTAGACACGTACCACCTGCCTAAACATTATTGCAGACCAAGTACACCACTTCATATCAACGGTATGCCCCGATGGCAGTATCCTCTTTCAGCAGGACAATGTGCCCTGCCACACTGCAAAAACTGTTCAGGAATGGTTTGAGAAATAGGACGACGAGTTTAAGGTGTTGACACGCCCGCCAAATTCCCCAGATCTAAATCCAATCGTCTGTGGGATGTGCTGGACAAACAAGTCCAAACCATGGAGGCCTCACCTATCAACTTACAGGACTTAAAGGATCTGCTGTTAACGTCTTGGTATCAGATACCAAAGCACACCTTCAGAGGTCTTGCGGAGTCCATGCCTTGACGGGTCAGAGCTGTTTTGGAAGCACAAGGAGGACCTACACGATAATAGGCCGGCGGTGGTTTTAATGTTATTGCTGATCAATGTATTTACACAGCAGTGTTTCCTCAAAGATATTTTGGTACCAGCTAACGTGTCTGGGAGTTATAATATTTACCAGGCAAACTAGAAAACAATCCAATCATCTCATTTCAGTGTTTATTTTGCATTGTAACATTTTGGACTATGCATATATATGCGATTGTGGGGGCGGGGCCGTGGCCGAGCATCAGCTGTGGATGGAATGGAGCCGGGTTAAACTGGCAAATGACGTGTGTGTTGGATTAAACCTAGTTTACTTGTGTGTGTGTGTGTTTGTGCTTTCAGTGCCTCCCATCATGAGCGAGCGAGCAAGCGAGAGGATCAAACAGTGTGTGCAACTGCAAATGTATTTTGTCTAACGTATGTCTGCTTCGTGTTTAGATTTTTACTGGACATTGTGTCTGATAGTTTTTGATTTTATAGTACATTTTGAATTTGTAATGGTCACAAACCGGTATTTACCGGCTAACAGAAACTCTGGTACACTACATAGTCGTGGTGAATGAAGATTTGTTTATTATCGACACTGGTAAAAATAGGAATTTGTATTAATAGTAATAAAAAGTGATGAACACTGGTGTACCCAGGTGGTATTATCAAGGTAGTAATGGATACCAATATTGGTGCATCTCTTGCATAATCCTTGAACCTGTCTGGCTCTACCTGGCCTGAAGCATGAGCTGCAGCACCGCAGCTGACCTGCAGTTCTCTGCGAGAGTCTCCCAGCTCGTCCTGCAAAAGCCGTAATCTCTCCAGCTCCAGCTCTTGTGCATGTAGGGAGTCTTGCGCCCATTGCAGTTGTGCCCGCAGGCGCTGCATCTCCCCCTGCTCCTGCAGCAGTGCCGTACCATGACACTGAGACTGGACAGAGAATGCACACATTCAACCAGGATTCAGTCACTATCATGTCATTCTTGTTGATAACTTAGAGGATCATTAATTGCTACATGTCTCTGAATATCTGACCACATGTAAGGTCATGAAAACTTGACAGCCTGGCTGAAGAATTTGCGTTTCCACTGAAAACAAAAATATTAGCGGTTAAATAGGAGACGAATATGCTGGGCAAGTGCTTTGTCCATTTTTAACTTCACCTGTATTTGAGTGAACTGCTCTGCCAGGGTCTTCCTCTGGGCCTCTAACGAAGCAACCTGCCTCTGATACTGCAACCGCTGCTGCTCCCACTCCGCTGAGCGCTGACGGAACTCCTGCAAAAACACACGCAGAACATCAAATGGAAAGATCTGGGAGAGGACGGTGGATATAAAGCTACTGTGCACAAGCAACCTGGTTTTCCTGGTGTGACCATACTTGAAAGTCATGCTGCACTTTATAAAACATGGTTATTATTTTAAAAATCTTTTTAGAGGAATTAATTACAGTGTGCAGGCTGCTCAAGTATGAGACCGGTCACAGCAGTGGTTCTGCTTAATCTTTTTATGAAAAAGGGTACATTTTTGAATATTTTTTTTTAGTTAACTGGTTTTAAAGAGATGACTGGCATGTGCTCTTGTACAATCAAATACAAGAGTCTCACATGGTCTAATCTGAACTATGTATAGGGATCTCCATTCAGGGTGTGCTACACCTCTCACCCAATGTTCCCAGAAAAGACTGCAGAGCCATTGTGATACTGACATGGATAAAGTGGTTACTGGTGATAAATGAAGAAATTACCCCTTCACTTTCTGATTATAATGATAAATCAAGTGAGAGCTTTGGCCACATTTCCTGTTTTGATGTTTTACCCATGGCCACATTCCAAAATCTAGTTGAAAGCCTTCCCAGAACCGTGGAGGTTATTATAACAGCAAAAGTGAAGTAAATCTGGAATGGGATGCTCAACATGTATATAGGAGTGTGATTAGTCAGGTGTCTGCACACTTTTGGCCATATACTGTATCTTGGTGGAATTTAAATTACAAATGCATTTCAAATAACTTAAGTTTACACTTCATCAGCCATCAATCTATAATTGTTAAAATTATAACATAAGATACCAAAAGGGAACATGTGCATGTTCCAGCCCGACTTGATGAATGTAAAGCACACGATCATTGCAAAAGACTGGGCAACGCTGATTGCATCCCCTAATTAAAGTAAAGGAATGAACAATGAAGTACCTCCAGCTTGCTGTTCAGGTGCAAAACCTCACTCTTGTCCTCCTCTCGGCTTCGAGCTCCCTCTCGCACCTCCTTCAGCTGTTTGCGCTGAAGTTTCTCATAGCTGCGCTTCAACTTGGACAACTACAAAAAGTATCAAGTTACCAAGTGTTGAACAAGTGTCTATAACGTTTGTACCGGCCTAAAAGACAATTCCTGTTGTGTTTCTTTTGCTCAAGTAATAAACACATCTCCAACTTGATCTGAATTGAGGAGTTGTATAGCATATACTGCAGACGAATACTTATGTTGTAGATTTATACTGCATACAATGCCCTATTCTGTTTCAGCAAAGTATAGCACTTACACAAATATGCAGCTACGACAAGTATAAATACTCTAAACACACATTCGTGGCAGGTGTTTGGATGCTGTTTTTGGACACTCTTCGAATCAGTACAGACAAATTATGATCTAAAGTATGATTTGGACAAATCGAATTCATGAGCTAGTTCACTGAGCAATTCAAATCTTCAATGTGCTTACTAGAGGCCGACCGATTAATCGATTTTTCTGATCGTTTTTCCTGGTTGGGACCACAGCAGGGGCGGCTGAGAAGGGTCATCTGTCATTATAAAGTACGAGAGGTGAGATAAACCTCTAGAGGTGAAATAAAAAATATCACTGACAAATTTTGTTGTTAATTAAAGTGTTTTTTGATTCATATTGGATCTCTCTCTTTGTTATTTGGAGTGTTACATTTTGGTTCAGTTTGGATGTACATCTATTTACTTCAATATTTATTAATAGTTAATATAAATTCATATTTACTTAAAAAAAGTACAGCACATTTTCATGGTACAGTCAGTACGGTTTATTTTTGTTCAGCAAAATTTTACTTTGAGTGTTATGGTTTCATTCAGTATCAATTTTAAAAACAATCAGTTGATTATTCTGTAATCGGCAGGTGCTGCCCAACTTAGTTATCGGTATCTGTTAAAAATCCACTATCAGTCTAAAACATTTCCATATAAATCAGACCATCAAAATTTTACAATACAGTCTGCAGTGCACACTGGAGTCCTTGGCCCAGTGAGAGAATTTGCTGCTTCTCCCCGTTTGTAGATTGTACATGAACGAAGATGAATTTTCCACTAAATCAATTGTATGCTAGGTCCACTTTATTAGGAACACCTACCCCCCTGCATTATTTATGCAATTATCCAATTAGCAAATCATGTTGCAGCAACACAATGCAGAAAATCAAGAAGGAAAAGACACAGAGCTTCATTAATTTTCAATTCACACATCAGATTGTGGGAAAATGGTTTTGATGCCAGATGGGCTGATTTGAGTATTTCAGAAACTTCTGATCTCCTGTTATTCTCATGCACAACAATCTCTAGAGTTTACACAGAATGGTGTGAAAAACAAAAAAACTCACTGCAGCAGTTCATTGGACATAAATGCCTTGTTAATGGTCTGCTTTGTGCTGACGAGGAAGACGCAGTATCTCAAATAACCACTCTTTATAACCGTGGGGAGGAGAAAAGCATCCCAGAATGCACAGCAGGTTGAAACTCAAGGCAGGTGGACTACAACAAGCAGAAGATCTCAAGACTGTTGCCAACAACCGTCATTTTCAAAGGTCACCGAGATCCCATTACATCCCATTCTGATGCTTGATATGAACATCATGAAGCTCTTCATTTGTATATTCATAGTGTTATTAAGCAATTGAATAACTGTATAAATGAGTAGGTGTACATGTGTTCCTATTAAAGTGGCCAGTAAGTCTATGTAGATGCTGAGTCTCAACAGCTAGCCTCAGTTTAACATTCATTGAGGGATGTGATTTTGAAATGGCTTACCTCTTCTTTCACACGCTGCAGCTGCCCTTCATACTTTGTGACCAGTTCCTGTTTCCCAGCCTGCATCTCATCGAGCTGCTTCCCAAGCACTTGGACCTGAAGTGTGGTTGAAGGGCATCGTAAAGCAAAGGAATAAGGTATGATTACAGAAAGAATTACCCTATGAAACAAGCATGTTAGCTTCAGCATAACCTTTATAAATGTGGTATGAGCTTTATGTCTTTAATTATTAATTCCACTTACTCACGTAACGCTGTTAATATTTTTATAATAATATAATAATTAGACTCCACTGCTAATGACTGAAGCCTGCATTGTATCATGCATGTGTATGTGGCATCCCAATACTCACAGAATTTATTTATTAATGCCTACAAGGAAAAAAAAGAATGACCCCGCACAATAAATAAACAATAAGACAACAATCAATACTAACAGATTTCAATGCTGATGACACACAACCTCACTTCGGGTTATTTTGCAGATTAGTGGTATTACTCATGTTTGAACTAAGGCAGGTGAATATTCAGGGCCAGTTGAAGTTCTAACCTCGAGAGCTTGATAATTATTATTATTATTTTTTTAAAACTGATGTTCCCATCACACGGTTATCATAAGCACAGACACGGTGATAGAATTAGGAACTAAACCCTGCTGGCCATGCAGGTAAGAGCTTTTAATGTCAGGTAGCCACGTGCTGTGGAGATTCACCTGCATTAACCCCTTCTCCACTACCAGACTTAACTGCTGGAAGCCAGAGTCTTGCAGCTGCAGCAACGAGACAACAGCCTCTCTCACTCTGAGCATCTGCCGGGGTAAAGGCAGAGCGTCAGGCCAAGACACAGTCTGACAGACCAAGGTTTAGGAGTATAATAAACCCCAAAGCCAAATTTCTACAGGGGTTATCCGGTGCAACATTGCACACCTGGGTAAAAAATTGCAATATATCTACAGGAAATAAATCAGCCAGTCACTACTTACTCTCATTTAAACACTCCGAGTCCTGTACATAATTTAAAGGAACACTCCACCCTGTATATATTTATATTAAAATATTTGTTACGTGTTTTGTTACTTGGGTATTGGTACTTTTGTCACTCTGGTATTTGTTGGTTGTTGCTGTATTTTCATTATTGTTTGTCTACCCCATAGGGCTGGGTGACAATCTCAGACAGCAAATGCTGGATTCACAGTTCTTAAATGCAATGTAGCTATACGGCACAGCTGCACAGAGTTACTGCAGAATCTCGACTCATCTACAAGACAATGCTGATGGTGGTTTTAGCATGAAATTTCAAGTTTTGGACCCTGAGCTCTCTGAACAAATTGTGTAGAAGAAGAGGTGAGAGATAAAGCGAGGAGGTAAATCCCACCGGCACCAACACCACAATCATCACCAGACAGCTGAAACGCATTGTGAAAAAAGTGAAAGTAGACCAACATGTCAATGGAAGAATTTTTAACAAAAAAAATGTCAACTCATAATTTCATTACAAAAATAAGTATCGGGTGCCATTAAAGACAAGCTCTTAATTATGACCATAGATATGTAAACCATTAAGGGTGGATTTTTCCTTTAATCGGTATGTTCCTCTTATATCTGCATTAGCAAGCCACTACATGTTGGGTTCGGTAACTCATTCAGCACCTCCAAGTTCCTCTTGTCCAGCAGATCTCTAGCTGACTGGAGCTCGTCCTGACCATTACGTAGTCGCATCTCCAAGGCTCGTACCTCCGTCTCCCACTCGCTGCGCTTGTGATTCACCATGATGTCGATCTGCTTCATGAGCTCCTGGAGTTCAGGCTCACAGGATGTCAGGACAGAGCTGAGGATAACACAAAAACAATCAGCTCACACGTACGATCTCGTGACTGACGTACGAGGCTGATTCACAAAACAGCTTGGATGTAAGGGGCTTACATATCTGTTAGATACCTGACATCATGAGCACGAAGAGATCCCAAAAACGCGTCCATTTGGAGGTCAGAGATATTCTGAAGACATCCTCATGAGAACCTTGAGTTATGCATATGAAACCATGATCATCATCATCTCGAAGAGATTCACACTTGTTCCTCAAGAAGAAGAAGTAGAAGAAGAAGAGATCTAAACTGGCTGTGAATACATTCACAGGTGATGACGAAAACAAAAAGACACGGACAGGAAGTTAACAAGAACACGGATATAATACGAACAGGTACTAAACTGTGAAATGATGTAATGATATAAATGACACTACTTAACGCACGAGGTGTAATATTAGCCCCATACAAGCCATTAAAGAACGGACGTTAGCTACAAAAGTTTAGCAAGCTTCTTACGCAAATACTTTACAAAATTTAAATGAATAAGTTATAGGTGAGATGTAGCAACAGTCATGCAAAAAAAAAGAAAAAGAAAAGGTTAACGACTTACATTTACAGCCATGTTTAAAGAAAGTCAGGTTGGACTTCAGCTTTGTCTCAGCGCGAGGACCGCTCGAGTTGAGCAGCAGCTGTAGACTACAGTTATGCGCAAAGCACTGTGGGTAATCTGTGTTCTATTCTTAGCTTAGCTTATCTTAGCTTAGCCGTCCAAAACAGCTGTCGTTAGTCTTGAGATCAGTTGAGCTCGAAGGTTTTCAGGCAGTCAACACATTAGTTAAGTTTAGTTTAACAGAGCCTGTGTGTGAGTTTACACAAACAGACGGCAGAGTTGAGTACACAGAAACATAAACAATATGTTCAGTACGACATGGAGACCATGTTGGTATGGTCACATAGACTGAAATCAACACGTTACACACGCGGCTCGTTGGTCTAGGGGTATGATTCTCGCTTCGGGTGCGAGAGGTCCCGGGTTCAAATCCCGGACGAGCCCAGTTATTTTGCATGCATGTCGACAAGACTGCAGTGTGAGACTGGGTGGTGTTTGATGAAGGCAGCAGTGATTTCGTGTGGGGTTTTAATATAGAAACAGTGTGTAGCTCTGAGAGAATAACGGTCCGTGCATCACAGACTAGTACACGGTTTTTGTTTGATTCATTCGAACATTTGGAAATTCTACCAAACTGATTCTCCCTCTAAGAATGTCATGATTTGGTCCATGTGAAACAATCTGTGTTTATTTTACGGAAATGCAGCTGAAAAGTAAAAACGTTCCTGGTTTGTTTGTTTGATTGTTTACTGTTTATATAAAAAGATCAGACACAAATCAGTATGTGCTCTAGAGAAATACAGTCTGGCTGATGAAAATGAAAACATTCTCAGCTCTTCTTTTTCTCTCTCCAGCCGCCATGCTGTTCTCCTTTACCCCCAGCAAAGTGCTGAAAAAATACTATAGAAACCCTCGTAGAATTTGTAATGGTTATAATGGGAATTGTATTGGTTTTAATGGAAACTGTAATGCTCCCTGTGGAGGTCTGCTGGTCATTTGTTGCCTTCTATTCTGGGCCAGATTATCCAATGGGCATTATGGGTATGGGTCCAGGGGCCCATGAGCACTTGGGGCCCAAGGGAGGGGAAGAAATTATTATTATTATTATTTTCTACATTGCTGAAAACAGAGGTCATGATGTCAGATCGGAAAGGCATTTATTTTCAGTAAAAATGAAGAAAATGTTTGAAAAGTGGAAATAAAGTGCCTAACGACTGTTTAATAATAAAGTGTTTATCGGTTAGGCGTAGGTATATGGAGGGCTTTATTGTCCCAATATTGTAACAGACATTTAATAATTTTAATAAATATAGTCATTTACACTATGTTATTACTGCATCCTGTTCATGTACAACAATACTGGGGTACAAATAGTATCTGCCACTATTTACAGTGGTGTGAAAAAGTGTTTGCCCCCTTCCTCATTCCCTGTTCCTTTGCATGTTTGTCACACTTAAGTGTTTCGGAACATCAAACCAATTTAAACAATAGTCAAGGACAACACAAGTAAACACAAAATGCAATTTGTAAATGAAGGTGTTTATTATTAAAGGTGAAAAAAAATCCAAACCATCATGGCCCTGTGTGAAAAAGTGATTGCCCCCTAAACCTAATAACTGGTTGGGCCACCCTTAGCAGCAACAACTGCAACCAAGCGTTTGCGATAACGTGCAATGAGGCTTTTACAGCGTCCTGGAGGAATTTTGGCCCACTCATCTTTGCAGAATTGTCCTAATTCAGTTACATTAGAGGGTTTTCGAGCATGAACGGCCTTTTTAAGGTCATACCACAACATCTCAATAGGATTCAGGTCAGGACTTTGGCTAGGCCACTCCAAAGTCTTCATTTTGTTTTTCTTCAGCCATTCGGTGGTGGACTTGCTGGTGTGTTTAGGATCATTGTCCTGCTGCAGAACCCAAGTTCGTTTCAGCTTGAGTACATGAACAGATGGTCGGACATTCTCCTTCAGGATCTCTTGGTAGACAGCAGAATTCATAGTTCCTTTTATCACAGCAAGTCTTCCAGGTCCTGAAGCAGCAAAACAGCCCCAGACCATCACACTACCACCACCATATTTTACTGTTGGTATAATGTTCTTTTTATGAAATGCAGTGTTCCTTCTACGCCTAGATATACTTGGACACACACCTTCCAAAGAGTTCCACTTTTGTCTCATCGGTCCACTGAATGTTGTCCCAAAAGTCTTGGGGATCATCAAGATGTGTTGTGGAGAAAGTGAGACGAGCTTTGATGTTCTTTTTGCTCAGCAGTGGTTTTCTCCTTGGAACTCTGCCATGCAGGCCATTTTTGCCCAGTCTTTTCCTGATGGTGGAGGCATGAACGCTGACCTTACCTGAGGCAAGTGAGGCCTGCAGTTCTTTGCACGTTGTTGTGGGGTCTTTTGTGACCTCCTGGATGAGTCGTCGCCACTCCTGGGAAGGTTCACCACTGTTCCATGTCTTTGCCATTTGTGGATAATGGCTCTCACTGTGGTTCGCTGGATTCCCAAAGCTTTGGAAATGGCTTTATAACCCTTTCCAGACTGATAGATCTCAATTACTTTCTTTCTCAATTGTTCCTGAATTTCTTTGGGTCTCGGCATGATGTGTAGCTTTTAAGGATCTTCTGGTGGACCTTACTGTGTCAAGCAGCTCCTATTTAAGTGATGCCTTGATTGTGAACAGGTGTGGAAATAATCAGGCCTGGGTGTGGCTAGAGAAATTGAACTCAGGTGTGGACAACCACAGTTATAGTATGGGGGGCAATCACTTTTTCACACAGGGCCATGATGGTTTGGATTTTTTTTCACCTTTAATAATAAACAGCTTCATTTACAAATTGCATTTTGTGTTTACTTGTGTTGACCTTGACTATTGTTTAAATTGGTTTGATGTTCCGAAACACTTAAGTGTGACAAACATGCAAAGGAACAGGAAATGAGGAAGGGGGCAAACACTTTTTCACACCACTGTATCATTATGAACAGCATCTAACAACTATTTGCACTTGTTGCGAAGAACTGCTACTTTTATATAGCCTAGCTAGTGTAAGTAGAATATATTGCTATTTATTTTCACTACTGTATTTTTTTCATACCAAAAATATTTGCTATACAACATATAGGTTGCTTTATTGGAGTTATAAGTAATAAAACAAATTTGCCAAGCAAACAGTAGATTACATCAGTGCATCACACACACAATTTCCTGTAACAGTGTCTTGTTCCTTTGTCTATATTCACTGGATGCTTTTTTAACAGTTACATATTTGTTCTGTTTTGTTTCTTTTTGTTCTCCATTACAGTGATCCACCACTGACTAATTGTGACCCCAATACTCAAACTCTGATATATAACAGGTTTGGGTGAAACTTTTACTCATTCTCCCTGAAGGCTGCCAAAGAGAAGGCATCTTATGGTGCATGTTCCTTGTTCATTTTTTGGTTTAAATCAATTCAATTGAACAATGCCTGATTATGTGTTTATTTTGTTTGTTTTTAAGCCTATTCAGAGTTCACTCCAATTTACTGGCTGGTCCTCCATTTTTAACTTAAAATTTAAGTAAAACACACAATTATTGTTACTCTTAAGGGCCACTGATCCATTGATACTTGTTTGCAATTTAGACAATATAGCTGGATGGACTTGGATGCATAGTTTAATTAAAAACAACAACAACAACAACAACAACAATAGATAAATACATATAGCATGTTATTAAAAAAAAGAGAGGAAAACACTTTCTTCTTTAAGTAAATTTTTTAAAACTATAATTTTGAAATTTTTTGTACCTTAATACGGCGCCTTATCCTAGGAGATACAAATCATAAAAAACATAAAATATACATCAAACATTTTCTTTTTACATTTCTTTTTAACTTTTTACAGTTAAAAAGTAACATGAAACTATTACTTTTCATTTTCCATTCCTGTCTGTTTAAGGGTTAATAAAAACACTACATACATAAAAAAAAAGTTACTATTATGTTTTTAAGAATGATATGCGACCTACATAAGTTAACCTTGCAGCTGTTTAATTACTACAGCTTGTGAAAGACCACTACAACCACTACATCTCAAACAGATTAACCCAAGGAATTTATAGACCAAAGCAACCTGATTTTCATTGGGTTCATTCAGTATGTAAAAAACCCAATACTCCTAATAAACAGGAATATACATTTTCTTACTTAATCTTACTGAATATTGGTCTGTTTTCTTCAAAAATGTCACATGACTAGAACGCTCAGTTGTCTTTTCAACAAGACCAAGTAAACAAAGCTGCATAAGCAGTCATGTAAAACAGATTGAGTAGTTTGCTCCAAATACATTGCTTTCATAAATTTAAATTAGCAAATCAACTGTGATGTTTTAAAATAGTAATCTTACCGCTTAGACTTACACAATTACTGAACATGAATGAATAACTGAATAAATTACAAGTAAAGACATTTTAAAGTCATTTGATATTGGTTGCTGAATAGTTTTAGCTCACAGTAGGATTGAAAATACCATTTCCGTATAGGAAGTCACACTCACAAGGCCATTAACTTGTTCCAGGTCAAGAGAATAAGCAATGGTATGCAAACAGGGGAAGAAAAACAAGCTTTTTCATTTGTACAATTTTACATAAGACATAAGGAGAAAGAATAATAAGGTAAATTCACAGTGTTTATTAAAGCAACATACACACATACAAAAAGCAAAATATTACAGGATTTGTTGCGCTCCTTGGTACAGATGCTCATGCAGAACATGAGCTTCCACAGTTATCGGTTGTAAGGATGCATTGAAGCCGACTTGATATTTGTCTTAATGCTGCTTGGCATTTTCCCTGAGAAATCAAAACAGAGCAGTATTAGTAACTGTGTGTGTGTGTGTGTGTGTGTATTGGACACAAGTTTCATACCAGGCTGGCCAGGCTGCTGTTGTGCCACAGATGCGCCGATGCCCGCCTGATGTCCAGAAGCCCCAGCGATGGTCACCTGCTGCAGTGTGGGCCCCCCCGTCATCATGGTTTGTCCCGGATGTCCAGGAGCCGAAGCAGGCGGTCTGCACTTGGACAAGCCTTTCCCAAAGCCAACTGCTGCCACCAGAGCGGTGGTGTCAGTTGGGTTAAACCACTGTTTATTCTGGCGCATTGCTGAGGCACATGGAGACAGAGAGAGATACACACTAGTTACCCACTGAGATACATAACCAACTTACTAGTAATATTTTGGCTGGCTGATACAAATCAGCTTATATTAAGGCTCCAGTGGTAGAAACATAACACCTAAAGCACTGATCAGAGGCCGAACGATCGATCGGTTATGTCTGTTACGAGAGCAGCTGAGAAGTGTCCGCTGTCATTATACAGTATGAAAGCAGCCTCTAGAGGTGAAATAAAAACTGTCACTGACAATTTTTTTATGTCCTATGAAGTGTTTTTTTTTTTTTTTTTTTGCTTCATTTTGGATGTCTCTATTTTTATTTGGAGTGTTACTTTTTGGTTCAGTTTGGATGATTATTTATTAATACATTTTAATATTTTAATTTCATTTGAAAAAGTACAGTACATTTTCATGGTAATGTGAATACTGTTTATTTTTTTTGTAATAGAGTTCAGCAATATTTTACTTTGAGAGTTAGATTTGTCTAACCCCTCAGTAAAAAGAGCCAATCGCCATTAGTTAAGCCATTACCAGGAAATGTGGATATAGGGCTCTTTGCTCAGTTACGGAGAAATGTGCCATAGGTGGAGCAACCAGAGAAATGTATTTTATTGGACCCAAAGACATTATTTAATCCATTTTCTGACAGATTTTAAACAGTCATTTCAATTTAGTTTTTGAAACGTCATGTTCATCTGTTTCTGGTAGATACAGTGCCCTCTACAAAGACGCCTGTAAATATCTCTCTTTATTGTTTAACCTTATGCAAAAAACAAAACAAAACACAAAAATACTCTGCTCTCATGGGTGACTAGGTACAGGAAACTGGCCAATCATGACAAGGGTAAAAAATAAATATAAAAGTAACATATAGGCTAGTGGTTCCCAAACTTTTTACAGTGGTGTAATAGTTTGCACATATACACACTGTGGCTGGGGGTTTTCTCCACTGCCAGCATATGTAAACCCCAAAGAAATATATTTCTCATCATATTTCTGCCTCTTTGATGGTTTTTCTGCGAATTGCTGGTGAAGTGGCATTTCAACTTCGGATACATCGCTGTCTGTATCAATGTGAACTGGGCTAGTAACAGTGGGTACACTTAAACTTGCTATGGATGCGGTGTTAGAGGGACCTGGGCCTCTGCTGTCAGAGGACAGATCGGCGGTGCTTGCTGTGGTTGCGGACCAAAAGCTTTGTAGCCACTTCTCCATTTTAATGTTACGAGCTATTAACTTCTGGCGATGAATGACATGCAGAAAGACACACACTGATGCATGACTGTGAGTGAATGCAGTTTTGACCACGAAAGACAGGATAATTTGTTTGGACATCATGTATTTGACCTTTAGTAATTTTGCTGTTTGTACACTGGAGGGTGCACAAGATTCTTTTTTTGGCCGTGTGGAAAAACATGGGTTGGATTTTAATGTTATTTAGTGACAGAATTAAATGAACAGTAAATCTCAGCCTTTTGCTCCTGTACGCCCTCCGTCACCTTGCGTACCGCAGTTTGGGAACCACTGACACAGGCCAAATTCCCTTTGTCATTCATATAAATGGGTAAGACAAAGGTTTGTTGCGCATCACAAAATGGGAAGTGGCTATAGGAAAACAGCACAAGCATGGATTTCATGCTGTGAGTAAAGATGATGTGTCTCGTGTGGAATGATGACAAAACTGCAGTTTTAATCTTTGCACTGCTAAAATTTTACGACGCAGAAGTTTCGGCGTCGAGTCATTCACCTGAGTGATCAGGTTAAAATATAAACTGCTGGTAATTGTAGTCAGTTACTGACCGAGCCCAGGAACAGTTTTACACCGAGATACAGGAGAAATGTAGTGGATTTTCTAAACTTTATAAAATCCACCGGAACAAAGTGAATAAAACACAAGCAAGCACCTGAAGTTTCTGCATCTCTGTCGTCGCGAGGGTTGTTGAGCTTCTCCAAAAGGCTCGAGCAGAGTTTGTTCAGAGTCTGGATCTGTTTCTGTTTACACAAACCAACATTCACAACTAATATTATACACAAACCACAACTAATATTTATTTACAAAATGTTTTGTCCTTATATAAACAATTAATTCAACTAACCCAACAAATTAAGACCAAAAAAATAATTTTTATAGAAATTATAAAAAATGTTACTCAGTGTACATGATCTGTCAACGAATATACATGTATGTATGTCAACTAATGTATTTTAAATGTTCAATATACACCGTTTAAAAGTGTGGAATCAATGTTCCTAATAATAATCCACCTAATTGTAGGTGAAGCTGTGAAACAATTCCAATATTAAATGGCACTGGATTACTTCACAAGTTTAACATCATGACTAGGAAGCTGTTAAAATGCAAAAATGAGTAGTGCTGGAGATGATTCCAGAATGAATTAGAAATCGTGACATAACTCAATATAAACACTGATGTCCTAAAATCATTAGCATTACAAATGCCTCATAAACGCCTCATATTTGGAAAGCAAATATCCAATCCTGTGGTGAAAAGCTTGGGTTCTGGTATAATTTGTGTTTACCTAGATTTTCTCAATTTTAGTAATTAAAATAATTAATACAATTACACGAAAGGTTAAAATACATGAGTCAGTCAAACGTATGTTGACACCTGATCGTCATAGCCATATGTGGTTCTTTCCCAAAGTGTTGCCACATATTTGGAAGCCCACAATTATATAGGATGTCTTTGTATGAAGTAGCATTAAGATTTCCCCTCACTGGAACTAAGGGGCCTAAACATTACAATATGCCCCGTATACAAAGTGAGGTCCATGAAAACATGCCTTGCTAATGTTGGTGTGGAAGAACTTGAATGGCCTGCACAGATCCCTGACTTCAACCCAACTTAAAGCCTTTGGGATGAACTGGAACGCTGACTGTGTGATAGACCTCCGCACGTGAGCTCACTACCTGACCTCACTAATGCTCTTGTGGCGTCCCTACAGCCAAAATCTAGTGGAAAGCCTTCCCAGAAGCGTGGACATTATTATAGCAAAGGGGGGGACCATATCTGGATTGAGATGTTCAAACAGCACATACTGGGTGTGATGATCAGGTGTCCACATACTATATAATAAGATATTTACAGCGTATAATAATAATAATTTAAAGGCTAATCGAAACTTTTAAAAGGTAAACTTCTGATCTTAATGCCTAGATTAACTGACTGACTTTTAGTGTTGTTACCTGAGCTACTTCCTGTCCAATCCTGGCAGCTTCTGCACTCAGTTGTTTCTCCTGCTCTTCTACTTCTGGGTCGGGTTTTGTCCTCAGGTGGTCTGGTACGATCTCATGGCTGAACACATGCACGCGCTGCTCTGTCAATTTCTGGATTAGAGAGAGGA
Organism: Ameiurus melas; assembly: GCA_012411365.1. NCBI lineage: Eukaryota > Metazoa > Chordata > Actinopteri > Siluriformes > Ictaluridae > Ameiurus > Ameiurus melas. The sequence continues at coordinate 24,563,646 of CM022767.1, read as the reverse complement.
AAAAGTGCGGGATGTAGTTCAGATGAATAAAAACACCTTTATGCAGCTATACCTGTTCTGGTTATAAAAGAACGAAGATCCCTGATACTAACTGCTAGCTCCTCGTCTCTGTCAGGTGAAAGCAGCAGAGGAATGATGACCTGGTTCCGGTAGGACGGAGTTTTCTCATTACGTAACAGCTTATTGATGGTGTTTAGCTGCCCAGACAAAAGTGCAAAGTTGTCCAGCACTGAGGGCCTGCAAAGAATAAAACACATCAATATCAGCAATGATGGGTCTTCATCAGACTTTAGGTCATTTGCACAGTAACTTGATGTCAAAGTAATTACTTCTTGAAAGATTAACCTTACAGTAGTTTAGTGCTATATTGTTATCTCAGTTTAAGCCTTTGCTACATTCCTGATCTTCTGCCGCGGTCAACTAAAAGTTGTAAATCGGAAATTCTGACCTCCGATTAGAAAAAAACCCCACAGAAAATGCCCCTCGACTTGGACTTCCCAGAAAAGTCAGGAAGGCCTCTGTAACTCTGACGTCAAATCCGCAGCATCAACAGTAAACACAGCAGCACTTCTTTACCTTTAAATGAGTTCCACTGTATTCACTAGTATTTGCTTTATATCAATCAACATACGGACACTTCTGCTTGTTAAATCTATAACACTGACTATATAGTTCACTGTTTTGAGAGGGGAAATATACATCACTCATCACAGACTGTTGCAGATAAAAGAGGAACAAGGAGACGTTATTTTACACACACGGCAACCTTTTCAAATGGGCATTTGGTGGCAAACAAGACAGAAAAATAAGGTAGCAAAAAATATGTAGATATAATTTGGTATGGTTTTGCCAATGAAGCGCTAACAAGGGTCCAGTAAAGGTTCAGGGATTGTTTTTTTTTTTTGTCCAGCAATAACAAAAATGAAAGTACTTGATGATGAAAAGAAAGGAAACATTAATTGATCAAAAACACACGACAATAAAAGCTATACTTATAAAAGTGTATCAGGCTGTTCGATATCAGGATCATATCATCAGATTGCCCAGCTCTATTCAGAACCACATCATATAAACAGAACATATTTGATCTGTTCTGCATTGTGCACAAACCCTGACCCAAAATGATTAGAAATACACTGCTATTAAAAAGACCTGTCAAGGAACACAGCGCCTCACAACAATACTAGTTAGTTGCTTACACAAACAATTCATACTGGCCGTCTCACTCGTACATACCATGTCAGTCTGTCATATTCATTTTCCAGCTTATAGATGAAACTTTGTAGCGAATTCTTCAGATGTGCGACTCGAGAAATCAGAGACTCAACAGACGCTTCCAACTGCTTCTCCTCTCGTTGCTGAAAACCAAAAACATGAACAGATAACCGTGTAAACTTTTGTAGTTGTGTTGCATTTATTGGTTTGTCTTTTTTTCTTAAATAATGATTCAATGTCCTGTTTTGCAGAGGTTCTCAAGGTAAATCAGTCATTAATAAACCATAGCCATGATGTCTATGACATAGAAAACGCATGTCCTTGTTCATTGAAAGTTAGTTTCATTAGCACTAGTGAACAGACTAAGAAAGAGAAGCCCAGCTAGGAAATTTGCACTACAACGATGAAGATATCGTCCTGCAAAGATGCACATGAATAAAGGTATGTTTATATTATGGGATGTTATGTTATGTTATATGTGTTTGGCCGTTTTAAATCTCAATCGCAGTGCATCTAAAAGGAAGCTACCGTGAAGAAACACATCATTGTTGTGTAAAGCTTCCAGAGATTAAAAGTAATGCGAGTTTATGGTTTACGATCAGTGTGAGAATCCTGCACCTTAAATTAGATTTAACTTTACCCTGCTTACCTGCATATTTATTAAAGCGGACAGCACCTTAACCAAGAAATACCGGAAAAGAGTAAAAGCGGAAGTGACCGTCTTTTGCACCTGAAAATGAGTCCGGGCAAAACAAGAGCTTCTTCTTCTGCTTCTTGTTCTTTGGCGTTTTGTGAATACTTCTTGTGAATATCGCCACCTATCCGTTACAACAAGAACATCGTGTGTGATCAGCGTTTGTTGGTTTTACGCAGCAATACCACGGAGAGGAAATATATTATTAAATTCAATTTTATATACGTTTGTCAAACTCAGATTCATACATAAATCATACACAAAACTTTGACCAAGATCTCTTACAAATTAATCTCTTGCCTTCCTAGTTCTTCACTGTACTTTATACGGGGGTGCTGGAAAGTTTGTGAACCCGTTAGGACGTTTTAGATTTTACGTTTTAGCCTTTAGTTGCTTAGAAGTTACCCTGGGTTCCCTTGTGACCTCGCAGACTATTACACGATTTGCTCTTGGAGTGAATTTTGTTGGTCAACCACTATTGGAGAGGGTAACAATGGTCTTAAATGTCCTCCATTTGTACATAATCTGACTATCTGACTGTGGATTGGTGGAATCTAAATTCTTTAAAGATTGTTTTGTAACCTTTTCCAGCCTGATGAGAATCAACCATTCTTTTTTGAGGTTCTCAGAAATATCTTTTGTTCACGCCATGATATACTTCCACAAACATGTGTTGTGAAGATCAAACTGATTAGATCAATGTTCTTTAAATAAAACAGGATGCTCACCCACACCTGATTGTCATCCCATTGATTGAAAATACTTGACTCTAATTTCACCTTCAAATTAAACTGCTAATCCACTCACAGCTATGTAATATTGGATAATTTTCCTCAGTAAATAAATGACAAAGTACAATATTTTTGTATCATTTTTAAAATTGTGTTTTCTTTGTCTACTTTTAGGACTTTTAGGAAAATCTTATGATGTTTTAGGTCATTTATGCAGATATACAGAAAATTATAAAGCGTTCATAAACATTCAAGAACCACTGTACAATGTAAGATAACATGTTCCACTGTGTCTGCTACCCTTCATGTATCACACAGGCCATCTTCATTACCATCAGGTATGAATTATGTCTGGCTTGTCCCATATGTAATTTGGTGAGAAAATTTTTCTTTCCTATCCCATCATTCTAACTGATTTATGTATCTTGAACATTTGGTGTTATCCATCCATCCATTTTCCATACCGCTTACACATGGTAACAAAATTGTACACCAATCTAGTATTTAATTGCTTAAGACAGCCCTGCTGGGTGTAAGTGGTTGTCCACATCATCCTCTTTCTGTTGGTTTTATATCCCTGACGTTCTTATTCCTGTTCATATCCATCTGAGCTGTCACATGTGCTGAAGGCAGAAAAGAACAAAGCAAAAAGAAAGTCCGCTTTCACTTATCAAAAATCAGAACTGTTGAGCTTCTCAGGAGTTAACTGTTTACAGTTCCTTATTTTTATTGCAAAGGTTACAAACAGTTATGTGACTATAAAACGGCACCTGTAAACCATGTTATCAGCTTCTATTATCTGAAGCAAAGAGGCAATTCACAGGCATACTCCAGTATGACAAAGTTACTTTCTCAGGGAACAGGGTTACATGCCTAACCCAGACATTCCCTTTCAAAGCGAACTTAACGTTATGTGAGCTTCACGCTGTGGGAAAGAATATAGCCACTCTGTCACACTGAGCGTATGGTCTGTTCAAAAAGGTCTGAGCCCGAGAGTCACTGCAAGACCCTCAAGCCCAGGGTCTATAAAACTGAATGAATATGTGTGGTGTAGACCAGTGGTCCCCAACCTTTTTTGCGCCACGGACCGGTTTAATATCAGACAATATTTTCACGGACCGGCCTTTAAGGTGTGGCGGATAAATACAACAAAATAAAATGATACGACCGGCATAAAAACTGGGGTTTTATTAATTAAAAAATATATATATAATAATAAACGTGGATCCAATGTGAAATCGCAACTTTATTAGCAGTGTCCTAGTAAGATCACGCCAACAACATAACATGAGTGACATCCGCTCTGCCCCCTAACGCTTACCGTATCACGTGACCGGGACAAGCGTCCCGGTAGAGTGAGCGTAGAGTGAGTCATAGACGGATGTAACGGAGAGAATCCGGTCATTTTTTTTTTCCAAAATAAAACATCGTTCAGACCCAGATAATAAATAAAACAGAAATAATGTAAGTTATTTATTCTTTCTGTGCGGCCCGGTACCAAATGACCCACGGACCGGTACCGGTCCGCGGCCCGGGGGTTGGGGACCACTGGTGTAGACCACCCTGCCGCAGCACACACATCCTGTAAGGGTACCACTTCGGATAAAGCCTTCAAGGAGGTGACCCCCCTAGTGGAATGAACCCTTATGCCCGGAAGTGTAGCAAGTCTGGAATATAGGAAGGCCTTGGCTAAACCAGGGGCAAAGCCAAGGCAGGAAGGGGCAACAGAGAGAGCTTGTTGAGCTTCTACTTGCTTGAGAGATGTCAGGGCCAGCAGAAGAGCCAGAAGTCAGAGCTTCAGAAGCTTCTCTGAAGTTGACTGTAAGGGCTCAATTGGGGCACCTGACATACCTTCCAGGATTACAGAAAGGTCCCAGGAAGGTATGCATATTCTGCAGATGGGCCTCAGCCATCTGACACCACACATATACCTCAATGTTAGAATATGTTCCCCTAATGTAGACCCTAATTGTAGAAGGGGCCAACCCTGCTGAGAAGCATCCCTGTAAGAACTCAAGGACAGTAACTATTGCACAGTTTACTGGACCTAACTGATGTTCCTCAGACCACAAGACAAAAAGTCGCCACTTGAGTGCATACAATTTTCTCATGGATGGTGCTCTAGTGTTCAACGTGGTCTCTACAACCTCAGTTGAGAGACTAGAATCTATGAGCTGGTGCCCCTCAGGGGCTAGACCAACAGTTTCCACAGTTCCAGTTGAGGGATATAACTCTCTGGCTTGAGACAGTAGATCCATTGAACGGGAATCTCTCAGGGAGTGCTGTCTAGAAGGGATTATTATATTAGAGCTGGCCAATAAGGTGCTACTAGCAGCAAACGTAGAAGGTCTTGGAGAACTCTCGCTAGAACTTGTGGGAACAGAGCAATCGGGGGAGAGGCATACAGACGTGACCTCAGCCACTTGTGTACCATGGCGTCCAGTCCTAATGGTGCTGGAGGAGTGAAGGCGAACCACAGTGGGAAGTGTGCTGTCTCCTCAGAGGCAAACACATCCATTTCCGCTTCACTGAACCTCCACCATATGGCCTCCAATCCCTGGGCCTCTGCCCCTGTCTCAACAGGATGTCTGCCCCCACATTCTGGTTGCTCGGAATGTACAATGCACTCACTGACATAAACTTTAGCTGCGCCCAGAGAAGAATTAGTTGCTCTTGCCTGAATAGGGGGTTGTGAACATAACCCTCTCTGGTGGTTGATATATGAGACCACCACTGATTTGTCTTTCACAACTAACACATTGTGACCTCTCAACTGAGGAAGAAAGAATTGGTGTTGGAGATAGAAATGCCCTCATCATAGTAGAATTGCACATAACCCCTAGAAAAGTTGTCCTCTGCACTGGAGAAAGCATACTTTTCTTGGGGTTCAACCTGAGCTCCAATTTCCTCTTATGGGTGAAAACAACATTTTGATGTTGAATCGCCAAATCCCTGGATCATGCTAGAATTAACCAGTCATCCCGGTAGTTTAGTATCCCTTTTCTGTGGTGGACAGAACCAATGGAGACACATTTGTCAGTAGTTTCCATGCTGTCAGATGGTCTTTTAAATGACATTAGCTTTTCCACATTCTATTTTAGGGAAAGCATCAGATTTTCATTGCCCTGTGACAGCTCGCTCACCAGAGAAGCCTGAAAACCTGGGATGACATTGGCAAGAGGGGGGCCATACAGTAATACTGGGGGCTAACTATCTGAACAACCTCACGTCCCCTGATACCGCCTCTGCAGCCCACCAGGACCACTCCTTCTTTGCCTGCTTGGCATTAATGATCATTCTCAGATCAGGCCTATTAACAGTCTGCAACTCTGGCCGCCTGGTCCCCCTGGTTGTTTAATGGGAGAGGCAGGCCACCAAACTCCCCTTCTGTGCCTCCCTTGCACTAGTGCTGGTGAACTCGACACGACGGGCAAGGAACTGGCTGAATGCCGCATATTGCTGTTTTGTGAAACCTGCCAGCAAAGGCATTAATCATGCAGCGCTGCTGTCAAGCTCACTCAGCACGTCTGCTTGGTAGGCCTGCAACACTGCCATGTATGAAGTGACCCACAAGCGAGACGTGCTGCTGCATAGGCTTTGCCAACCAATGCCAAGGTGGCCTTATATGGCTTGGATGGCAAAGCCAGCCCCCCAAAATTCCCTGCTGTCGATGGAAAGAGGTAGCTCGCAAGGGCCTCCTCTACCTTTGGAATAGCCAAATGCCCATACTGTTTGTTCCCCATGATGGCCGAATAATCCATCATATTATTGGGTTATAAATATGGTTGGTGTATGGTTTTCCCCAGAAATGTGATATTTCATCATGCACTACTAGAAAAAAGGGAAGTTTTCTACGACATGAGGGAGATTGCTTTTCACATTCACTACTACAGTGTTTTAGTATTTAGTTTGCCATCCTTTGTTTTACAGAACCTCTTGACAACATGGCCATGGAGTCAACCATTTTCTGTAACAGTTGTGGAAGTTTCCTCCAAGTTTCACCCAAAAAAAGATCAGTTCATGCACACTAGGGCATCAACTACCTGCTAATTTCTTCTCCATTGCATCCCATAGATGCTCTATTGGGTTTTGGCAGGGCTCTGGGAAGTATCCACTTCTGTTGCTTGAATAATTTATTCACTGATGTCTGTGAGCTTGCATCCAAAATGGATCTCATGGAGTTTATGATGCCAGCAATAAAGACAAACTCACTAACACCACTGGAGGAAAAACAGCCCCAGCCTCCTCCATGCTTTATAGTACCCTTAGTGCAGTTTGGTTGGAAATTTTCTTTTTGGTTTCTCAACACAAAGAAAGACTTAAATTTGTATTAATCTGGAAATTAGACAGTTCTCCAGAAGCTGCTGCCTTGCTGTACAGTGAGGGAAAAAGGTTTTTGATTCCCTGCTGATTTTGTACGTTTGCCCACTGACAAAGAAATTATCAGTCTATAATTTTAATGGTAGGTTTATTTGAACAGTGAGAGACAGAATAACTATGGTTACTGTCAATCTCCCTCGGCCTGGGGCTCCATGCAAGATCTCACCTTGTGGAGTTGCAATGATCCTGAGAACAGTGAGGAATCAGCACAGAACTACATGTGCCTATGATCCCAAGAACACCATCGCCACCATCAAACATGGGGGTGGAAACATTATGCTTTCAGGGTGTTTTTCTGCTAAGGGGACAGGACAACTTCACCGCATCAGAGGGACGATGGATGGGTCCATGTACCCTCAAATCTTGGGTGAGAACCTCCTTCCCTCAGCCAGGGCATTGAAAATGGGTCGTGGATGGGTATTCCAGCATGACAATGACCCAAAACACACGGTCAAGGCAACAAAGGAGTGTCTCAATAAGAAGCACATTAAGGTCCTGGAGTGGCCTAGCCAGTCTCCAGACCTTAATCCCATACAAAATCTGCGGAGGAAGCTGAAGGTTCGAGTTGCCAAACGTCAGCCTCGAAACCTTAATGACTTGGAGAAGATCTGCAAAGAGGAGTGGGACAAAATCCCTCCTGAGATGTGTGCAAACCTGGTGGCCAACTACAAGAAACATCTGACCTCTGTGATCGCCAACAAGGGTTTTGCCACCAAGTACTAAGTCATGTTTTGCAGAGGGGTCAAATACATATTTCCCTCATTAAAATGCAAATCAATTTATAACATTTTTGACATGCATTTTTCTGGATTTTCTTGTTGTTATTCTGTCTCTCACTGTTAAAATAAATCAAAATTAATTTAAATAAATTAAAATTATAGACTGATCATTTCTTTGTCAGTGGGCAAACGTACAAAATCAGCAGGGGATCAAATACTTTTTCCTTCACTGTACATGTTCTTTTGCAAATTTCACCCTAGCTTTCTTATTCTTGAGACTGATGAATGGTTTCTGCTACATTACTGTCCCTCTGTAGCTATGCTCATTGATCCTGTTTCAAACAGTTAACTTAAGGACACAATCCTTGCTGCTGTTTCTCACCTGTTTTTCTTGCTTTTACTCAATATTATGCCTGTACTTTGTCTGGTTTGATTCATAAGTCCTTCATCTTTGGACCTTTTTGAAACATATCTGTGGAGGAAGGAATATTTATTTTTTTTGCTGATCTGATGAATAGTGCGGACTTATTTTGGCAAACAGATGATGCTAAACCTTTTCTCAATATTTACTTCTGTATTCTTAGTCATTTTTCTTTACAATTACTTTTAACCAACTGGCTCCAAAAGGTAATTTATAATGGATGCGTGTAGTCAGTTACGTTCACCTTAATTTCATACTTGTGCCCCAGTGTCACGTTTCAAGGTTGATGCAGAAGCAATCGCAGATTTTCAAGCAGTTTAATAAACGAACAAACAACAAAATAAATACACTAAGTTAACAGAAATGTGATTCAGGTGCAGGTGGTCATGTGACATATTGTAGTACAGTGAAGTGGCTGATGGGAACTGAAGTCCTGAGTTACCTCCTTGATATATGACAGAACCCCCTTCTAAGGGGGCTTCTCCCGGAGCGCTCAAAAATGCACTCCCTCCATCTGGTGGTCCTGGCCCCTTGGGCAAAATGTCCCCAGCAGAACTAGGAGACTGAGCGGCTCCTCAGTGGAGCAAGAAAGCAATGCAACGTCCTCAGTGTAACAGGTAAGCAGAGCAATATTCTCAGTGGAACAGGTAAGCAGAGCGATGTTCTCAGCGGAACAGGAAAGCTGAGCAACATCCTCAGTGGAACAGGTAAGCAGAGCGACATCCTCAGTGGGGCTGGAGCTCAGAGTAACGTCTGCTTGGCAGGACAGCTAAACAACTTCCTCTGCAGGACAGGAATGGGGAGCAATGTTCTCCGCGAGGCCTGAGGGAAGCTCCAAGATTTCTGCGAGGCCATAGAGGGGAGAGAGGTTCTCCACGAGGCCAGGGAGAGTAGCGAGGTTCTCCGTGAAGCCTAAGGGATGTACAAGGCTCTCCTGGGGGAGTGACATATGGCACGCAGCAAAGAAGAGCAACGATGTCTTCAGTGGAACATGGAGGCAGAGCAACATCCTCAGCGAAGCAGGATGGCAGAGCAATGACCTCAGCCGAGCAGGAAGGCAGAACGACAACCTCAGCCGAGCTGGAATTCAGAGCGATGTCCTCAGCCGAGCAGGCAAGCGGAGCGAGGTCCTCAGCTGATCAGATAGGCAGAGCGACTTCCTCAGCCAAGCAGGAAGGTGGAGCGACGTCCTCAGCTGAGCAGGAAGGCAGAGTGGAGTTCTCAGCTAAGCAGGAAGGCACAGCGACGTCCACAGCCGCGCAGGAAGGCAGAGTGACGTCCTCAGCTGAACCGGCAAGCACAGCAGCTTTGTTGGTAAACAGAGGGGATGCACTTGGGTATGTCAGGACACGGAGAAATGTCTTCAGCCAACCCAGGTGACTGAGCGGCGTCCTCAGCTGACCCGAAAAGCTGAGCGGCGTCCTCAGACGAGCAGGGAGGCTGACTTTAGTTCTCCGCTATCTATTATAGAGGAGGGAGAGTGGGAGATGGTACTAGCCCCGACAACAGAGTACCCGGACTTCTGCTCCTGTTGGCATGGCCTGGCATAGTCCTCCGCAAACATAGATGGTAGAGTGAAGCCCAGGTATTTCATGGTGACCTGCTGCTTACATGGCTCAGCTTGGTACTCCTCCTGCTGTTGTTGTGGCGTGGCATAGTTCTCCGTGAACATAGGTGGTAGATTAATGCCCAGGTACTTTCTGGCAATCTGCTGCTTATGTGGCTCAACTTGGTACTCCTCATCCTGTTGTTGTGGCGTGGCATAGTTCTCCGTGATCATAGGTGGCAGATCGAAGCCCAGGTACTTGGCAAAATACAGTGGTAAAAAAAAGTGTAGACAAAAGCATAGAAGACAATTTCATGAGACAAGGAAGCAGTACAAAAAATGGCTATATAAAGGAGTGCTCGTTAACAGAAATGTGATTCAAGTGCTGGTGGTCATGTGGTCATATATTGTAGTACAGTGCAGTGGCTAATGGGAACTGAAGTCCAGAGTAACCTCCTTGATATATGACACCCAAACAGAGTAACCACATGCTGTAGTTCATCACATTAACTATGAATTAACTGTGACAACCAGAATAGGCTTAAGTGTCCAAATACCTTTTTCTCTTATTTTAAACAATGTATCTATTCATCTATTCTATTTTTTAACCTAATAACATTTCTTTGATAAAATGTGTTTGTAGAATGTTTATTTAAAATAAATGCTACTTGATTTGACGTGAAGTTTTATAATGCAGTCGAATTAATATATTTGTAAGTGTGACTTATGGGCAATAATACATTTTGTGGCCACTCTATATCATATCATTGTAACCTGTTTATTAATCTGACAATTTAACTTTTAACACTAAAAAAACTTGTCCTAAAGTCCAAAATATTATTAGAAAGCCAATGCAAAGGCCTATGTGTCACTAAAACCAAATCCCACACAATCTGGTTCCTGGCATTTAAAGGTGCAATAGAGTTATGAATTTTAAGCAGGCTATTTATTATCAGTGAGCATTTAATTAGAGTACTGTTTTGATTTCATGCTTATTATTGATTGTCTGGGTTTTATTGTGGAGCGATTAAGGATGCAGTCCTTGCCTTCTTCATGGAAGCACTGAAGCACAGTGATAATATACACTATGCTACACCATATAGCATAGTGTCTAAAAAAAATAATATACTGCTATTACATAATTGCTATTACACAAAAAGAGTTTGTAACCCATACTAGAGCCTATAATTTGACCAACCAGTCAGACAAAGGAAACAGAAAAATACCAAATCACAATGTGTTCACAAACAACTACCACTCCAACAGCAATAGCAATTTATCATGATTATGATGACAGAAGACAGTTTGTATGAGTTCAAATCATATTTCTTGCATATTTTTCTGACATGTACCTGATTTTGACTCTGTGGGACCTCTTTTGCTCCTTGTTTTCCACAATCTGCTTCAAATCTGGCTTGTATTCAGTTGTGGCTACTCGAAGCAATTCTTTCACATGTATGTCAGCAAAAACAGTATGATGCTTTGATCTGACATGTTTCAGAGTAGATAAAACTGATTCACAAACATAGTTTGACACAAACACTGATAGTAGTCTCAGTACAGCTTGTTTTACATTGGCATACTTCCCCACTGAGGTTCCCTCCCTCACAACAGACTTTAATCTCTCATCTTCAGAAAATTCAAACATCTCCATTTGAGTTGTAGCTTCATCTGTCACCAGTGTGGCTTTCAATCAGTCTGATTCAGCAGTAAAGGTGTTAAAAGCATCATAATTTGTGGCCAGGTGCTGTAGTATGTCCACCAGAAACACCAAATCAAAAATCCACTGAAGGTCAGAGAGTTCAGGATGGTCCTAATGCTTTTCTTCCAGTAATACAGTAGCTTCACTGGGTTCAAAGGTTCGAGAAAACAAGATCAGGTGTTCTTGATGTGGGATCACCACCTTCAATTATGAAAAAAACTGTGGATTAACAGTGGTATTATTTCAACAACATCTATAATCATAGAAGAAGAAGAATTGGACATTCTTTGAATTATTGAATAGAAAAAGTATAGGTTGTGGTGTTGTTAAAAAAACATTTGGAAAATGATTTAGTCACTATTACATTATTCTCACCACTGTAAAGACTTACCATGTGTATGAAAGGATGTTTCAGTAAATACAAGATGAATCAGCACAGAATTTCTCAGCACTGTATTTTTCAATACAGGCACGAACTAGAACTGTACAGTACATTTGTAAACAGTAAACTGTAAAAAAAAAACTGATGGTGGAATTAGGTGCATTAGGTCTGAGTTTTCTGTTAGCCTGTACTTTGGTTCTACTCATCCACCCCAGCATTTACCTCAGCACTGATGTGTTTGCAGTTTTCTCATGTCCTGCAGTGATGTCATAGCCACTGTTTGTTTTCTGTGGTGTGAGGGTAACGTGGCTGGACGCTGCTTTGTCCTCATAATGTCACTTTAGCTAAAGGAAGCAGGAGAGTGCTGACCGCAGGGAGGATGTCCACCCCTGCCTGGGCTCTGTCCACTCTCATTCACATCCCATGAGACAACAGTTACACACCTATTGACCTACATACACCCTGTACACTGGGGCGAATCAGTTTTAAGTGGACCACTGAGGTAAGAGCTGCCATTAACAGCGTGAGTAACTGTCCAAAAAGTCTTGCTTATTTTTTGGAAGTCTGTTACCAATAATAATCTACACTTCACATATTTTCCATTTTATGGGACCCTTTGGTGAGAATTTAATATGTAATGTAAAAACTTACACTTATAAAATATGCTTGAAATGTATTAATCTATTCATTCACTGATTTTTGGAAGACTGTTTGTGAATGTGTCGTTGACATCCCCCACTCACAAGATATTTTGAATATTTGAGTATTATACTATATATAATAATATATTTAAGTATTTTGGTTATTTGAAAACAACAGATCAATGAAGTCAATGAAAATAATAAATAGCTGCTTTAAAATTATTTGAAAGTCCACGAAGTTCATTTTGCTTAAAATAATTTTTTATTATTTATTATGTTAAAAATATGTATCATTGCTGTTAATTGACATCTGAAATGTATTAAATGAGCTTTTATATAGAATAATACCATTAAAGAGGTCTACTTTAAAAAGAAGAAGAAGAAGAAGAAGAAGAAGAAGAAGAAGTAGAGGAAAACAAACCATTAGAGGTCGCCATTGTTTCACCCTACAATCAGCTTCCATCGAATACAAACCTATTTTTTATGACAGAGAAAAGGGTCTTTCTTAAATGGGAATTTTTAATTAATGACTGTCACAGATAATATTAATAGAATTCAGAAATAATAATAATAATAATAATAATAATAATAATAATAATAATAATAATAATAATAATAATAATAATAATAATAATAATAATAATAATACCACATTTAGCATGTTTTCCTCACATCTCCAGGGTTGGGAGTTTGAATTCCGCCGCTGCACCGTGCATGTTCTCCCTGTTCTCCCTATTTCCACTGTGTACTCCGATTTCCTCCCCCAGTCCAAAGATGTGTTGTAGTCTGATTGGCATTTCCAAATTGTACATAGTGTGTGACTGGGTTTGTGTGCGATTGTGACCTGTGATGGGTTAGCGACCCGTCTATGGTGTCCCCTACCTTGTGCCCCGAGTTCCCAAGGATAGGCTCCAGGCTCCCTGCGACCCTGTGTAGGATAAGCACTACAGACAATTGATGGATGAATAATAATAATAATAATAATAATAATAATAATAATAATAATAATAACAACAACAACAATAATAATAATAATAATTATAACAACAACAACAATAATAATAATAATAATAATAATAATAATAATAATAATAATTAAAATTAACAACAACAGTGTGTAATTATTATTAACAATAGTAGAAGTTGTGATTTTTATTGCAGCTTTAAAATACATTGCTGTGAAAAAGTAACATACTAAAAAGTTTTAGATCGTCAAACGAAATACAGCATAAAACAATGGCAACCTAAGTAAACACACAATAGTTAAAAAAATTGTATTGAAGCAAATTATCCAACACCCATTACACTTGTGAAAATCTAATTGCCCCCTTAAACTTAAAATCTGGTTTTGCCACCTTAAGCAGCAATAACTGCAACCAAATGATTCCAATAACTGGAGATCAGTCTGTCGCTTACTTCTAAGACTAAGACTTACTCCAATACATCTGATCATTGTCTTACTGCATAATCCAGTTGAGCTTGAGTTTGAATTTACAGACTGAAGGTCAGACATTCTCCTTCTCCACTTTCAACCCATCAATCCACAGAACATTCTCCCAAAAGGTTGAGGATCATCCAGGTGTGCTTTGGCAAAATTCAGACAAGCCTTAATGTTGTTCTGGGTTAGCAGTGATTTTTACCTCACCACTAGCATCCATGGATACCACTTTTGCCCAGTGTCTTTCTGATGGTGGATTCATGAACAGTGACCTTTATTGATAGGCCTGTAGTTCCTTTTACATTGTCCTTGGCTCTTTTGTGACTTCCTGGATGAGTAGGTTCAGTGGATAGTCGGTTGTGGGGAGGATCTCTACTGTGCCGGGTTTTTTCCATTTGGAGATAACGGCTCTCACTGTGGTCCTTTTAAGTACCAGAGCCTTTGAAATAGCTTTGTAACTCTTCAAAGACTGATATATTTCAATCGTCTTCTTTCTCATCATTTCTGGAATTTCTTTACATTTTGGCATAGTGTGTGACCTTTTAACCAACTTCATGCTGTTGAAAAAGTGTTCATTTGGGTTTGTAGAGTTTGCACAGGGTTTGCAGTAATCAAGCCAGTAATCAACCCCATTATGAATGCAGTTTATGAGATTTGGGGAATTAGTAACTACAGGGGGGAAATACATTTTCACACAGACTCAGTTGGTATTGCATAGCATTTTTGCTTCAATATAACAACATTATTGTTTAAAAACTGTACTTTTGTGTTTACTCAGGTTGCCTTTATTTTATTTTAATATCTGAAACAATTTAGTATGAGATATACATCAAAACAGAAGAAATCAGGTAAATACTTTTTCAAAGCAGTGTACTCCTAGACATTGTGATCTTACAGAACAGTGTTGTAGAGTGAATGATGATAAATCCTGTTCTTTTCCTATTGTTGTGTCACATTTCTCCTTAACTTTGGCTTTTCCAATCTGGCTTTAATTCCCATGACAGTACTGAATGTACCCATGTCAAAGTAGTAAATTACCTCCTTTGTGCTGCTAACTCTTGGCTTGCTATGTCCTACTACTTTTCCATCTGCCAGTTGCTTTTAATACTGTCAATCACAATGTTTTTTTTTTACTTCCAATTCTTGAATGTTAGTTATTCAAGATATCTGCACTACTGCTTTAGCTTAGCTCAGATCCTACCCAAAAGACAGTGCAAGCTTTAGCAGGTCCAAATCATATACTGTTACAATTTGTTTGGGTGTCCCACAAGGTTCGGTCCTTGGCCCTCTTCTAGGTATCACCCACCTTGTGTTACCTTATTCAATAAACAGGGGTTACTTTTGAATTTCTAGACATATAACACCTAGATCTACTTCAGTACAGGACCTGCTTCTTTGCTCAGTCCATTAAACTTATTTCCTAAAATTAAACTGTGATAACCCAGAACTCATGCTGTTGACCGTGGCATGGTTGTTGCTGCTAGATGGGTTGGTCTGAGAACTTCAGAAACTGCTGATCCTAGGATTTTCACACACAACAGCCTCTACAGTTTTCAAAGAATGGTTAAAAAAAAAGAAATAAGTAAAATTCAGCAGGTCTATGGGCAGAAATGCCTTGTTGATTGGAGAAGTTACAAGAGAAATCACAACTTATAATAACTCATAAGTTAGTTTAATCAACAGAAATCCACATCGGGTTCCACTCCTGTTAGCTGAGAACAGGAATCTGAGATTACAATGGTGAAGATTGGAAACACGTTGTTCAGTTTTGGTGATTCAGTTTTGTGGTTATTTGAATTGCCATAGCCTTCCTGTCATCTCAGACCAGTCTTTGACCTACGAGCTTAGTCCAGGCCTCACTGGACAATTTTGTGTAATTTCTATGTGTTTTCTATGAAAATCCCAGAAGATCAGCAGTTTCGGAAATACTCAAACTATACCATGGTCAAAGTCACTGACATCACATTTTGTCCCCCACTCTGATTCTTAATGTGAACATTAACTGAAGCTCTTGACCTGTACCTGCATAATTTTAACTGATTGGATAAAATGCATGAATGAGAAAGTGTACAGGTGTTAATAATAAAGTGGATGGTGAACAATCGTACACACCTACACAGTAATAGCATACATTTATGAGACATATATACTGTACACAATTTCTAGGATTTCTATCATTGTTAAATGCTTATTAATGACAAATAATTACTATCACAAAGCTTTTAGAATTGGCACTTTTACTCATATTTGTTAAAACCTCATTCAAGCGGCAAAGTAGGAGGCAGTTTTGACATTTCATCCAGTATTTTTAGCGTCTGGCTTCTTGCACACGGAGACAGAACCCGGACCTTTGATCAGTACGACAACACTAACCCAAAGCGTTCTTCCAACATGTTTCCTATTTGCGTTTCAAAGAGATCAAGTTGTTTATATGGTCTCGAGGCACTGTTTTCACAAGGTGCTCACTTTGCATAGTGAAAACGATAGTCCACGACACAAAGAGTCTTTAGGCAAATCCAAAGGAACGCCCAAACCTAGAACACCCACATCACCAGATTTAATTTTTTTTTTAGAAATATTGGCACAATTTCCTTCATTTCAAAAGTGGCTAGGGTTTAAACGACATGAAAAGCATTAGTGACACTCAGAGACGAGCACAAATCTGCCCCAAATGCATCTCTTGCAGGAAAAGCTGCATAAAAGATCAGAGGAATTTATTATAGAGCTGTGGGTGGCAAAGGCAAGCTGACACACAGGAAGTTGAGCTCCTAGAGATAGGGATACTTAACGAACACATTTATGATATAAATACACCACAATTATGCAATTCCTTTTCTCTTAAGGCAAAATTTACTTTTCAAAAAGTCTTATTTGAAGGCATGTGAGTGTCTATTCATACAGGCGTACCATGCTGTTACCATTGTGGTGATCAATGGTTTGTATTTTTTGCATGAATTACTCTAATATTAATATATGGTTATTACTGCAGGATATCTAACTAACAAAACTGTCATTTGTACTGTGCTTGACTGCAGTGCATTGTGAATAGTCTTTAGTACCTCCAGCTGCAAAATAATAATGAATTACAATAATAATAAATAAGTAAGGATAAGTACGTAAATAAGTAAGAAATTACAAATGTGAGTGTTTTAAAAGAACCATTTGGCAAAATATGAAGTGTACATAATTTATCCTCTTAATCAAAAGTTAACTTGTCTTTTTAATTTTGCGTTGGAGCTGCAAGACAAAGTAAGAGAAGCACTATGTAAAATTATCCCACACTCACTTCAAACCATGTTGAGTTGTTCATTGTGTCAAACAGACATGATTTCGTAGTGTATGACACACTGTTATATATAAAGAGATAGATGTATCTTGCAGAGCTAAAGACTTTATTAGTAGCCATTTTGAATCACTTATTTAATCAACACAATGCATTGCATGTGACACAGGTATCTAGGTGTGGACCAAAGTCTGAAGGTGAAATTACATGTATTTCACATGATAAAATAGTTCTAATCTGATTAGCATATTTCATATGTATTTAGCTATTTCATTAAACTCAGCATGGATATACACCAATCAGCCATAACATTAAAACCACTGACAGGTGACGTGAATAACATTGATTATCTTGTTACAGAGGAAGCTGTCAAGGGGTGGGATATATTAGGTATCAAGTGAACAGCCAGCTCTCAAAGTCGATGTGAAAGAAGCAGGAAAATTGTGCAAGCATAAGGATCTGAGCAGCTTTCACAAAGGTTTTCCAGACATGTCCTCTTTTTCAAACCTTAAAAAAGCATCTGGCCAGGATTTTTTTTAATGTTGAAAATATTAGATGTGAAATTCAGGCTATTAAATTAAAACCAGGCAGTTTTATAACTAACCTAGTATATAATAATATAGCAATATCTGATCAAGGTTTTGAATGTTTTACTCCCCTTAGAGAGACCGAACTAGCTTCATTAATCTCTGCAGCAAAATCATCATCCTTTACCTACATGTTATTTAAACAGAATTTTCCAGGAGTAATTGAACCCCTTCTAAATATAATAAAATCTTCCCTTAGCACTGGCTATGTATCAACATAATTTAAATTAGCAGTTATTACACCCCTGATTAAAAAACCTGACCTTGACCCCTCTCAACTGACCAGCTATAGACCAATATCAATATCTCCCCTTCATCTCCAAGATATTAGAAAAGGTTGTAGCACAGCAGCTACATTTATACTTGCATAGGAATAACATTCATGAAATGTATCAGTCACTATTTAGACCTCATCATAGCACAGAGACAGCACTGGTTAAAGTAGTTAATGACCTACTACTGGCCTCTGATCAGGGTTGTGTCTCGGTTCTTGTGTTATTTGACCTTAGTGCAGCTTTTGATCCTATTGATCATACTATTTTCATTGATAGATTAGAAAATTCAATTGTGATGACTAGACAAATGGATCAGAGCATCTCTAAAACACCAGGTCTTTTGGGGTGTGGTTTTTGTGCGTTGTTCCTAGTATTGTTGCAGACCAAGTACACTCCTTCATGGCATCTGTATTCCCTAATGGCAGTGGCCTCTTTCAGCAGGATAATGTGCCCTGGTACACTGCAATAAACTGTTCAGGAATGGTTTGAGGAACATGACAAAGAGTTCAAGGTGTTGACTTGTCGAGCATCTGTGAGCATCTGTGGGTTTTGCTGAACAAACAAGTCCGATCCATGGAGGTCCCATGGAATTTAGGAATGATGATCATTTTATACTAGTAGCTATAAACCTCTCTTACTCGTTAGTTTAATTAGTGTCAAAACTCCAGTTGAAAAAATTAAACAAAAAACCAACACCTCAACATGTCTTGGCCTGAGAAATTGTGCAAATTTAATTTTTGGCCAAATAAATTGCCTGCTATAAAAATAGGTCAAAGGAGTGCACACACGCAATGTAACACACATTCAAAAGGGCACTACAAAATGCCAGTGTCTTGAGAGCCTCGTCAACCTTATAAACCCAGTTTCACCATCAGGAAATAGAGCCTCATTTATCCTGCCTTAATTCCTGTCCTCCATTCTTCACCTCTACCCTTCAGGGACACACGCTTCTGTAAGCAGGAGGCTCTGTGCAATGTACTGCCTCAGATATGTGTTATTAAATGTGCTTTATATAGTGTACATGATATGCTGATACACAGGTTTGTGGAGTAATGGAATACATGTAATGGTGTTACATAATCAGTACACAAAAAACTACTAACTGTAATCTGTTACAGTTATGTCAAAAAACATAGTAATCATGTACAGGTACATTTAGTAAAAAATGAGAATTCTATCAGGATGACTTTTTTTTCATTTAAAAACAAAGAAATGAATCTTTTGACATAACACAATATAAACAGCTGATTGATTATAGCTCTGGTTCTCTCTCGCCAGTCGTGACTCACGTGAGCAACCTCCTGGTGCATGCGAAAATAAATTTTGCACAAAGTTAATTTGGTAGAATTGAACACAAATTGTTCTCTGAAATGCTTTTGTTAGGGTGACCATATGTCCTCTTTTTCCCAGACATGTCCTCTTTTTCAAACCTTAAAAAAGCATCTGGCCAGGATTTTTTTTAATGTTGAAAATATTAGATGTGAAATTCAGGCTATTAAATTAAAACCAGGCAGTTTTATAACTAACCTAGTATATAATAATATAGCAATATCTGATCAAGGTTTTGAATGTTTTACTCCCCTTAGAGAGACCGAACTAGCTTCATTAATCTCTGCAGCAAAATCATCATCCTTTACCTACATGTTATTTAAACAGAATTTTCCAGGAGTAATTGAACCCCTTCTAAATATAATAAAATCTTCCCTTAGCACTGGCTATGTATCAACATAATTTAAATTAGCAGTTATTACACCCCTGATTAAAAAACCTGACCTTGACCCCTCTCAACTGACCAGCTATAGACCAATATCAATATCTCCTCTTCATCTCCAAGATATTAGAAAAGGTTGTAGCACAGCAGCTACATTTATACTTGCATAGGAATAACATTCATGAAATGTATCAGTCACTATTTAGACCTCATCATAGCACAGAGACAGCACTGGTTAAAGTAGTTAATGACCTACTACTGGCCTCTGATCAGGGTTGTGTCTCGTTGCTTGTGTTATTTGACCTTAGTGCAGCTTTTGATCCTATTGATCATACTATTTTCATTGATAGATTAGAAAATGTTGTTGGCATTAATGGAACAGTCCTCTCCTGGCTCAGGTCTTATCTGACCGATTGTTATCAGTTTGTAGATGAAAATGGTGACTTATCCACATACCGAGGTTAAATTTGGTGTTCTGCATGGTTCTGTTTTAGGCCCAATTCTCTTTTCTTTATATATGCTACCTCTAGGTCAAATTATTTGTAAACATGGAATTAGCTTCTACTGTTATGCTGATGATACACATTTGTATGTTTCAGCGAGGCCAGACAACAGACAGCAACTTAATAAAGTTGTGGAATGTGTAAAAGACATTAGACACTGGATGCTTATTAACTTCCTCTTACTTAATTCTGATAAGACCGAAGTACTTTTACTAGCACCATGTGTAGCTGGAAGTACGCTTTCTGATCTCATAGTAACTCTTTCTGTTTCATCATGTGCAGCAGTAGAAGACCTTGGAGTGAATATTGACTCCAGTCTACCATTTGATGCTCATGTAGATAATATTACTAGGATAGCCTTCTTTCATCTCAGAAATATTGCTAAGATAAGAAATATATTGTCACTACATGATGCAGAAATATTAGTTCATGCTTTCGTCACCTCTAGACTAGATTATTGTAATGCATTACTGTCTGGATGTTCCAGTAAGGGCATAAACAAGCTCCAGTTAGTGCAGATTGCAGCTGCTAGAGTCCTAACTAGAACCAGAAGATACGACCACATCACCCTGATCTTATCCACATTGCACTGGCTCCCAGTGAAATCTTGCATTGATTATAAAATATTATTAATGATTTATAAAGCACTAAACGGTCTCGTGCCACAGTATCTAAATAAAATTTTGGTCTTCTATAATCCGCCACTCTTACTTAGATCAAAAGGTGACAACAAACAGACTTCATATAAAACCATAATGAACTTTCTTTTATTTTTACACTATTCGTTGTTACCCAGATGAGGATGGGTTCCCTTCTGAGTCTGGTTCCTCTCAAGGTTTCATCTTTTTCATCATATTATCTTAGGGAGTTTTTCCTTTCCACCTTTGCCACTTCATCAACAGCTTCATCAATTGGGATACATTCACACATTAAAAATCTGTATCCCATGTTTATACTGTATATTTCTGAAAAGCTGCTTTGAGAAAATGTCCATTGTAAAAAGCGCTATACAAATAAAATTGAATGAATTTAATTGAATTTCTAAATTTGAGAAAATGTCCGTGATTCGGGTTTAGTTTCATTATAATGTGTTTATGGTCTAATATGTGTGCACATGTTTGCATTGCTTTAACCCCTCTCTGTAATTCCTGCCTTCTTGCACACCAACTGGTCGATTATAAAAGGTTAGCAGAAACTTTTGGCCAAATTCCTGCCTCTCAACCATTAGCCTACTCTCTGCGAACGCGTGAAGGTGAAGCGCTGTTGTGTACGGCATCAAACAGTTGCTTGACAATAGCAGCAAATGACAGCTGTCCTGAGTCGAAACAATGCCCATGGCCATATGAGGTCATTTTTAATTTCATGTTAATTTCATATTGCTTTTCATATTACATGGCCATATAAATGTGTAAATGGTGAACTTACACACGTGCCATCTGGTATTTCATTTTGTTCCATTGACATTTAAATTTTTTGGGGGAAAAAATGTAAAACTTGAGCAGAGAGAAACCAATTTTAATTATATATTTATGTGATGCTAATAGTATCTGCATTCATAGTACCACTGTTTGATAAGAAGAAGAAGAAGAAGAAGAAGAAGAAGAAGAAGAAGAAGAAGAAGAAGAAGAAGAAGAAGAAGAAAAAGGTGTCCTCTTTTTGAAAAACCAGAATATAGTCACCTTAGCTATTGTGATTTACCTGCATCCTGTACAGTGATCTTTTATTTATTCATTTATCTATTTCATTAAAACAAATCCAAACATTGAACATAAGGTCTAAATAAAAGTATTTTAGATCAGATTGCAATTCTCTTGACTTTATATGTGATCTTGATGTAATCCAAAAGTAATCAGATTACATTACTTTCATATTGTGGTACTTGGATTACGTTACTGATGACATTTTTATAAAGTAATTTGTAGCTGTAATGGAATGCATTTTTAAAGTAACCCTCCCAACCCTGCTGATAATATACGGTACAGCCCTATGTTTAGTGGTGCATAACTGCATTCAATCTTTGATTAAATCATTAAGAAGAAAGATCTTTAGCAAAAGATAATATGGGCTGAATTTGTTCCTGGATCTTAATGCAAAATATGCATTTAGAAAAGTAGTAAATGTATATAACTGGTTTCTCCTTTGGATTAAAAATCTAAAATATTAGCCACAGTAATAGTGAACATCTGTACACCTGTTCAATCATGCAGTTATTGTGCAATCAGCTGATCATATGGCAAAAGCACAGAGCATATAATCACTCAGGCCAAAAGCTTCAGTAATTGTATATTTCAAACTGGTGTTGTGTTGTTCTTAAATATTAGAGTTCAACATATATTTCCCATCATCTTTTTCCCAACTAAATTGATTAAGTGCTATACTTGAGACATTTGTACTCTATATTGTATATTATTGCCTCTAAAAAAAATCACAAACTTTTAGTGTGTAATTGTTATTTATAGAGTTTTATGGTTTATATATGTTAAATATGTCATTTATACTGTTTAAATGCTTCTTTTATTAGATAGTACAAAATGCACTGCTAACAAAAAGTTTTCTGTTCCCAAAACAAAACCTATTTAGAGCTTCATAAGACATCTATTTATGTTCAAAACCTTGATAGTTTTGGGTTTGTCGTCCGTTCTTATAATTTGCTATTGCCCAAACAGTTTATATTATATCTTTATCTATAGTTATCTATGTCTACATCTATGTCTAAAATATGAATGTCACTATCACTAAACATATCCTGTTCTAAGCTTCAAAAGAACAGATAAACATGCATCCCTCAGACAGAATTTGGCAGCGAAAACTCATGATTTATTATTATTTATCTGTTATTTATTATGTTTCATATATATTATAAATAAATCTGCTGTGATTTGTGACATGCTCTGAGCAGAGACGCATGCGAATCTCACCAGCTCAATGAGAAACGTTCCTGCTCCGAATTCATTTAAAAAAAATATGCAGCAGCTGAAAAATGGGACTACACACGGGGACTCTAAATGGTGGCCATCAATAAACATGGGCGCTTTGCTTTGCATTCATCTCTCTCGCTTAATTTGTTTCTTAGACGCACACGGGTCCCCCGGCTGCTGACCTTTCAGAGAGAGACTCCTGAACCAGCAGATAGAGCTGGAACGCTTTCGGCTGAGAGGTCATTTATTTATGAAGCGCACAGCCACTAAAGGAGTGGATGGACAGAGAGAGAGAGAGAGAGAGAGAGAGAGAGAGAGAGAGAGAGAAGAGAGAGAGAGAGAGAGAGAGCACTAAGGAAATGTCAGAGCACATTTAAACCAGAGGGGCTCTCAATCTCTCCAACATGCACACACACACACACACAAAAAAAAAGACAAGAATGAAGAAAAGAGAGAGAGAGATGTGAAGCATGAGAAAAAAAAAAAAAAAAAAAAAAAACTGAGGCGTAGAGCCACATTATAGACTGTTAATATATGCTAAACAGCTGTTTTAACCAAGCTGCATCAACCAGTCAGGATGTACCTGCTCAGACTCACTGAGGTTCGTTCAAGTCAACTGGGGTCAAAACACGGGAAGACGTGTTCCTCTGAACTTTATCTATATTCATATCTGATACAGGCAGCCAGAGGTCAAAAGCAGGAGAAAACGAGCGAAACACCTCGAAGTAGGGAAACAAGCGAAACACCTCGCAACCTCAATATGCAATCACACAGATGAATAAAGGGAAATAACATGCACTGAATAATGACACAAAATGCAATGAATAAGAAACGGGTACAAAGAAATAATCATGAAGAGTCTCTGGGGGGGGGGGACTTAGAGCAGCTGAAGGAAACAAAACCCCAGAACAATGGCTGCTGTAATCATACCTGTGCCATGTTCTCCACTCTGAAGATTCCACTCTGCTGGATACAACTTACTATTACTACATATAACATTCATAGTATTTGAACATGACCCTGAACAATATTTATAGGCTGAAATAGCATTCTCTAAGGCTTTGACGCGACATTACAGAAGTGACATGTGAAACGCACCTGTCAACGTGTAGTGCGAAAACAGAAAAAAGTGTCAGCGCACAATGCACAAAGCTGTACAAGATAATAAATATATTCCGAGCAACTAAACAGGATGCACATGTTGAAATCCTTACTCTGCATTCCTTCCAGTCACCATCAATACTGTATAAGTGTTATAAATTAGTTATAAATGACACTGTATTATGGAGTATGATATACAGTAGTGTCAGTGCAATAAAGAAAATGACTTTATATTGTTAATAGAATTATTATCAGAATTATTACTGATAACGATCATTTATTGCAGTATTGAACTGACCCCACTCAGAAGACATGTGTGTATAAGGATATACTAATTTTATATCCAATATTATATTTTATAATTTGGTACTGAATATGTTTACCTACCTACCTATCTACCTATTATAAGTACGATATTTATTACAAGGGCAACTGTAAGGTATGTAGGCTGGAGTGCAATTAGACAGTGGCAGTAAATACTGCTTATATCTGGTCTCATCATTTTACTTTTGTATTTATTTAACCTTTCAAGTAAGATTTTAAGATTAAATCATATCAGCTCCATGGAGCAGATTATCCTCTTGTCAGAGAAACATCTTACATGTGAGTAAAGTGGACCAAATGCCCAGGAGCTGTCACATGCCATCAGTCCTTCCAAAACAATCTCAACACCCTCTCTGACGCAGTGTCGAATGAGAGGGGTGAGAAAACACTCCCTGCTCCAGCGCGCAAAAATGCTTTGTGCAGTTAAAAATGACAGCGCAGCGATGTGTGAGTCTATGTCCCACAGTGTGGAATGACCATGACCCCTTTTTAAAGGGCAAGGAGTAATTAGCCTATATAACCTTCCTTTTCTCCAACAAGGCAACCTGCACATGCCATTATAGTATATGACTTCCTGAAGTAAACATAACGCTGTAGCAAATGTTGATTCAAAAATAAAGAAACAAACAAAAAACATTCTCATTCATTCCTTTGGAAGACACTTTGATCAACAATGGCTTACAAGAAAGAGAAGAGCCCATAAAAACACATTTGTACTTAGGCCTGTCATGATAATTACGTTATTGACTTATTGTGTGATATATGGACTTGACATCAATCATTTTTGCTGACCTCAATATTGCCCACTGTTTTTATATGCGTGTTTGTTTACGTAAGAATGAATGTCACCAACATTTTACCATTTACACTGCTTCTGTCCTCTCATCTTCTCTAGGGCTGTCAAATTCAAATTAGAACTTCGAATATTCATCGAAATTAAGATAAAAAAGTACATTTGAATCAAGGGCGTTACCATGGAATGGACATGGGGTTTTGGGGGTTGGTCCAAGCTCTCTAATTATTTACCTTAATCTGAATAAGACAATATTGTGATTAAGGTGTTCACATGGGTTGCTTTTTGAATAGTCCTTTCATGTACCCATTTTACATGTGATATAACATAGTTCGATTAACAGCACATGTCATTGCGTCACCGTGCCACGCCGTCCAACCTCCCCTCCAGATTTTCACATATGAACATATAGTTTGTCTTCGTTATGGTATCGTATACACAGTTTTGGGTGTTTTTATTTGACATTTTTATGAACGCTTCAAGTGCAGTTAATTATGTCATGCTATATGTGCAAATAGATGACTGCTTGAAGCCGTGGGCCGCGTCCCAAACCTACTATATAGTAGCTGAGATACATGTATTTCGCCTACTATATACATGTATTTCACCTATACATGTACAATAAGTACACGGTTTGGGACGCAGCTGTGCTCTCTTCTTTGCCGTAAAACAGTTGAGCACTGCCATGTGTGTACGAGTCCTGTCGCAAAATGCGGTGAAAACTAATAGTACACACCTTAATAGTGTGATTAAGGTGTGTGCATATCCGTAATACACGTCGATAATACGACTAAAACAGAAGTACTCCACATGTCTTAAATCAATTTGTGTTTACATCGAGTATGACCTTAATCGGATTAAGGTAATTAAAAATAGCTGTTTACATGGTAGTTTCTTAATCAGAGTATTGTCTTAATCGGGTTAAGCTTAAGCTAAGATTATTGTTGTCCATGTAAACATACTGACTGTCTTGCTGCTGTGCTGCCTGCATTGTGACCTGGTACCATTATTTTCCCAGAAGAGCAATGATGATTAGATGATGAATTAGATGATCATTTTAATTTGATAAACAATATACTGTTTGTGTTACTGGTGTCATTTATTACGTTAATGTCATCATGCTGTTTAGCTTGCTATGTAATAAGTGTACAAAGTGTACAACGATATATAGTGGTAACCTGAAACGTTAGCTATGTAAAGGGTACTGGAGTTTTCTTTTCTTAATTCTAAAGACAAACTGCCATAATTAGTTCTGAATGGAGAACTACAATATAGCCACAACACAGACGTTAGTTCCATATCGCTCGTTGCCAAGCTAGCACATCTAAAATCACTTAGTTGTCCGTAGCCCAACTGTAAAGGAACGAAATGCTGTGCAACTTTCCGGACTTTCACTTGCATTTATAACCGTCTGTCACAATGTGAGGGTTCACAACGAACTCGGCGGGAAGATGAATGTAACGTTAATGGTCAAAAACTGGAACTGACGTTAGCCTAGTCTACTTCGTGGGTGTGCAAATATCAAAAGTTAATTGACGTTCTTAAGAACAAACCAAGCCATGGTATGATGCCTTCTATACTAAGTTAAGGTTACCTTAACTGAACTGCTTTACTAGCGGGTTAATGAACTCAGCCAAACGCATAATATACACATATGAGATTATATCAGACCTATACACAATATAAACGTAATATTACAACTGGCTTCTGCACAAAATGACAGTTGAGTGCACAACTGAACTTGACCTTAAGTAACACGCTAGACAGAATGGTAAGTCACTTTACCATTCTGTCTACGCACTTTGGACTTAAGGTTGTGTTATGACATTACCCAGGCTGGATTGCTTTAGAACGTCATGCCATCTGACTTTGCAGCTCAGTGTACACAGTGGCACAATGGTAATGATGTGACATGATTTGCCAAGTGAGGCACTAGTTGGAAAATTAAGAAAGGTGAGCAGTTATTCAGTTAAGATATTCTGTCTTGTGATCTCAGCACTTTAACATGAAACATGGACATGAAACCTGCTATATAACAATAAACCAGGGATAACCAGAACACTGTAATTACAGAGTTACACTCTCAGAAAAGATGTGTTAATGTCCTACAACCTTGTTGTGTTTCAACACATGTTGTGATAAATTATCCAATAATACTGATAAATAAGGGACAACCAAAAGTTATACATTTTCTCAGGCCCTTGTTTGCTTCTGTGTGTAAGATTGTTAGATTATTTATGACAATGCCATCATGCCATAACCAGAGCTCACCAAGTGTTCATTATATTTCATTTGATCACAAATTATTGTGATTATGATTTTCTGAAAATCATCACCGTTATGTAAGTGTGAAATACCAAAAGTACACTGAGCTACACAGACCTGATGTCTCAGGGGCCCTAATCGACTTCTTATACTGATTATAGCTAACAAATACAGCATGAATAAATAACAAAAGCAATCTTCTCATGATCTGATGATGTCTGTTGGAATAAAATTTCTTAACATGTACATATGTTTATGTTAAACAAAAGGGCTTATGTAACAGTCCTGTAGCTCTATGAACATTACCTTAAAAGTAAAGCATTATCTCTCTTTATTTCTATTCTTTTTATACCACATTGCAGTTGATTTCACAAATCTGATTGGTCAGAAATGTATGTATTATTTTTGTGTGACCGGATGGCTCGGACAGTAGCTCCTGCTGCAACATGATTGATAAGTTTATATTAATGAGCTCGGGTATCTATATGTTATATGACTGGTATTGTGGACACTCCACATAATAGAAAATATGATTTTTAACAAATAAAATGTTTAATTGTTGATGTCACCACATCTGATGGAAGGAGACTCAGAGGCCAGCACTTTGTAACAGTCATGTTCAGGTCAGAGGAGTTTATGCTTACTGGTTTCTCCATACAATGACAAGCTGTGTGTTTTGATAGAGAGAGAGAGAGACAGAGAGAGAGAGAAAAAGAGAGAGAGAGAGAGAGAGAGAGAGAGAGAGGGTGACATGTTCATTAATAAATTGAAAATTGAACACATATCACACCACTCCGATGGTTATCATGTGTTATTCCTTACGTATCTTTACATATTTGATTTTTATTTTAATAATTTTGTCTTGTATATGTTTTTAATAGCATGCTGCAGTTACCCTGAACTCACACCAGCAGCTATTTGACTAATGTTCAATCAGAGTTGACGATTTTACGGAAACAGTAGGCGAAGGAATCATTATCACTGTAAAGTAGGTGGGGTGAGTTTTGAAGCTGATTTAAAAGCAATTTGCCAACTACCAGTGAGAAAAGAGGATGGTGGTTTGTTTTTTCTCCAGACTAGGAAACATTAAATGTGCTTTTTTGGGTTCCACAACTGTATTCCTACTCACAGATGGATGCACTGCATGGATTTGTTTTATACCCAGGCATTAACCCCCTGCAAAATATTATATTTACTGGAAAGACATCTGACTTTTGATAAAATGGTTGTGTATGTCCCATATAGTTAGCTTGTGTGGATATCAATGTTGTGCTCGCCTGCAGTTTCCCCTCGCTATTACCTGGTGCTTGGGGCGTAGTTACACATGGGGACGAGTAACATGTAATCTTGCCCCTATTCTTACTGGCTGCTGGATGCTGGTGGGTGAGGAAATACAGTACGTTAACCTGCCTCAATGGATTTTCATTAAGTCTAGAAGTCTAATGATGTGAGAATAAGGATATTATGTGGAATCCCACCACCAGTTTATTTGAAGTTGTATGTTTATACATAAAACAAATACAGTGCCCTCCACTAATATTGGCACCCTTGATAAATATGAGCAAAGAAGGCTGTGAAAACCTTTTGATCTTTTGTTAAAAAAATTCTAAAAAATACTCTGCTCTCTTGATATCAAACAATTGCAAACAAAACACAGGTTTATCAAAAATATCTTTGTTAAATATAAGTGTGCAACAATTATTGGTACCCCTATGAATTCATTGACAAAAATATATGACTATGACTTTGACTTCCTGTTTCACAGGGATATAAATATGAGGTAACACATAGGCCAAATTCCCTTAGACATTCATCACAATGGGTAAGAGCAAGGAATATAACTGTGATGTGCGGCAAAAGGTTGCTGAGCTTCACGAAATGGGAAGTGGCTATAAGAAAATAGCACAAGCATTGAAAATGCCCATTTCCACCATCAGGGTGATAGTTAAGAAATTCCAGTCAACTGGAAATGTTATGAATCAACCTGGAATTGGACGTGTGTCTATATTGTCTCAACGCACTGTGAAAAGGATGGATCGAGTGGCCAAAAAATCTCCAAATTGTACAAGTTAATTGCATCTTGGGATCAGATGTCACCTAAATCACCACAAATTGTTTGGAAGGAAAGAAAAAAGCCTCTACTCTCAGCCAAAAACAAACTCAGCATCTTCAGTTTGCCAGACACTACTGGAACTTCAAATGGGATCAGGTTCTGTGGTCCAGTGAAACCAAACCAAAATAGAACTTTTTGGCAATAAACACCAGAGGTGGTTTTGGTGCACACAGAGAAGTAGCCATATGGAAAAGTACCTCATGCCCACAGTTTAATATGGTGGTGGCTCTTTATTGTTTTGAGGCTGTTGTCAGAAAGCTTAAAATAGGCTGTGGTTGGATCTTCCTACAGGACAATGAACCAAAACACACATTAAAATCAATACAAAAATGGTTTACAGACCACAAAATCAAGATCCTGCCATGGCCATTCTAGTCCCCTGACTTGAAACCCATAGAAAACCTGTGGGGTGAACTGAAGAGGAGAGTCCAACAGAGTTGGAGGATCTGGAGAGATTCTGTATGAAGGATTTGTCTCAGATCCTTTGCTATGTGTTCTCCAAGAAGACTCAGGGCTTTTATCTTGGCAAAGGGACGTAGCAGAGAATATTGACCAATAATTGTTGCACACCTATACTTAACAAAGATATATATTTTTGATAAAACTGTGTTGTGTTTGCAATTGTTTGATATCCAAGAGAGCAGAGTATCTTTGTGATTTTTTTAAAACAAAAGATTAAACAATAAAGACAAATTTTCACAGCATTCTTTGATCACCAAGGGTTCCAATATTAGTGGAGGGTACTGTATGTTATCATGAATTCTTATTTATTGCATTTCCACCACTTTCTTGTCAGTGTATATAAATTCACTGTCCAGCCTTTTATTTAAAATTTTGGCACATTTCAAACCTTGAAAAACAACTCAAAACATCTGTATGAATCATGTTTACAATACGAATATCATGACTACATGTCTACATAATTTAGATGCAGATGACCGGAAATTATCAGGCAAGCTAAGGAAGATATTTATGCACAGTAGCTAAGCTAATAAACACGAATTAGCCATAACATTAAAACCACTTTCCTAATATTGTGTAGGTCCTCTTTGTGCCACCAAAACATCTCTGACCCCTTCAAATCATGGACTCCACAAGACCTCTGAAGGTGTTAGCAGCAGATCCTTTAAGTCCTGTAAGTTGCGAGGTGGGGCCTCTATAGATCGGACTTGTCTGTCCAATAAATTCCACAGATACTCGATCGGATTGAGATCTTTAACTTGAACTCTCTGTCATGTTCACCAAACCATTCCTGAACAGTGTGGCAGGACAGACTATCCTGCTGAAAGCAGACACTGCCATTAGGGAATACTGTTGCCATGAAGGGATGTACTTGGTTTGCAACCAATGTATAGGCAGGTGTAACATGTCAAAGTAACATCCACATGAATGCCAGGACTCAAGGTTTTCCAGCAGAGCATTGCCCAGAGCATCACACTGCCTCCACCAGCTTGCCTTCTTCTCCATGGTGACAGCTATTCCCCAGGTAATCGACGCACATGCACCCAGCCGTCCACATGATGTAAAAGAAAATGTGATTCAGACCAGGCCGCCTTCTTCCACTGCTCCATGGTACAGTTCTGTACTTGCCCATTGCAGGTGCTTTCGGAAGTGGACAGGGGTTAGCATGGGGACTCAGACCGATCTGCGTCCAGACAGCCCCATAAGTTTGTCCTTCCATTGACCACTTTTGGTAGATACTAAGCACTGCATACCAGGAACACTCCGCACAATCCACCCAATCATCTAGCCATCAAAATTTGGCCCTTATCAAAGTCGCTCAAATCCTTACGCTTGCCCGTTTTATCTGCTTCCAACTTCGTTCAACTTCGAGAACTGACTGTTCACTTTCTGTCTTATATATCCCACCCCTTGACAGGCGCCATTGTATTTAGACAATCAAATGTTATTCACTTCACCTGTCAATGGTTTTAATGGTTATCCTGGTTATGGCTGAACAGTGTATATTAGCTATTTAATATCTATATTAGCTATATATAAAATGATGCAGTAATTAGTATTTCATGGCTGTTTGACATAAGTCATTTATCAATACGTCTTCCTACATCTCTTCCTGGTATACATTATTAATAATCATACATTATGGATTAGTTGTTATGCTTGACAATGACATCCGCTTTTCACGTGAATATGTGCTTCAACCAATGACTCACACTTAAGGTGAAATAACACCAGCTCCAGGCTGCAGTTTGGCCCTACCAGTGAAACCATGGCAACTGGGAATAAACTAAAGACACAACAACAGCGAACAGTATAAAGCCATTTGAGCGACACAAGGTGAAATTTGCTACTGGGTTTTCATAAGGATTCAATGTGTTACTTATCTTAAAGCAATAGCTTGGCAAATACATTTGCTCAGCTAAGTGCGTCTTAAATGATGACCATGCTCTCTAGACGGGAGGGATGGCATACTCTCTACTATCAATCACAGTAACACTAGCCAATCACAGGTATCTGTGAGCTCATGCATGCAGAAGAGGGCAGGCAGGGATTTAAAAATAAATATAATGAAATATAATATTTATTATTAAATTATTTTAAAAATGACAGCAAGCAATCTTGCAACAAAAGAAACTATTTATTTGGAATATGCATTACCAGTACAAATTAAGAGACCAGAAAACCTACACCTTGTTAGTTTTTTTTCCTTCACAAAAACAAGTTGGAATTGAAAAGACAATAATTTGCTGTTCCGTTTTTAATTCCTTATTATACATATGCAGAGATCTTAAAAGTTAAAACTCAGCAAGAGAAAGTCTCCGCGCTTTATATATATATATATATATATATATATTTATTTATTTATTCATTTATTTATTAAAAAACAAAACAAAACAAACAAAAAGAAACATTCAAAAACACTGCAGGAATTTTTTTTTAAAGAACAAAAGACATGCAACAAAGTAAACATTTGATGTTTTACAAATTGCTTCATATGCAAAAAAACTAAAAGCATCATTACATGAAGCTTTCAACAATACGATGAAACCGGGCAGGCGATGAGAGACGGTGTGTGTGTGTGTGTGTGTGTGTGTGTGTGTGTGTGTGTGTGTGTGTGTGAGAGAGAGAGTGTGTTTAGGGTTATTATGTCACTCTTCAACCCAGATTTGACCAATTGTGTTTCTGTGTGAATGGATGGCGATTTGCACTTATTTTTTGCTCCAACACAAGCACTGATGTAGCTCTCGGAGTTACAACAAATCAGCAAGGATGTTTATTATATTATTGAACGTTATCTAGCTTAGCGATGGATGGTGCATCTAACTGAACAGTCTACACTAACACTTGCTGTTAGGCTTTCTTGAAGAGCTACAGGCCATGCTAGAATAATAATTTATGCAGTCCAGCACTGTTTGGTGCTTTTCAGGTTCTAACACACAGTCATTCAAGTCATTATTTAAAGGAAGTTTGGCCAAAATGACATTTTCATTCTTGTCAATACTGTCCCTTTAAAATCCCATTTGTAGATGTGTTAGAGATCAGCAAACTATGCTGGACTCTCAACACACGGAAATAAAGGGTCC
Source organism: Ameiurus melas (assembly GCA_012411365.1). Classification (NCBI taxonomy): domain Eukaryota; kingdom Metazoa; phylum Chordata; class Actinopteri; order Siluriformes; family Ictaluridae; genus Ameiurus; species Ameiurus melas. Next base: position 24,530,359 of record CM022767.1, on the reverse strand, counting down.
TCTTTCTTAATGGGTGCTCATTATAAAATGTCATGATATAGCTTAGTGATGGATGGTACATCTAGCTAAATAAATTACAGTGCTTAATGTGACAAAAAAGCTTTGCTGATTTGCTACAAGCAACACGATATAATCATAATCAATGTGCGACGCACAACACACTTGACTGTTTTGGTGTGATAAGATTAGTGTGCAGTTATACACTTTATTCAAAATTGGCCATAAGCGTTGGCCTTGTCACTTTGCGTTAGGAATTTCATATTTATTATGTTGATCAAATCCCAAAAGATTTCTTGAAGACATAGCCTGCCCATCAGAGACCCGATTCACGTTTTCATGAAGCACAAGATGTATCGTTTTTAAACTCTGTTTAAAAGAGCAAAATAAGAACAAAAAGGTGCACATCTACGTACATAGCGCATTCTTGGGCTAATTCACATTATGCTAAAGCGAGAACCAAACAAAAACAACAAACAAAATGAAAGAAAGAAAAATGTCTCATAACAGAGCTGAAGCTAAAAAGAAAAGCGTATTAGGCTATTCACAACATGACGACGTAAAAATATACGCAAATGTTTTCTGCATTTTTGTGCCATGTTTCTTTTGACAAACACTACTGAATTCGGACTGCATTTTTGGTTTGGAATACGAAGCACTGGGGCTTTCGCTAAGAAACAAGCCCAGGTACAGAAGATAATACATCATTTACAATGTGGACATTGGTTAAAATGGTGAATATAAACAAAATGGACATGTCTGCTGTTTTTGGTATCAAAGTAATGACGGATATGTGATAAGTTGTTGCCAAGAAAGACCATAAATTAAAAGCAAGGTTCAGTTGTCCTTAGTTGGATGGTTCAGTTCTAAGATGAAAAAAGGGGTCAGATGTGTATGAGAAAGTGACTTCACAACAGTCACACATCAAATTTATTACAAAATCTGATTCATTATATGTAGCTGTGAAGTCCTCTGCTGTTTTCTGAATGTTATTTAGAAGGAAAAAGGAAAAAAAATATGTCATAAGTAAATCACAGACACATTTACTGTATTTTCCGGACTATAAGTCACTCTGGAGTATAAGATGCACCCTGCTGAATATGCCACTTCATTTTATAAGCCGCATTAAAGTAGTGGCATTTCCATGTTTTTGTCCTGTTAGTGTTGCCACAGGAGAGCACTCTACTCTACTGTTTTCTTTGCTACAATCTTAATCCCTCTGTCAAGCCTGGACAATATCTGTGTGTGAATCCATGCTTAGCTTTGCTGCTACAGTATTGCTAATTTCCACTATAAAAATGTTATTTTAGCACCAACTAATGGTAGTGTACCATACAGTCATAGGAAACTCTATATTCATGTCACAGTTTTACAGTTAATCATAGAATTCATCAAGACTTCTACAGAAAGTATTCTTCTCTCAATCATAACCAAGCTAACCATTCTGCTGCAATCATCTTCTGTTAAACCATAAGCAATGCGTAGGATTATGCAAAAACATAAATCGGAGCACCATCTAGAGGGTTAAAAACATCTTATAGTCTGTAAAATACAGTAGCTTTAAAGTTCGCATTATTTCAAATCTGTTTGCACTTATTACAGAAGTGATTTTGGTTCACAGCAGCATTTGGCTCTTCATTAACTGATGCAGTTATTATTATTATTATTATTAATATTATTATTATTATTATTATTTTAATCGCATAACTTGGTGAACTTTCTTAAATTCGTTGTCATCAGGTGACACAGATGTTACAAACTTCTTAATTTGCAAAGGCCTCTACTGCATTGTCACTGGTGGAGATTATACACGGAAAGCAACAAAAAGATTTTTTTTTGTTAGTTTTTTTTTTTTTTTTAAAGAAAGGTTTTTAGGAATCAAAGACGAGCGATGTTTATATAGCCTAATTAAAAATCAATTTCAAGTTACATGATGGAGAGAGACTGAGATACAAAATATGTCTTTATAATACAGTATGTCCCTATATTACAACATGAAGAATATGATCACGTCAGATGAACATGCAAATCATGAGTGTTTAAAATGTAGAAAAATACTTTGGCACTATGGACACAGAAAATGTTCATGGTTTCTTCACCATGATAAAAATGTGAAAAGGTATGGAAAATGGGGCATCATATGCGCCATCATTTCTATTTTAGAAATCAAGTTTGTTGTTATGATTTGTTCTTTTTGTTGTTTATCTAAGAGGTAGTGTGATTGTACATTAACCCCTTCAGACCCCATGTTCATTATGAAGGTTACGTTAGGTTGGAGGGATATTTGTTTTTCCATTCAATCCACTGAATGTAGGAGCTGCATCAAAATACTATTTAAGACTGAAAAAAAATATTTTTAACAAAAATTATGATTTTAATGAATTAAAATTGAGGATAGGAAAGAAAAATCTGATCTGAAGGGGTTAATACAAATCAAGGCCTGTATTTGAGAACAGAAACTGTGTGTGTGTGTGTTTTGGGTAAAATCCTGATCAGCCTGATCGCTTCAACAGACTGATTCACTCCAAAGCGTGGCAGAGACCCAGCTTAGTGAGCTAGAGAGTGCATTACTTAAACATAGTGATGAATGACCGAGAGTGACAGAACAAAAAGAGAGTCCATGGTTTGTGCAGTAGTGAGGGAACAAGAAGGAGTGAGGTGAACAGGGGATCAGTTGGAGGTGTCGGAGTGAACACTCCCGGGTCCTTCTGTGGGTGAGGTCACTGAGGAGGGGGTAGTAGCATCCTGCCATCCACCATTAGCCTGCATAAGAAGGAGGACATATGCAGTACATTAGAGAAGTGAAAGATGGAAGGCCGTCATGAAACTCGGCACAAGGTGATCATTTCCTATACGATATCCAATCAGCTAATCATGTGGCATCAGTGTAATGCAGATTCAGGTCAGGAGCTTCAGTTAATGTTCACAGCAACCGTCATGATAAGGAACAAAAAGTGATCTCAATGACTTTTACTGTGGCATGGTTGTTTGTGCTAGAGGGGCTGGTTTGAGTATTTCAAAAACTGCTGATCTCCTGACCTCCCACAATATTCTATAGAGTTTGTACAGAAGGATGCAAAAAACATAATACTAATACTACTACTACTACTACTACTACTACTACTACTAATAATAATAAAAATAGTTTTGCAGTGGTTCTGTGGGTGGAAACGCCTCCCAAAAAAAGACATCAGAGGAGGATTGTCATTATTGTTCGAGCTGATAGGAAGGCTATAGTAACTCAAATAACAACCATGGTGTGCAGGAAAAGCATGTCAAAATGCACAACACACAGAACTTGGACAGCTACAAAAGCAGTAACAATGTACAGGTGCTGATATCTATGTGTTTGTGTGTACCTACAGTACTGGGCAAAAGTTTTAGGCACCCTATTTGTTTTAGTACAAACTTTCATAGACTTTTTTTTTTTATGACTTCTACATTTTCGAGTCAGTGCAAAAAACATTTTAGATTCCCAAACATTAGTTTTCTAGCACAAAATGAAATGCTTGTATGTCAGTAAAGAAAGAGACCACTTTTCAGATTAAAAACACAATGAAGGCTGCTGGATTTTGCTGCAAAAATAAGACGAAAGTGTGACAGTCAAAGTCTCCAGAAGAACCTTGACTGGTTCCGCAAGATGCTCAATAAAACTTACAGCTCATTTCCTTATAAAACTGCACAAACTGTACTGTAGTCTACTTTTTTTTTTTTGGTCACACCAAATATTGACTTAGTTTCATTTACTACTGTTTACTGCTATTTATGGTATTTAAATAAGAATTTTTTTAAATAAAATGTTTTAACTTCATTATATTGAAGTTATCTCTATAGCATTTCTTTGCATGTGCTTAAAACTTTTGTATATATATATATATATGTAGAGTATATAGATATAGACTATATAGATATATGGATATAGCTGTAGATATATTTATACAAAACTGAGAAAATACTACTTTACTGCTGAGAATATAAATATACTGTGTTTGCTTTTCCCAGGAAGACGGGAAGCACTGCAGATGTGTAATACGGGACAGAGTTAAATGCTTGTCACTTTCACTGACACACACCATAATACTGAGCTGGGATGAAGTGGCCCACCATATAACACTCCCAGAAGAAACAAAGAGGGAAGCGGTGGTGGAAAATTATGACATTTGGAGATTGAAATGAAAACACAATGCGAGGCGCAGAAGCCATTTCTCGTTTTGAAGACAGGCCTGCTAAAGAGCATTTGGGGATATTAATAGCAAAAAGGCTGGAAATGGCAGCCGGCAGCCACTCAGCTCCAAGCCTGTTATTTAGAGCCGAGGCAGTCTGTAATCAAACAAAATGGAGGAGAGCAGAAAAAGATCTTAAAACGTGTTCGGGTACGGTGCCACGTTCCTATTTTCTACTGAAGGCATAATTACTGCTATAAAACGCTACATGAGCCATTATCAACACAGCGAACAAAGAGGGAAATCATTTGTCTGAAAAAGATTCCTCATCTTTAGACTTTAAATCGGCTTTTATCACAAAGTCACTGCTGTCGAATGTGAAATACGGATTCCACTTCCTCCTGCTTAGATATTCTAAGATATTAATGTTTAATAAAAAAAAAACATTTAAATTAAAATATTAAAGTGTGTGTGGCACTGTTGTCATTAGGACTCACCAACATATATTTATGCGTACAACACAATTTCTCTTAAAGTCTGAAAAATAAATGATTTTTATTAAAAATTCTTTTTATTACATAAGATGATGTTCAGGTCTGCCTGAGAGTCACACAATAAAAGTATTAAAAACAGCTGGTTTAAATCACCATATGGATCATTTAGAAAAGACATTTTGGGATTTTTAAATTAATTGTTGTAGTAAAACTGCTTTTAAATTTAAAGGCATCTGGCCAATGAGACTGAACATGTGAGAGATACACAGAAGAGGAGGGACAGTTTTTTTTAACCTTTTAATCCAGTTATCAAGAAGAACAATTAGTCACATTTGTTACTAAAAGAGGAAAATTGATTTTTATATCAGGTTTTGAAAACATTAAAACCGTTAAAAAGCATGTTGAGATAGCTGGTCTGGACCATTCACGGGTCTACTAGGTTTGCAAAAAATTTTCATTCAAATTCATTTCATTTATTTATTATTATGATTACGAAAATTTTTTTTTTTTTAGAAAAAACAAAGCTGAGCTCATTCTCACATCCCTCTTATCCCCCTGGAATGGCACAGAGTGAAGGAAATGGAGGGATTGGTTGAGATTTAAATACACTCGTGTTCTTTCTTATGGAACGGCTTCGATCTCATTAGCATTTAGCAGGAAGCGGGCCAAGACATGGCAGCACAGCCGTTGACCTTACTCCTCCTCGTCCTCTCTCTCTACCCCCCTTCGCTCTCTTACGCTGTCAGGGCCATTAGCTTGGCGCGAATGTGATCTGAGCAATGTGCTTGGATTGCTGTCCCAAGTCCGCACTCGGCTCCCTGTGTGTCTGTCTGATCGATTTTCCCCTTTACCACATGGCTTGTCGCTGTGAATTTTGCGACCGCACCAAAACCCCAGCAGCAGCCCCCACCCGAAAGGAAATAAATAATCAAATTAGGGAGACAATGAGAGCGACGAAAAAGGCGGCAAACACAGAGGGCCACAGGCTTAGATTTAATTTTAGCATTAATGTATAGAATTTCCTTATAGTATTCTGTAGTTAGCCTTAAGGCAGCTATGAGGTCTAGATGGGGAGGGGATGCTGAGTGCAGACCATCTCACCTGTAAACAACACACACACACACACACACACACACACACACACACGCACACACACACGCACACAAATTCTTCAGCGTGGCACGTGTCAGTGCAGGTGTTTAGAGAGATCTTATTGGACGTGACGGGTGTGTCCGAGCCCCGTGGCTTTCGCAACATGCGGCCGATAACACTGGCTGACTGTGGATCAGACATGTCCCACAGAGTGCCGTTCTGAGCCCTATGGCTTTAAAATAATTGGTAGAGGGCACAAGAAAAAAAAAAAAAAAAGGTATTTTGTACTTTCTTACATTGATGCCCTGCGGACTGTACATCTGGTTGGCTGTGAGGCCATCACTGTATCCTCCTGTCTGACTGATAACATGGCGAAGGGTATCCACCTGAAAATGCACAATAAACAACATAACAAGGTCAGAGCAGACGCACACGCAAATAAACAAAGCAAGGTCGACGAGAAAGCACAAACAGCAAAACAAATCCTAACAGAAAAAAGCACAAGGTCAAACAACACGGCAGCAATGAGCGAGACAAAGAAAACAATAATACAAAGTAAACACAATCACAAACAATGTAAATACACAGAAAACTAGTAAAAAAAAATGGCAACAAAGGAAAAGAGTAAAACAGAACATCTGCATAATTCTTGTGGCATTGAGTCAAGGTGACTGAACGTTCGTTATAATTGTTGAGAAGTTTCTTCCTTTGTTGTTCTGAACAGTGCTGCTTAAGGTCCACAATGTATTTTGTTCATATATATGGTACATCTTTTTGTTTCAGGTTTTGACAAGTTCAACAGCATTGTTAGCTTTTTACACGTGTAATGTCTATAATATTATTATGAATTACATAAGTGTCAAATTGATGTTCTTAATCACTAGTTTTACTAACTGCATATCTTAAAAAAATATGCTGTTAAAACCAATATTGCAATAATATTGTAAACCATGCGAAACAGTTACGCAACTATTATGATATTAACATGAATTAATTACTAAGCACTTTGATCAGAGACTCATTGTTTGTCATTTTCGAATGCATTACTAATCAGAGGTTTGAGCATCACTGTAATAATGGCAGAAGTTGTTTAAAAGGTTTGTGAGAGAGGATGACCCGTTATTATCTGTCAGCTAATGATGAGCTTTAAGATGGAAATGAAGACTTGGTATTAGCTCAGTGCGTTCTCAATAACAGGATACCAGTTTCAAACTTGCTCGTCTGCTTGTACATCTCTGCTCCCTGTAGCCTGCTCTTGTCTTTATACACCACCATGTACCTTTAAGAGGATTCTTTATTAGAGTAAATGTCCAGCGTATGAGGTGACCATACTGATGTGAACTGTACCTGCGACTGCACGTTGGCTCCCACTTGAGCCCCCTGGTATGAATCGCCATTCATAGACTGCACACTCATAAACAAATCACCAGAGTTGGACATGTTAAAAGAGCCAGCAGAACCTAAGAGCAGAGGAGGGAGAGAGAGAGAGAAAGAGAGAGAGAGAGAGAGAGAGAGAGAGAGAGAGAAAAGAGGAAAAAGAAGCAGCAGCACAAAGACCATAGAGAGAGAGAGAGAAGAGAGAGAGAGAGAAAGAGAGAGAGAGAGTGAAAGAGAGAGAGAGAGAGAGAGAGAGAGAGAGAGATGGGGGGGGGGGGTAGAGAGAGGAGAAGGAGAAAAAGCACATGCGGAAGTACAGTTAGACAAGCGTAACAGAGCAGAGAGAATGAGCAGCCCATAGAGAGCAGAGCATCAGCACTAAGGCTGAGCAAGAGATAACGCTGTAGGACAGGTTTAAAGCAAGAGCAGGCAAGTTGTAATGTTAGCTAGCTAATGGAGGAAAGTACTTGTCCTACATACACGGCTGTGTAAAAAAAATTGAAAGCAAGCCCAGAATGGATTTCAGTGGAATTTAAATCCTTGTAAAACTGCATTACAAGGCATTTTACATTATTATACAAACGTGATAACCTCAACTCAGCCAATAACAGAAAGGTTTATGAAGCGACTACCATGTTCCTTTCAGCTCTGTGAACCAAAACCTATAAAATGTGAAGTGAGGAAGCATGACCTCTGTGAGGGGATTTTCATGGTTTTGGGACGAAAGGCTGATTTGAACCACTCAGTAGCGCTGGTAAAACGAGTAATCCCAAGAGTACTGTTATACTTACAATGCGTACATGCTCAATATCTTTGAACATGTGCCTATTTTATGTTTAATGGTACTCTCAAATGACCAATAAAATCATTACCTGGATTCTCTCATAAGCTCCATTTACACCTGGTCATTTTGCAGAGGTGTTTTACAGATCAATAAAAGGTTTTCTCAAAGAATTGCTCAAACCACGTCTGAGACACGTTTTAGCCACATATTACACAAGTCTAAATGCAGATTCTCCAAGCCACATTTAACAACGCACAAGTTCTGTGAATGCAGATGTTCATGTTTAAAAAAAAACAACAACAAAAAAACAAAACAAAACAAAACAAACAAACAAAAAAAAACGAGATTAAACACAGCACAAAATATCGTGGAATTCAGGAAAACATCTGAAAACATAGAACAACACTGGAAGTTGGTGTTTGAATGTAATGATCTAATTTGTATATGAACACTGTCTGACCAGACATTAATTTGACTACAAGTGTAAATGCATGTGGTTTAAATCTTATCAGGATCCAGTCAAGGTGCCTGAAATGGACAGGTGTAAATGGGGTCATAAATTTGAATTTGACACACAGTCAACCATTGACACCAAGACACATACTAAATAGTTCTAAATACTGAGGCTTAAATAAATAGAAGTGTTGTGAGGTAGACCAATGAAAATAATGCTGAAGATCCAATAGGCATATTTATAAAACCTATTTTGACAGTTTGAAAGAATGACGTGAGACTCAGGTGTGTATAAGCCGAAGACTATTACACTAAACCTGCGTTAGTCCAACATGTATCTATTAAACTATTGAGAGTCAGTTTTGCAGCTGGAATAATAAAGTGTGTGGAACAGTAATAATGTGATGTGGGATAGTGTATGGTTAACACACGTCTGTGAGACATGCGTGTATATTTGCCCACCTGCTGAGTTGGGGGTGGAGGGGGAATTTGCCTGGCTGCCGTGAGCTGACACGCTGGCCGCATTCACCGCAGTTCTGGCTGCGTACATATTGGCTTCCTCCTGGAACTTTCCAATGTTTTTCTTATACCGGATTCGTTTGTTTCCGAACCAGTTGGACACCTGGCCAAGAAAATGAATTAACACTCTCATTTCACAACTTCACAAGCATGTCATGAAACCTTATTCTCTGTTTGGGGAAAATGAATTGTTTTAAATCTTTACTGGAAGTGGAACAACAATAAAAATGATGTAGAACATCATGTGCTTGGATTAATCTCTCTGACAAACATTTTTTTATGGATTACTTTTCCATTACAGAGGTGACGTTCAGGAGGCACTTGGACTCAAAAAAGAACAAGGTGAAATTAAAGTGTTTAAAATGGCCGTTGTTAATCACTGTTAATCCGAGCCAAAAACTTGATGTTAGTGGTTGTCCTCCATCTCAAATTTATACTCTGTTAGATTTAGAGTTTCACTAAATCAGGATGTGAGGTAATTCCACAAGTGCTGACTCCTACAATTCATCATTCGGAGGAAAAACACTTAATAGCAACCCAAATGAAACAAATCAACATATAGCAATGAATCAACTAGACTATCTATTTCACACCTGACCATAATGGCTTTGATCAGAACTGTAATGACGCATGCCGAGATGAGAGTCAGAAAATCCCATCAAGCTGTGAGATGCTGGTGTTTACAGTGAAGTTCCGAAAGGACATCTCTGCAGTGACCTGTGCACCAGAGCGATCCCCAATCATCATATACTGATCATTGCTTAGATTAAGCTAAAATATTCTGAATATTTTAAAATACATTCATAACACTATGGCTATAAATGACCTGGCCTGTGGAAAAATAAACAGAATATTGCTAAGTACTTAACAGCATTGGGGCTTGATATAATTTAATGAAGCCTTACTAAGCATAGAAATACCAAACTGTCGATAATGCAGAACACAGATGGCAGGATTCTCTCTCTCTCTCTCTCTCTCTCTGTACCACAACAATGCATAACAAAGAAAACCACAGACAAATTCGGGACTCCTCCACGTTCAGAACTCTGCCTATGATGGGGTGAAGAATGCAAACGCTACCAGAGCAAACTCGCATTAGTGTCAGAATAAAAAAGATAGCCAATAACAATCTCATTAAGTCACTCCATCTGCAGCTAGCTATCATCAAGGACTATGACGGCACGGATCCGTCCTCACACGCACTAACACCCATTACCGCTAATACACTCCCAGATGAAGCTGTGCGGATAAAGGCTCGTGCTAATGATAAACAACATTAAAATGTAAACCAAATCAATCCTGTGGAAACACCCCCCACCCCACACTCGCCTAGACAGCGGCTAAACGTGTTTCTTTATTACAAAATGGCACCAGACGCTCTCAACCAATCATTCTGAGCAGAGGCTGTTCAAGAACGGCACCCAGATGCATCGTCAAATTATGTCACACCGGATTCATTAAGTGTTTTTTTTTTTTTTTTTTTGAGCATCATCCATTTAACATAAGCAGGTGCAGAATATTTACGTGCATCAACACAGGTGTTCATAATCGAGGATCATTACATATGGGCTAACACACTAAGCAATTATAGGTGCTCTACAGAAGGTGAGCATCTCTCCATACGTTCATACACACATGTAGCAATGGTTGTTATATTGATGTACAGTACGTATATATAACTGGTTCAAAATCCAATGTGCAATTTGTAAAAGCAGTAAAACCAGATTGCAATAACATGAAAAAAAGTATAATATAATGGTATACAATGGTAGTATACTGTAGTTTACTATTGCATATACTTACTGTAATGGTACTTTAATACTAATAGAGTTCAATGATTTCTCTGATGTAGAGAACTCAGATAGAATCATGGATAGAAACTGGATATATAAATGGGCTCTAGACATCTTTTGCAGGATTACATAAGGTTTGGAAATGTGCAGGAGGCTAACACAAAATCTGGGACAACAGTAAGCATTTGAGCTTTATAATGCCATTTACCCAATGCTATTCATCACAGAAAAGGTAAGTGTCTTGGTTGTACACAAGCCTCATATTGTTCATGTCCATTTGTTACCCCAACATTTAGATACAAGATATAAGAGCAGGCAGTTAAATTCTCACTGACTTGCCTGGGAGGCAATAAGACAGTCCCATTCAGACCATAGATGGTAAAAACCTCGTCATTTTATTTAGCTAGAGTTCTAATTACCTACTATTTTAATGGCTTTGTCTCAGAGGGTGTTATCTCATTTTGTCCGTGTCACTTTTAATTTAGCAATTTCTATGCACTGTCACCTATGACTAATTATTTTTTTGCACAATTAAAACTCTGAGTTTAATTGTGTTAGCAAAGCAAAAATATAGGCCTAACATAAACTGTTATTTATAATTATGATTTATGATCATGGTTATATTCTAACATTAGAAGTGTCTCAATATAGGAAAATAAATGTACCCATGCTAGCTATTCCACTTTATTCAATTAGAGCGACTACACTGACATATGTACAGTATAAATGGTAATTCAGATGTATAATTAAGAGCTTGATTTGTAAAGAAAGCAGCAGCTACCTGGGAGACAGTGATGGAGCATTTCTTGGCCAATTCCTCCTTGGCCTCCTCACTGGGATACGGATTACTGAGGTGGGAGTAGAAGTACTCGTTCAGGATCTCGGTGGCCTGTTTGTTGAAGTTTCGTCTTTTCCTCCTGTGAAGAGGGAACAGGGAGAGAGAGAGAGAGAGAGAGAGAGAGAGAGATGACATGTTTTGGGATTCAGAAGAAGTTTGAATAGTGCAACTGAATACTAATGTTACCTCATCTAATAACAGATCCTCTCCCTCTGCATTTTGTTCATGGCTTTACTGCATATGCAAGTTATGTTTGGCATGCGTGTTGGGATATCGCTGGCAAAAACATGTGCCACTTCACATTCGGAACATTTTATTATTCACGAGGAAGCGCAGTACAGGCTTCACACACGTGCTGAAGGAGGTTTAAAAGCTTTGGAGGAGAGGAAGGCAGTGGTGGGTGCCAGCTTTGCTCATCTCCTGGGTTAAGAGTGTGTGAATGTGGCATGTCTCATGGGGGCTTTGCATATGCAGCGGTGAACCCTGCAAGCTTCTCCCCCGCAACACAGAGCGAGACGATTGCCTACCCACAAAGCCCCTCTTCACCATATGCAAATGAGCACAGCATGGTCTCAGCCTGCGAAAGAATTAAGCTGAAGAACTGAGCAGGCAGGAGTGGGGAGGGAGAGACTTTCCACCATCATTTGCAGTAGAATGGATAGTGTATGGTGAAAAGGGAGCGAGATGCTCATTTAAATGTTATGCCTCCAACTCAAGGCTTCCAGTGTGATTTATCCTCAAAGAAATATATGCAAATCCCAGGCATGCATCAAAAGGAACAAGTGATTACATTAAAGGAGGAAAGCATGGCACACTCTTTGGCATGTAGAGGCTCATATATGGATCGGACCTCAGTAAGAGTGTAATGCAAACCTGCACAATTAAACTGCACGAGTGTTAGGATTACATAGACATGCGTGTCGCTGGGAACAGGCCGTTATGAAGAGAGATGGAGAGGTGGCAAGAGAGAGCGCATGGGTCTGAGCTCTTGTATACACTAAAACACAAAAGAAGCTAAACAATGTTATCATTGTATGCAGAAACAGACAGTAACACCTACACAATCACAGGGAAGTATAAATGACTGGAAAATATATTCATTGGGGCATCAGTTATAAAAAGCCTGTTTTAAAATTCAAAGGGTAAAGTGAACACAAACTATGGCAAGGCTTACTGTCATTGTCTCTTAACAAATAACGCGGATGTATTCTTCTATGGACTGCGTGTCTAAGGAGTGCAAACTGCTTTTAGCCAACGTGCGTGTTAAGTTTTGGACTTACTTTAGCGAACAGAATTTGAAACCGGTAAATCTTAGCAGTTTTTGACAAATGATGAAATGACAGACCTGGCATCAAGGAAGCGGGAGCGGAGAATCATGACTGCCTCGCAGGTGCTCTGCTTGAGCTGCATCTGGATGGAGCTGAACTTGCGGTGGATGATGCTGACCATGCGCTCGATCTCTTTGGGCGAGATGGGCCGTGTGCGCGACTGCTCTCGCAACAGGTTCATCACGTGAGTGGTAAACTCGTTGCACGCCTGCAACGACAGAGAAAACACACAGAGGTCAGCAAAAGATTGACAAAATGTTCAGCGTTAAAGATGACAATATAAGTCAGTGTGACTTACTCATAGCTACATTGTGTCCAATTCTGCAGCCCCAATCAGAGCGAAACTGAGCAGATGAGCCAGACATAACGTAGAGTGCAAGGTAATGTTGATAATTTGCTTTTCTGACAGTATCACGGGTCTCAATAGTGCTTTTACGACAATAACCTTTCATTTTCTCCAGCCTTTCCTTGTTACTTTTATTCACTATTCTAGATAATCTGTATTCATTAACATAATGCTATTTTGACGACAAACTACAAAACACATTGGAGCGAGTTAAGAGTCATGAATCTGACCTACAAAACCTACAGTTTCTCTCCCTCTGCGTGTGCGTAGCTGTTGTGTTATGGGCAGAGCTAGTGTTTGGGAATTGGCCAAATTGAGGAGAAAATAAAGTAAAAAAAAACAAAAAAAAAACCTATCCATCTAATTCACCTCCTGTATTGTCTCACTTCAACAGGTTGCCCACCATTAAGTCATTTGGCAAAACTAAACAGAGTGACCGAAGTACTTAATCCACTTGCCCTGTTGCAGGCTCAATTTCAGAATGGCTTCACTGGCACATGAGCACTGCAGGTTCAAACAGCGAGCAGAGTGCAACACAAAGCAGTGCCGTTGTGAGACGACGACCAGATCAGAAGACAAAAGAGGACAAGACAGAGAAGCCTGGTCTGGTTGCGCATGCGTGTGTGTTTATGTGTATGTTTAGGAAGACTGTCTGCTGCCCCAGAGTGTGACAGGTTTCGTTGCCCTTCCCTGAATGGACACCTGGCCTCTTCCCAGCATGCACTTTGGCAAATCAGACCTTCCTTTGCTGTCCCGTCCATCACTGTGGAGTTCCTCTGTTGCGAGTAAGACAGCTTCTTTTGCTGTCTGAATAGTGTGAGATGACTTCTCTACTGTAACACTGAGAGTGTGACATGTCTTCTACTGCACTCATACAGAAAGACAGCTCCTTTACTGCGCTGACAGAGTAAGACAGCTTCTCTATGGATACTGATAGCATGAACCCGACTTCTGTACTGTACTGATAGAGAGCAAGACCTCTATTGTACTCAAAATGAGCCAGCTCCTATTACTCTCGCGAAAGAGTGAACACACACATATGTGAAACTTCAGTATTGTTCTTTTGGAGAGTAAGACAGTTATGCAGCTCCGTAACCATGATTTTGGAGAGGGAGACAGTTACGGAGCACGTCTTCTGCAGTGAAGGGTCAGATAGAAGAGTGCACTTTGTCTGATAGAAACTGACAATAGGCTTTTAAAATGTGTTTGTATATGTGTGTGTGAGAGAGAGGAACAATGTTACAGGCGTCTTGAATAATGGAAAGCTCCATTTTTCAACACGATAATCTACACGGCTCAGCAACAAAACCCACGTCAGTAATTAGCAATCTGAGCAGAACTTAGCAGGCTGCTACAAACATTCTGCTCCTTCATTCACTGATGATGGGACAGTATTCCATATGCACTTCCAAACTGTTATAGTGTCTGAAACAGCGAGCGTTAGTTTTCCATGTGTGATGAAGTGCTTTGTATTCCCACAATTATTGACTATAGTCTATCTGGTGCTATGTACAATGTGTCAGTCCCCCTATGTACCAAACATGTCATTTGGGTGATTACTCATACTCACAGCATCGATGACACTGATATGGTAGTGTGTGTGTTGCTGGTATGAGTGTATCAGGCACAGCATTACTGCACTGAGAAACAATCCTCAAATCAGATATTCAGTAGCTACAGTAGGGCTGCGGTCAGAAAGCGACACCGAAGAAGGACTGGAGGATGATTAACAGGGCTGGAGGATGATTAGGAGATAAGATAACCCTTTAAGTGGAGCTAAAACTATGGTGTTTTATTGACCACTGGATAACTTTACTTGATCATCTAATATCTGCTCATGTTTTCCTGTCATGTATTACATGGTGTAATGATAATTTTAAAGCTATAACGTTAAACTACTTTCCTTAAAATTGTAACCATATAACTGTTTTAAAACTTGTATAATTGCTTCTGTTTCATTTGTTTATTGCTCATACACACATTTCAATGTGTACTTTTTCTTAAACATGTAAGGTTTGTTTCTTAAATAAATGATCTTTCTTTCAAATTGAATCGAGTTGAACTGAACTGAGAAACTCAATAGTGTGCTTTCCACCTACCTGTATTTATTTTAATCTGCACTTACTAAAATCTGAATAAAAAAAGATTTTTGAAATTACTGTTCTTTTTTTAATGACTACGCATACAGAAAGTTTTCTACTTGGCTGAGGTGTAAAAGTTGCTATATACTGTAGATAGAAATGTGATAAAGTAAACATTTAGTAATTTTCAGTTGTGTCCGTGGTAGAGAGTGTTTACTATTAGCATACTAATCATGTACTATTGGTGTACTACTTATTTATTACTGGTGTATTATTTTGAGCAATACTATTTACTTTCGAATACAGCCCATGACTGCTTGGCTGGAGCTCTGTAGATGCACCGTTTCAGAATATACAACAGGAGTTCAAGGAGATACATGACAACTTTTCCGAAAGACACTTACCTGTTCATATTTCTCCAGTTCGGTGTGGTAAATCTGGCGGATCTGTGAGAGCTTGGCTCTATAGTCAGAGTGTTCAGCCGAGTTATCGGCTCCGGCTCCTCCTGAAGCTGCCGCTGCAGCAGCAGCATGCTGAGCGATCCCCTCTGGCCCCGCCCCGCCTTACTGCCAACGTCACGTTGTCCAGTCTCTTTTTTTTAATTTTTTTTTTATTTGTTTTTTAAAAAATTTTTAATTTTAATCACACCACCCTCACCTCTTTACTAAACACTTTATTACATCCTTCTGGTGAACGGGGAAAGTGTACCCTTTCTGAATTAGTCGAAGGCAAGTCAAAGGTTGACGATCATTTCCGCACGAGGTTTGACACCTCGCCACAACATGGATTTGAGACTCCAGAGTCAAGTGCAGCACTTGCGCGTTAATGCTGATTATGCATGCCATTGTGCAGGAGTGAAAGCGGTAGAGAGAGAGAAGGGCACTTCATTAAAACAGAGACAAAGCGAGCGCTCGGTGCATTAACTCCAGACTGCGGTGCGGGGATCGGGCGGCGTCGCGTGGGGTCAAGCTCAGTGAGAAAGAGTCCTGCTGTACACCAGGAGGGGGTAGGAGGGACTGATCTTCCCACCCCCTTGCTTTTAAGTGTACTCATGCAAATTTAGAGACTGCTGGCGAGTAGGAGAGGTCAGGAGGTCATGCCTCGTGCCCAGCATGGGTTTGACTGAGTCGCGCCATGTTGCTGAGCCTTATCGGACAGAGGAGCTGCACGGCCATTCTGTTTTATTAGAGTCTGAAACTTAATCTGACCTGATAAGGTAATTGGGACAGAGCCATGTTTTGGGGGAAAGGAAGCAGGGTTCATGGCACAATGTAACATAAAAACCCATAAACTGTGGTTTGGCAGAGCCACTGACCAATAAAGAAAGGAAAAAGCCTGAAGTTAATGTCACGACTATTAAAAATACCCCATAATGTTTTAGAGATCCTGTCCAAGAGCAGGAGGTTCCTCCTCAGCTATACAGTTTATACACAGATCATGAAACAGCGTGTGGTTAAATACTATCAATTAAAAATATTACAGTATTCTCTGGACTATAACATACACCTGTCTAGGAGCTGTTTTTTAAAAGAAAAAAAAAAATGGAATTTATACATTACTTCGTTATGAGTCGCAATAATGTTGCAAGCGTTCAGTGTTCATTTCGTCAACAAAAAAACGCACAAAGAAGCCCACTGATGATGAAACTGATGAAGGCGTTCTAGATTTATGTTGTTAAAAAGACAAACATTATAAGAAATTATTCGAGACTGTGATGTCACACGACACACCATCTAGATGACCATCCAAATGACAGTGGCTAAAATAATAATAAACAGACATGACTGTTTCTTTAAATGGCTCAAAAACAATATAAACGCGGCACATTGTTGTTTTTTTTATTTATGTGTGAGCTCCAGTGTATCCTTAAGCTGTAGTGCATTCTTTCAAACGTAATTATAAAAGAATGCACTACTGCTAGTGCTGCCAATTGAACAGACCTGGGTTTTATAAACCCTGCACTCTTAGCCCTTCGAGTGTGATGCAAGTCTGATGCAAGCTGAATTACAGAGCAAACATTTCACGCTTTACATCATGTCAGCCAGAGCAGCGCGGGGCAGCGTTTAGCTGAAATCCAAAGCCGAGAGAATTCTTCCCAAACGGTATAAACCGTCTAGACTGTCGAGTGAAAATGGAATATAAAAATTCCCCTCATTCATACACCGTTCAGCACGCATCTGCCAAGTCTCCCGTGTTTATTTTACTTGGCTGGAGGCCCGTCCACCATCGGCCTCTTAAAGAGCAAAGCTGTTTGGGTCAGCGCAGGGCAGAAAATGAACAGTGCAACCCAATACACTCGTTAAGGAAAAAAACAAAAAAAAACATATAGACAGGATCAAAAGCAAGAATCAGAGAAGCAGTAATGTCTGTTCTTATGAATCCCCTTGAAAAGATATAGAATTTATGAGGTCATATAAAACCATGTTTCTAAAATCATTAAAAAAAAAACACACACACACACACACACGATAGATTCACAAGGGTTGCATAGTTTGAAAACTAAACCCAGCCAGGCGAAGAACCAGAACTGAGATGGGTTTAATAGCGCTCCACATGGCTGTATCTGCCTCTGCCAGTGAGAGCGCGTCTCTAAGCAGCTCTGCTGTTTGTACGTGATTCCAAAGCAACGGCACAGCCAAGAAAAACCAGAGTGCAGCTGGAGAGCATCTGTGAGCCACAGCCACCATTCATCCAGCAGTTTTTACATCATGTTCAACTGACCACGCTCATTCAGGCTGTAGTGGGAAGGCTTCAAACATGTAGGCCTAAGCGTTGCTATTGTGTAGAGCAAGTGTGGCTTTGGAATGAAAATGATAAGAATGACTAATACACCATATTATTTATGCTGTAACAGCATTTTAGGTGGTATCCTTTGACATGGTTCCATCGTTGCATCTGTGGCACAAAGATTATAAATAACAGTCACTCTACTAAGTAAAAGACACATCCTAAACATACAAAATATATACCATATATAAGCATCGAGCTTTGTTTATGAGTTTAGTAGTAGTTTGTTTGGACATTGTACAGACTGACAAAGGAAAACACTGTACTCCATTAATACTATGAAGTTCTATTATATTAGTGATATTATTATATCCCTAATTCCAGTGCATAGACAATATCTGGCACTTTAGTTGCTCTCTGCAGAGAACGGTATTACGGTGGTTGAAAGCGATATAATTAAGATTACGAAGATTCATAAAAACATATTCAGTGAATTCTCTATTGCGTTTGCCATATGCTGTACAACTGTCTATACTTGTAATCGCCCAACCATGTCTAAGCAAGACAAATGATGATTTATCTCTTGCTTAACCTAAAGCATGTCATTAAAAGCATACAATATATTATCCTAAATAAATACAATTAAGGCTAAATGAGACCGAGAGAGCGCACAAGAGAGATGGAGGGTATTGTGCTTCTATAACTGTGGCTTTGCTGAAGGTCATAATTACACGATTCAGTGAGGGCCACTTTACTTCTTAATGGCAGCCTAATTGATTCCTTCTAATGTTTTCCAGCCTTGGCTCCATACTTTCTCTCCACCAGAACAACACAGTGATCTGAAACAAGCTGATATGTGATATGTGCTTTGCTGATCTCTCTCTCTCACTCTTTCCGTCCTGATTTAACAAATAAAATGCTCTAACATTCTCCGTTTAAATCTTGAGACACACACTGAGGGTCTCGATGAGTTCTCATCGAAAATGGAGTTGAATAAGCGTGTGCATTGTATTAGATAGTAAAAAAATACTTCGTATTTAGATCTATGTGTCCTCATTGTTCAGTGTGTTGACTGAAAATGAACCTGAGCAGCTGTTTGTTTATTCACAATCGCTGGCTAGTTTCTTGGCTTGGACAAAAAGTACTTTTAACTCCTTCAGCGGGTCATTATGGCCTTGAACTTGCAAGTATATGATGTTATCCTTTCAGTTGGATTTTGATTAATTCCCCCCCCCACCACAGTGTTAAAAAAATAAAAATATTCTGACGGTTGTGCAACCTACCAGGGCCAAACACCAACAAGTACCAACACTAGGCACGCAGAGATTTTGGCCATAGATAAAGTCTATTCTATTTAAAAGGAAGGATTAGTACAGTTGATTTTTAACATTGCTCAGTTTGGACGAATTTAGACTTCCAGAAAAGGTGTTCTGAAGAACATGTAAAACCCAGAGCTTCGGAATGAGACGTGACAGATTGTTAAAATACTGCCCAATGAAAACATGTCCTGTATAAAACAATCCTTGACTAGTCTACAATGCTAGACTGATTATCATGATAAGAAAAAGTCATATTGGTACGTCTATTCATGCCATAGCAGACTAAGCGCACTGCGCTGCAGATATCTCAAATGTATATTACTGGATTTGGATTTACTACGCCAGACATGGCTGTACAAAAGGCCAAAACTATTGTTAGTTTTTACTTTGTAAAGCTGATAATCCAGAAAAAGATTAAATAAAATGGGAGTCTGTGACATTTGTTCAACCTCTGCACATCTGGCCTTTTACAAATCAAATCAATATTTAATAAAAACCCGAGCCACAGGCTTAGCGCACGATGGATTTCTCTTTGCCGTGCGCTCATTTATCGAAGGCGATTCATTTCATTTCTTCGGAAAGCCGAGGGTTTTCTGAAGGAACCCGTGAGGAATGGAAGGCCGCACCAGAATTTATGCACCTTCGCCCGCGATGACTGCTTTTAAAACCCTGCCTACATTTTTTTCCCTCCCTGCTGTGTTACTGTGCACTGCTGAATGTGCAGTGCTCCCAGCCGTCTGTGTTTTCCATTAACTAAACATTCAACATGGCTGCCTGCCTTGTGCCGGGGCTCCGTGGGATACTGAAATATTAACTGAAGTGCTATAAATGGGGCTGGCCATCGCTGTGGCTTAACGCTCCTTTTGTAGCGAGGCTTAATTGAACAAGCACGAGAAGGAACAAGCAAAGGCCACTCATTTCCCTTACATGACTGAAACATGTCCAAGAGGAGAAGAAGGAAGCCAAAACACAAACACATGGCTTTTTGCACCAAACTGCATTTCCTGGAGCCTCAGAACACCGACAGTACATCGTCTCACAAAGCTTAATTTGCATTACTGGCAGAATATGTTAGTATATAATGTACAGTGCTTGTTGTAAAGCTGATCTGATGAGAATGCCAGCCTTCAAAGGAGGAAAAAAAAACATTTTTCCTGTCATAATTGTTAAATAGATACATATTTTCTACAGTATAGGTCACTCCAGAGTATGAGATACACTTCCGAAATTCTGTCTACTTAGATCAAATAATTGACGACTTCCCGTTTCTGCCTTATATATTTTATACTACTTCTGGTAAACACAGCTATAATTCGGTGATTTCTGCTCTTCATCTCATGTGATTCTGTGATAATTACTGATTCCATTTCACGTCGTGTCACTCCACCATTACAAAATTTTCAGGATGAAAATACATCCCAATGATTTGTACAGCCTTTTCATAACCAAGCGCATTTAAAAATGAAAAATAAACCTTTTTTTATAAGCGTAGTTAGATTACAATAACACACTGCTGCCTCAGTGCCATATGGTATTCAATTTTGCGCTTTATGGAAAGTTGTAAGCAGTTATTGTGTTGCACTGAATAATTGTCCTACTTGTTTGTACAATCATCATGTCTTGAATTTATCACATTATTCCAGGCACAAATATAAACCCATAAACCACAAACAGGATTCAACCCCCTCATCCCCCCACACACAAAAATGTGCCCTATCACTGATAAAAGAACTCAATCGATAAGCAAAGAGACAGTTTGCTCGGCTTCGTCTCCAGCCCGTGGCGCCTAAATCTCATCCCAAGCTCTGAATGACGCTATAATAACAGCAAGAGACAGTCACAACACAACGTATTCACCTCCCCATACATCTCTTCCCATCAGATTAGCGCTGGGTAACACCAGTCTGTCAAAAGCCGCAACAGAGCGTAATCCGCTCCGAAGCTCGCAGCTCATGTTGACATAGCAATGCGGCGATGGGAGATGCTGATGTTTAATGAATGAATGTTGGGCTGCGCTGTCACTTTTAGGCAGATGTGACGCATGTGGACACACACACACACAGACACACACACACACACGCACACAGTTTTGCATTTTAGTAGTAGAGTGGATAGTGAGTGACACACACCAGCAAGTCAGCAATTACACATACCACAATGGCTCAAAATGCAAATATGCAACCTGCCTATTCAAATTTTGTACTGGAATTTGTTTCAGGACACTGCGCTGACATGTCACCAGGAACATTTTCAAAACAGCTCTATAAATCTATAGTGCGTATTAGGTGTGGGCGAGACAGCAAAAAGGCGTCGTCATCATCAAAATGAGTCAAAGTGCTTCTCTAATAGAATTTTTGGCATTAAAATTTAAATAAATAAATCCACACGGTTGAAAATTGCTCTTACTTCTGAGTAATCACTCTGACTAATACTTAAAGTCATTTCATTAGTCTTTTTAAAAATCAGTTGTGGATTAAAATAAATAAATGAATAAATAAAATACCTTAGCAATTATGAATAAGGTGGTCTAGGCAAATTCCCATCCCTAGTTACCACCTTTACATAATATTTTTGCCATTTCTTGTTCATGATTTAAAAGAAAGTGTCATATTGGATCAGTACGAAATTTCAAACCATATTAAAATCATAGCTATTCAGAATGCAACCCCCCCCCCCTTAAAAAATAGCTTCATAATATAATATTTGTGCCACATTGCCCACACCAGGGCATATATTTATAGTCAACGTAGCTAATGTGTAAATTCTCTTATTCTCAAGTGGGAGAAAAACTAGACTGACTGCATTATGTTCCACCTGAAGCACCAACCACTGAGAACAGGAAACAAAATGTAATTTTTTTCCCCCTCCTTGCAATAATAAATCATTAGAATGGAACATCTTTTCATAGCCTGAATCAAAAACAACAGAGACGCGGGGAGCACTGGATTGGAGTCGCGTCCCATTTGCATAATTAACCCTTTCTGGTGGGCTGTGATTTATGCCGACAGCTCGGCTCGCGTGTTTTTTTATTTTGCACGGCGCTGATTCAGTAGGCTGTGGTGCTCGGCTGCGGCGCCCGGCGGTTGATAAATCAGGGAGGGTCGACTGTGAGCGAGAGTGGTGGTGGTGGTGGTCCTGTCACGACTCGAGCAGCAGAGTCGAAGCGACAGCTACATGCTAATTCAACAGCAGCAGAATTCATTATACAGGCGCGGGGGTAGCGGGACGGAAAAGGAACCAAGGCACTCGCACGCACACACCGGGAGGAGGACGTCAGGCTCTGCACTGTTAAATACAGGCCACCTCGTGCCACTAAGCTGCTAATGCAGCCGTGCTGTGATGCCTGCTTAGGGCAGATCAGAATAGCCAATAAATAAATAAATAAATAAATAAATAAATAAATAAATAAAATCATGCATTAATAATTAGCATGGAAAAAGGCAGTAAAATTGAGAAAAATATTTTTTTGGAAAAACAAAAAAATCTTGAATGGATGGCTAGTTTTTTCTATCATGGAGGATAATTAATCATCTAAATCAGAACGAAATTACAAATTAAATAATCAATTAAAAGAATAAGTCCCTGTGTGTGTGGAGGTGTGACGAGTGGCTGAAGCGGAGATGACAGGCGCTGGATTAAAGCTCTGTGTGTGTGTGTGTACGCGGCGTGTGTGTGTGTGTGTGTGTGTGCGCGCGCATTATTCCTTATCTCGAAATTGTTTGTCCCTGGAGTGTGTAGGACCGTGAGCTTACAGCTCGGTGGACCGGTGCAAGGAGGCATCCCTTTGTTAGGGTGCTCGATCCGGCTTTAATAATGCTAATTACGATCATTAGAGGGCAGCCGGGCCCGAGGGTGGCTGGTAATGACACGGCCCCGGCTGGAGGATGAAGAGAGAGAGAATGAGAGAGAGAGAGAGAGAGAGAGAGAGAGAGAGAGAGAGAGAGAAAGAATGCGAGCGAGGAGCAAGCGAGCGAGAGAAAATCTCAGAGTAAAAGCCATTCATTAAGAAAATGGTGCTCCTCATTTCAAAAAGGACAATATAATGCAGCCTGGGGCCAGGACTCTTCCTCCTCGCTCTTTGATATTACGTGATCTTGCCTACGTGCTCCTGCTAATCAGGGCTGTGTTCCAAATTGCAAGCCTGGAGGCTTTGTACACACTCGAACATGCCAAGGGTTTGAAAAGCTGAGCTGAACGAAAGCATATAGCTCAAAATGACTATTTGTGTATTTATATGTAATTAGATGCTTGACAGGCATAATTATCTTAGCTTAAAGCTAAATGTCTTCAGCTGTGCAACCAAAATAAGTGAACAAAATGAGCTTTACCCACACTAACAGGCATTCGAGCTCAAGTGACAGATCCTCAGCTGGGATCGAACGCTTTTCACTCCAACAAAGGACTATTTATGTATTTATGTTTAAGTGTAGGCTTGACACGGATAATTATTTTATTTTATTTTTTTGTATAAAGCTACATTTCTTCTGCTGGGTATCTGAACACTCGACACTCCGGCTGATGTGTTTTAAAGACCAGTCAGAGCATTAAGCAGGTCCAATGTGCCATGCGTGTGGACAGCGTGTGTTTATGTTTATATATTTGAACAGTGAATAAACAGCCAGGCTGTTGGTGTGTGTGTGTGTGTGTGTGCAGTGTAATGTGAAATAAATGTAGCTGCATTAACGTAGCGTCCACTTCCTCCCCGAAGGGCAAGGCTGGCTGTGTGTCATTAAAAGCTCCCCTCTGGCTCTTTTTCCCTTCGGGAGGAGGTAGCGAGCATGTCAGTCTCCTAAAGCGGGACGCGCAGCGGGGGGAGAAGGGGAGGTGGAGACACCATCACCCACACAAGACAAGACAGGGGTGGACGGTCACTTCACACAGCGCTTCACACACAGCCCTGCTGACACTGCAGTCGTCCTCCCCATCACTGTGCGTTAGAGAAAAGGCAAAACGGGGTCGGCTGCACTCAAACCTGCCTTTCTCTCACTCACTCACTCACCCTACATTGTCCAGACACTTTTCATCCTAATACAGGAGGCTCTGTGCTATACAACATACATTAAAATGATATTCTATACATTCATGCATTTCATTATCATAATGATTGACTATATTGTACAGTTTTGTCAAAAACCAAAAAACAAAATATGATTCTTCAGTCAGAGCAACAGTCCGATTGTCAACCCCCCCCAAATCCGTCCACCCTCCCCGCCTTATGTCCTTTTCCAAACTGAATGCTGGGATAGTGATGATATTTTGACACATCTACAATTACAATATCATGTATGTTGTAAATAATGGTAGGCTGTATTATACTGTAGAATATTCAAAAGAGCGTGAAGAGATTAAAGTTAGAGTTAGAGTTGGGTGTAATAAACAAATCCCTGCTACTGTAATGATATTTGCTCGGCATAACACCAGCTTATTTAATATGTTATTTTCTATAAAATGTTTTTTTTTTGTTTTGTTTTGTTTTTTTTTAAACACTGTCTACTGCGCTGCAAAATCAGTTCTCCTTTTCTCGCAGATGTAATAAATATCCAATAGTCTTCACCCCTGGTTCTGACTAAATGATGATATGTGGGATTCAGGATTGTATTTTTTTTTTTATCGTAATTAGAACAAGGCTTTCATCTTCTGACCATGACCCCATCTGCAGAGTTTTTCTCTGAGCCGAGCTGACAATGCACGCTAAAAGAGGAAGTCGGTACCTACGTCATTAAGCTGTCCAACCCAAATGGTTCTGCACTCAGCGTGGTTACCTGAGTGCACTGAAGAAACGTCCGTGTAAGCCATGTGGAAACACTACAGCAACGGTTACTCCCCGTGCTCAGAGACGCTCGGTCCTGCAGTGGAAAAGAGGCTATGGTGTTTCGGAAACAAAATCGGCTGAGCACGAAGCTCCTGGGAAATTTAGCAAAGGGAGAAATGCCAGGCTTCCAACTACCCCCCACCACTCTCTCCCTCTCTCTCTCCCTCTCTCTCTCTCTAATCCTTCCCTCCCAGCCCTCTTTCCATCTGTGTGCGCTTGTGTGGCATATTTCATAGAGCGTCGCTCTCTCTCACCGCCAACAAGTTTATGTAAAAGTGATTAACAGTAATTAATCCTTAATTACTCTGATTAGCCAAGTCGCAGTAAATTACAGCACATCTGGAGCAGCAGAGGAGCGGCGAGTGGCAGCAGCAGAGCGGGGTGGGGCGACATATACTCCAGACGATCTGCTGCGTTTTGTGTTATCTGCAGCAAAGCCTGCAGTGCCGAGTCTAAGCTGCAAACAGTGCCATTTAACACAAAGAAATGCATTCGTTTACAATCGGATTTTACACTAGTGATTTGTAAATAAACTCTGTTTCTGAAGAAAAATTAAATAAATCATCACAAATCTTAATTATGAGCACTTCGGTAGTCTTGAGATCCCACAAGTGTGCATGCGCAGTTTTTAATGTGCGTTGGTACATTTTCTGGCACCAAATGCTTACAGATAACTACAGCTAAAATTGTATTTTAAAAAATGTTATTAGTTCACAATGCCAATACAATTTGACTGAAACAATCATGTTTATAAAGTGCAAATTCAAAAAAAAAAAAAAAAAAGCAATATATGGTAACTCCCCACTGGTGCTTTCACACAATGCCAACAACGCGCTCAGTGTTGCCAGATAAAGCTGATTCTCTCGAGACTGAGCAATTTTTAGAAAGACATTGGGCTGGTCAATGTAATATGTCAATTTTAGTCATGGATTACAGCAGGCCAAGATTTAAACTACAATGTGAACTGTGCACTTTTTTTTTTTTTTACATTGCATCCAATCAAGTGAGCCTAAACTTGTCATTAACCAATTTGCACCCACTGTGTTGTTAGCTGATCCGTGTCTCTGGATGCCCCTATTTGCACGTACACCGTTTTCGTTGAAATAAAACACTTTCAAATACACAGTGAAGTAACATCTAGTGTTAAATTAAGTTTCAGATTCCAGTTTGACATATATAAACACTGCAGGTGTTAATTCAGTACTAATGCCTAGAGGCGTTTTTGCTGTGCAGTAGCTGATGACCAAACATCTGGATTCACCCTGATTTCTTGCAGTGCTGGATTTACATGCCATGCAACTTGCTAGAATAATTATTTATCACTGACTATGTTTACATGGACAGCAATAATCTAATTAATGACCTTATTCTGAGTAAGACAATATTGTGATTAAGGTATTTACGAGTCGCTTTTAGAATATTCCTTTACTTCCCGTGTTACATGTTATAGAACATAGATCGAATAACGGCACAAGTCATTACGTCCCCACGCCACACCGTCCGACATTCCCTCCAGATTTTCACGTATCGACATACAGTTCGTCTTCATTCTACAAAAGCTTCAAGTGCAGTTAATTATTTGTCATGCTGTACGTGCAAATAGACAACTGCTTGAAGCCGTTGGCTGCGTCCCAAACCGCGTACTTAGCTACTATATAGTAGCTGAAATACGTGTATTTTGTCTACTGCATAGTAGGTAAATATGCGGTTTCAGACGCAGCCGTGGTGTCTTGTTTACTGTCAAACGGTTGCGCTGCCTTGTGTGATCGCGTCCTGTCACAAAATACGGTGAAAACTCCCACACGACGTTAATAATGTGATTAAGGTGTTTACATGTCTGTAATACACTTTGATAATGCGATTAAAACGGGAATACTCCACATGTCTTAATTCGATTTGTGTTTACTTAGATTTGTGTTTACTTCGACTTTAATCGGTTTAAGGTAATCAATAATCGCTGTTTACATGCTTGTTTCTTAATCAGAGTTTTGTCTTAATCGGGTTAATATCGGATTATTGTCCATGTAAACACACTGAGTGATGTTTTTACTACTAGTTTTTCAATAAATCATCAATCTTAAATCGTACAGTGGAGTAACTACAAACTACCAAGCAAAGTAAATCAATACGATTACAGAACAATGAAAAAAATAAAAAATAAATAAAAAACAATTTTTTTTACTCCATGCCCTAAATGGAAAAAAAAAATCCTATACATATTTGCATGTTACTGTGTCAGTGTCATTGTGAGCAGCCACAGGGGGAATATACATTTTTACATTATGGTAAATACCTAAGCGTTGATATCTCTTATTTTATGGTATCACAGTATTGCTGAAAAAATGATTATGTACATGTGACACTTGTTCATTCACTAGCTTCTCAGCATAACAAAGCGTTTTAAATAGATTTCGCTTTCGTAGTGAACAGCAAGCTAACGCGGCTTGTCCTCTAGGCACTCTGTGTGCTCTCTTTGACAGGCGTAAATTAGTTAGCTAAATTTAACCATGAAAACGATGGAAACGGTAACGATAATTCAAATTGCCTTTGATAGCAGTATCGAGAAATATGGTGTGACCGGTCGGCGGCACATGCCGACTGGCAAAGCAGATTTCTCCTCGGTAAATCTTACTGATGCTGATGTATCTGACATCACTCCAAAAGGTTCAGCTCAATAAAAGCAAGAGAAATGTCAGCTTGAGGAATTTTGCACATGCTCTAAACAAGAGTGTGAGCCAGAAGTGTGTGAGTGTGTGTCAGCCTTTTTCACCAGTCAGGTTTTGTCAACCAAAAGAACAAGGGCCTGAATATGCCATCCAAGACACTGACCTTTGCAAAGCAACACTAAGAAGGCACAATAAAAACACAGTCTCCAACACTCATTATTATTACACACTCACACACACACACACACACACACACTTCACCTACTGTGCCTCTGCTGCATTCCTGATTGGCTGCGTTGCCTACAAATATCTCAGTGCATGCCAGCAGTGACTTGGCCCATGCAAGAGTCTTTCTCTTGCTCGCTCTTGGTCTCTCTTTTCATTTTTGCTGCTTTCTCTCTCTCTTGCGGATAGATAAATAATGCATTAGTCGGCGGCGTGTGGTGCGCTGCAGCCTCTCTCTCTCTCCCTCATTCTCAGCGGGGTTCAGCCCGGCTCCCTGAGCGCCCTCCCCTTCCAGCTTTTCCCGTTACACCACTCCCGATTAATTACACACATTAATGAGCTGCATTATTAATGGGCCTCTTACTTGGCAGTTTAAGGAAATGCAGCAGAGCGCTCGGCATAGCGCCTTGCGAGCTTCCAGCTCTCATTAAAACATCATGCGAAAGCCCGAGGGACCACTCGCTGCTAAGACACCCCAGCCATGGGATTCGTGGTCCCGACATAAAGCTAGAAAATGCACACCAGAAAACAAGCCATGTTTTTTTTTTTTTACATCCAAAATATCTAAGCCACGGCCTGAGATTATACCGAGCTACAGCAATGACAGCGAAACACATTAAGCCTAACGTCGCTTTAAAACATTACTTTTGCACAGTAAACAAGGATTCTTAGAAGACAGATGTCTTGATGCTTCCTTCTGAAATTCACAGCCTTTATCTCATGAGTGTAAACGCTATACACAACGCGGATGTAATAATGATACTTCAGACCCACTGTACTGTAGAACTGTTTATCGGTATGTGCCTAGTAGTGACGTCAGAAAATCTGATTTGACGATGATAAAAGTAAACATATATACAGTAAGGGATGTCAATTAATGGCACTATGCAATCTCATATAGCAGTGGTAGAATTTCAAATTGAACCTACCTGCTAGAAAATTGTAAATAAAGTTATTTAGAAGGAAAAACTCTAAGTGCGGTAGCGCTGTATATTAAATGTTGAGCTATATTATTCTCTCCTCCGAGATGCACTGTTTTTCACTATGATACTGACTCAGAGCCTGTTTCACATCGAGGGAGAGACAGAGAGAGAGAGAGAGAG
Organism: Ameiurus melas; assembly: GCA_012411365.1. Classification (NCBI taxonomy): domain Eukaryota; kingdom Metazoa; phylum Chordata; class Actinopteri; order Siluriformes; family Ictaluridae; genus Ameiurus; species Ameiurus melas. Next base: position 24,501,242 of record CM022767.1, on the reverse strand, counting down.
AGAGAGAGAGGAGATGAAGAGGTGAAATTCCCAGGGGCCTCTATCATTTGGGAAAAGCTGTAAAAGTGACGCTGAGTGTCTACCTGCTATTCTGCGGAATAAAACAAAACGCATCCAAACATGTCAAATCACATTATTGCACGAGCAGATGAGACAAAATTCTACAGCATCGCACTGACGAACAAACTGGAAAAAAGAAAGCGAGTGTAAACGGAGAATTGTCACAATTTAGTTGTAGTTCTTTGATTACCACGATTACGGAAACTAGTCGTTTGCCTGTGGGTGTCTTATAGTACACATTATCATATCAAATAAAACCGTTAACATTTTAATTAAACTAACAATTTTCATTATGCATAAAGGAGGTTTTTTTTTTTATGCAGTATTTGCATGGACGCAGTGTTGTAATGAACAGAGCGAGATGACACCCTCAGAGATGTAACCATAGAAACAATCGGATAATGGTCGTCTACTGATATGTGAAAGATGGAGACTGGAAAGTTGGGCAAAATAATTACACTACATATGTTACTTCCATATTATTCAGTTATAAGGAAACAAAACATAGCTTCATCATGTTCGGCTTATATGAATGATGATTGGGATATGATTAAATACAGACGGGAATTTAAACAGCCGCACATTCCCAGCTTCATTCCCTCCTCGAAATTGCTTTGCCACCATTAGCTTGCTATCGAGCGTCCATCTTGCAAACATTAGCAGGTGAAAATACAGGATGATGAATGGAGGAGGATTTGCTCCATCACATCCATCAGCGGCCTCTTCCTCAACCTGTCATCTCATTCCCATGAATAGTAATGTAGTACACACACATACGCGCACGCAC
>CM022767.1:24490395-24492895 GCA_012411365.1 Ameiurus melas | reverse complement strand
CCCTTTCAAAGTCCCTACTCAGGAGGTGGTACTTTTTCAAAAGCCAGGACCTTTTGGAAGGTTGGGACTTTGGCCCTGAACGTGCTGATTGGATGAGCACACGCAGCATCTGTTGAGGTGCGTACAGTAACAGTTGTTTATTCCGATTCGAATAAACACAAAGGAGTTTTTTTTTTAAATATGACGATGGATCGACACTGAGCTTCAGGCCTTAGAAGTATTTATGCCGAGGACGAAATACAGCAGGAACTGGAAACGGCGACCCGCAATGAAAACGTATACCTAAACATATGAAGTGGGTTAAGCGAGCTGGGCGATGTTCACACAGGAAAACAGCGCAGAGAGAAGCTCATGTACACGCGATCGTCTCAGTAATCTCAGCAGTAGCTGATAAAATCCTTTTGCTTACTTTAAGTCTAACGTTACGAGCATTCTGAATTCGCTTTATTACCACTGCTCGTCTCTTTTCAGCGTTTTCTCAATGACCTCTCCAGCAAAGCAGTACATGACAATTCACTTCAGACGTCACCGGACTAATTCTCCTGATCTTCACTGCACTACAACAGAAATGCACAGAACAGAGATCTGGAGGAACCAAATGGTCCCTTTAAAAAAAGTTCCTGGGACTAATTGTTCTGGGTAATTTTGGTGGAAAAGCGGCTTCTGTCTCTCTCTCTCCCTCTCTATCTCTCCCTCATACACTTCCCCTCTCCTCTCTCTCTCCCTGATACACTTCCCCTTCTCCCTCTCTCCCTGATACACTTCCCCTTCTCCCTCTCTCCCTGATACACTTCCCCTTCTCCCTCTCTCCCTGATACACTTCCCTTCTCCCTCTCTCCTGATACACTCCCCCTCTCCTCCTCTCTCCCCCATACACTTCCACCTTCTCCCCCTCCTCATACACCCTCCTCTCCATCTCCCTCCCTATACACTTTCCCTTCTCCATCTCCTCCTCCTCATACACTTCACCTTCTCCCTCTCTCCTTCATACACTTTCCCTTCTCCATCTCCCTCTCTCCTTCATACACTTTCCCTTCGCCATCTCCCTCTCCCTCATACACTTTCCCTTCTCCATCTCCCTCTCCCTCATACACTTTCCCTTCTCCATCTCCCTCTCCCTCATACACTTCCCTTCTCCTTCTCTATCTCTCCTTCATACACTTTCCATTCTCTCTCTCTCTCCCTGATACACCCTTCTCCCTCCACACCCACCCTCCTCTCCCCATACACCTCCACCTCCCTCCCCCATACCTCCCCTTCTCCCCACACTTCCACATCTCTCTCCTCACACACTTCCCACTCCCTCTCTCTCCCCATACACTCTCTCTCCATACACTTCTCTCTCTCTCTCTCTCACTCATACACTTCCACTCTCCCTCTCTCCCCCATACACTCCCCTTCCTCACATCCACATCTCCCTCTCTCCCCCATACACTTCCCCTTCTCCCTCACACTTCCACATCTCCCTCTCTCTCTCTCTCTCACACACTTCCACATCTCCCTCTCTCTCTCTCTCTCTCCCTTCTCCTCTCTCTCCCCCATACACTCCCTTCTCTCTCTCTCTCTCCCCATACACTCCCTCTCTCTCCCATACACTCCCCTTCTCTCCCACACTTCCCTTCCCTCTCTCTCTCTCTCACACACTCCTCTCTCCCACACTCCCCCCTCTCTCCCCATACACTTCCTTCTCTCTCTCTCTCTCTCTCTCTCTCTCTCCATACACTTCCCCTTTTCTCTCTCTCTCTCTCTCACTCATATACTTACCTTCTCCCTCTCTCTCTCCCCCATACACTTCCCCTTCTCTCTCTCTCTCCATACACCTCCTCTCTCTCTCTCTCTCTCACTCCACACTCCCACCCCTCTCTCTTCCCAACACTTCCCTCTGCCTCTCTCTCCCCACACTTCCCCTTCTCCTCACACTTCCACATCTCCCCCTCTCTCTCTCCCCCACACTCCACCTCTGCCTCTCTCTTCCCACACACTCCCACTCTGCCCCTCTTCCCCAACACTTCCCCTTCTCCCTCCTCTCCCCAACACTTCCCCTCTCCCTCACACTCCACATCTCCCTCTCTCATACTCTCTCTCCTCTCTCTCTCCCCATACACTTTTTTTTTTTTTTTTTTTCTCTCTCTCTCTATCTCACTCTCTCTCTCTCTCTCTCTCTTCACTCACACTCACTCCCTCCTCTGTCTCTCCTCCATACACTTCCCTTCTCTCTCTCTCTCTCTCTCTCTTCTCACTCATACACTTCCCCTTCTCCCTCTCTGTCTCTCCCCATACACTTCCACTTCTGCCTCTCTCTCCCCATATACTTCCCCTTCCCCTCTCTTTCTGTCTCTCCCTTGTACACTTCCCTTCTCTCTCTCCCTCATATTCTTCCCCTTCTCCTGCTCTCTCACTCATACAGTCTCCTTCTCCCTGTGTTTGTCCCTCACACACTTCCCCTCTTCCCTCTGTTTCTCCATCATATACATCCTCTTCTCCATTGGCTATACTACCA
>CM022767.1:24462895-24487895 GCA_012411365.1 Ameiurus melas | reverse complement strand
AGCTGCTCTCCCACTCTCTCGCTCTCTCCGTCAGCTGTGCTGTGATCTGAATATCTCTGCCTTCATAAAACATTCAGGCTTTATTGACTCCCTCGTTCGCTTTCGCCTGCTTTCGCATTCTGCTCACAGAGAGCGCGAGAGCGGCGCAAGTCTCCCGGTCTCACTGCAAAAACAACATGGACTGCTTAACGAGGAGAAACAGACAGAGAAGCAGGAAGAGGAGGAGGAGGAAGATGAGGGGTGTTTCATCCTCCACTGACCATCACTGCGTTCCCATTTCATCTATTGAGGAAATACGTCTATATATCCTTATAAAGCCAAATAAAACTGGCTATAACAAAACTCCAGGGGCCGGCATTCTACACTAAACTTAGGTGGAAAAGGATTTTCAATTGACTTGACTGCAGTGATGCAACACAAGACACGATACAAAAATAAAAACTTTACACCAAGCCTGAAATGCAGGCATCATGCTTGAGCTGGAGTGGATCTAATCAGGAGGAGGCGTGTGCCGAAATGTCACTAAAGGCTCTCGTTATCATAATTGTGTATGCTTAAAGAATGACACTTCAGGGCTCACTTTAGTAGCATGGCTGTCTAAACTGCTACAGCCATCTATGTCCGAGAGCATAACTGCAGTTCGTTCAGTCTTTCTTTGAGTAACATTTTTATCCTGGTCAGGGTCGCGGTGGATCCAAAGTCTATCCCGGGAACACGGGCACATGGAGGGAACACACTCTGGATGGGATGCCAGTTCATTGCAGAGCGCCATACACACCAGGGGTGGGTGATATGATAAACAAAAAAAAAATCACACCACGATTCATGAAGACATTTCTAGGATGCACAAATATGTATCAAGATGTGTAGGTTTGCAAAAAAGCTGCCAGCAATACAATAGTATTGAATAAAATAAAAGTATATATCCTCTTCAATATACATTTATTAATTAAAAAAATTTGTGATACACCGAAAGGGAAATTCTGGGCCGAAACCGAACCCGAAAATTCAGGACCCACTTGGCTGAAAACCGAAACTGAATTATTTTTTTTTAAACCATTTTAAAATAGTTTTTTTTTGTATAATTGTATTAATATTAGATTTTCTGGAATTGAATCAATTCATTATCACGCATTTCTCTGGCACACTTTGCTCTGTGCTGCACGTCAATGCTTCAGCAGTCGCATCCATCACCTCCAGCTCTGCCTGTATCATTTCCCGTGCTCGCTGCTTTTTCCCCGCGTCAAAGAAATGTTCTTTAAATTGCGGCTCGAGTAATGTTGCAGTGCAACGATAACTGTCGGCTAGTTCGAGAGTGAACTCTGAGCGCCGAGCGCTGAGGGGTGCCGCATGGTGGCATGTATTTTCGGTTCTTTTATCTCTTTTTGCCTAGAACCCGAAAATTTTCGGCGGCCGAAATTTCGGTGCATCCTGGTAAAAAATAGGGAGTATTTACTATAAAAAAATATTGAAAAATGACATGCAAATATTTAACATGGAAAAAGATTTTAGAAAATGGAAACATCTGGGTTTAAAAATTTTTTTTTTTTAAAGATTAAGTCCAAAATGTTAACATTGCATCAACTGCTTTGTGTCGATCTGTATTTATAACAAACAAATCCACAAAGATACACAATATCTACCGTTTCTCAGAAAAGCATACTATGACCTAGTTTAGCATAATATGATGATATATCAAGCACACATACACACACATTCACAATAAAGGGAAATTTAGAGTAGCCAATCCACCTATTGTCGTGTTTTGGGGAGGGGGGAGGAAACCAGAGAAAGCGTCGGAAACCCACATGGAGAACATGTAGATCTCTACATAGACAGGATGGAACCAGGGACTCTGGAGTACGAGGTCAAATGGGACCCATTGTGCCACAGTGCTGACTGCAATATTATAGAAATATATTACAATCAATAAGGTCAGTAAAGACACTCATTTATATTCAGAAGCGATGAAGGACAGACACAAAACTGTCAGATCTGCCTACTGGGCTGTGATTGGTTTGTGTGAAACAGGTTAGGATAGCCTACAGGTTGATTTTTGGTCACGACCATTTTGCTCATGAGCACCTTGTTTGAAAGCTCTATAAGCTGCTTCTTTCTGCTGCCACCAAAGTGATCGTAAAGGGAACGCAAAGCACATTTATGTCAAAAAGCATACCTGGTTATGTTTCATTCATGAGGAAATAATTCTCAAAACAAAAATAATGCCCTACAGACTGAATAGCGTAGTACTTCAGAAATTGTGTATCTAGCTGTATGGCATACACAATCTCATAAATTCCTCACTTTGCTCAGTTTTGGAATCTTCTATAAGGTTGAAAAAGCCGCAGAGGGGCAGTAACGCAGAAAGCATCCTACACACCGTCCTTTTTCACTTACCCAATAAACTTTTATATCTTTGACTGTACGATGAAGAACGTTCTGAACGGTCATCATGGGAGTAACTGGGTGCTTTAATGTTATCATTACATTTCCCAAAAGGCTGTTGTGCTGTCGTGGATCTGACCTGAGCCTGTAACCAGTGTGTTAGGGACGACGTGACATCCCTCCTTCACTTGCTCTGTCTCTTCACCTCTTTGATGAGTTCTCTCTTCCTTCAGACATGAAGGAACAGTATGTCAATAATCAATGACGATATTTAGCAAGTTCAATGTTGCACTCCATTAGCACTCCAAAGCCTGTCATAGCATAAGGGCAGCTGGTTTTTTTAGGGTCCTCTTTTGAATTAATCTGGACACACGTCATGTGTGTCCTTTTCAGACGTGACAATCCCAATTCGAGCTGCACGACACTTTAAGGAACGCATCATAACGATATCGTAAGCCATGATTAAAATGTCACAAACTCATCATGACATGAAACTGTAATATTAGCACATGCCTGCTCCAGACGGAGTGCAATTTCCTTGTCATAATCTGAGCCAGCAGTCTCTGTGAGGGGAAAACGTTCTCTGGGCTCTGTCTCAAACCAGCCTTTATTTACTTAATAAGGACAATTAGTTACTTGGCTTCGGAGAGATATTTGAAAATATGACTCAATCTGAGCTAATGCATCATTACTGCATAAATAAAAAAAAAAAAATCACAATTAAAAGACGCAGACAAAACAAAAAATGGAGAAAATGAAAGATTGCCTTGTTTCAGTTCAGAACGTTATCCAAACTTCAGCTTAGTGTCCAAACTGGAACAGAGCTGCTCTTGGGGGGGAAAGTATGAAGTAAATATAATATCGTGGTGGACTGTGGTTTGTTATTTTGGCACTGAGAGCCATTGAGAGCTGCTCTCTCCAATATTTCTGCATTGTGACACACAAAAATCTCACACTGAGGGAATTTACAAAATGTCTGCTCAAAGGCCAAAAAGAAAGACAAACCATAGAAGCTTGACAAGAAAGAAAGACTTCATTATTGTGGACTGGAATTTGATGTTATGACATTCAGGACCTGAAGCAGAAGTAGAAGTAGCTGCACAACTCCAGCAAGTCACAGCAGGTCTGTATGGGTCGCATGCATCACTGCATCTCCATACTGTCTTTACAGGCCATCCATTATATTTATACTGGATAAGAGCTCATGCAGCTTGGATATAAATATGATCCGGTAAACGTAAATACATAACCACGTGTGACGCAAACATCTGGGCTGGTATGTAAAGAAACCTTCTGGACGCTTGATGTAATGACACCCAGCTTCGTCGAGTTACCATAAAAATACATACGCATACACACTAACACACTGAAGTGAAATTCTCTGCCTTCTCTCTGCAGACATTCCAGCATGATAGACACCTCATTTGGGATAAGAAAATACTTTTCAGCTGAAATAAGCTGCAGAGATACTGGAAAGTAAGGAGATTAGTCTCAGCACAACACCTAATGTCACAAAGAATATATTTTAAGAATAACAGAATAAGTCTGTCTGAACCGTTGACCTTCACATATATGTATTAAACACAACTTCATGACCTCATATATAGTAGCGTCTTATAGAAATATTTTTCTCAATCTGAGGGAAAAAAAAAAACTAAAACAGACGTGTTTCCATTAGATACTATGACTTCACAGAGCACCAGCCAAACATAGCGCATCATTTTTTCAACACTTGTGCAACATTAGGCACTTAACATCATCCCTGTAATATAAATATTTGATATATATATATATATACACATATATATAATATATATATATATATATATATATATATATATATATATATATATATATATATATATATATATATACACACGATTATGCGTCACACCTTCAGGGTTGGGGTTTGATTCACGCCATGGCCCTGTGTGTGTGGCGTTTGCATGTTCTCCCCGTGCTGCAGGGGTTTCCTCCGGGTACTCTAGTTTCCTCCTCCAGTCCAAAGACACGCATGGTTGGTTGATTGGCATGTCCAAAGTGTCCGTAGTGTATGAATGGGTGTGTGAATGTGTATTTGAGCATGCCCTGCGATGGATTCACACCCCGTCCAGAGTATACACTACCTTGTGCCCCATGCTCCCATGGACAGGCTCTAGGTTCTCCGTGAGCCAGTAGGATAAGCGGTATAGAAAATGGATGGATGGATGGATAAATATGATTAATAAAGCTGCTAATCTGCTGGTATTATCATATTTATAGTCAAATCTCACGTCTGAGCCTCAATCTCACTATGGACATACTATTTCATCTGATAACGATTTTTGTCTGATGTCACGTTGAAAACGACAAAAAAATAAAAAATAAACACCATGCGAAGACTTTTGCATGGGAACCCGACAAATTGAGCAATCAAAAGACACGCACATTTCGCCGAGATGACAAAGAGCGTTTCACCAGGGTGCCGTGATGTGATTAAGAGCAGCTGCCGATTTGTCCGTCTCGTCTTCACTCAACGTCAATAGTCCACGCCAGGCGCACACGTCGGACATCAAACTGACAAAACAGCACACAATGCCTCCTATCCATCTCTCCTCATCAACAAAGACACCAGTTGGCATGTACAAGGCTCCAGTGTGTCTGGAAACACTAGAGAATCCATTCTAATCCAACATTTAAACACTTAAATCACCACAACGCAACAGGAATAAGGAGCAACGCTGTCTTCAGAAACAAATAATCAAATTCATTGATTTTACGAAATATTACAGTTACAATGTAATCGAACATGGAATTGAGCTGAATAGTATGCTTTTTTTTTTCAGTAGACTTGGATCTGCAACAGAACAGTGTGGATTGTTAATCCACTAGCGTACCAGGTTAAAACATGCAATACATAACTAGCGCAATATACAGTACAATGAAACACTGTATTAATGCAAATACTGTTGAATTAATCTTCTACCTGGTTAGTGTTATTTTCACATTTCAAATCATTTCCATTTCCATGGATGTAATGATCGGTCGAGGTACGAATGGAACTAACGCAGCTGAAAAAGTGTCCGGTCACTGTTCAACTCTATTGTATATCCAATTATTGACACGTGCTTAATTGAAAAAGCGTGAAGTGCACGCCACTGACTAAATCATGCAATGTGAAGACTTGGGTTTTACACAAACCCTAATATTTCATCCAAGCAGCGCGAACAAGATTTCCGAGGAATGCGCTTTATTACCCAGGGCCGACAGGCATCTGAAGGGAATTAACGGAACGAGTGGCGCAGCCGTTTTAATGAAAGACTGAAGACACATTAAAAGCAAACCGAGAGTGTTTTTCTGCTGACAGCCTCGAACCAGGCAAACTCATAACGGCGTCCTCTCTCATTACGGATTATGATGGGAATCATTTAGGACACATCGCTTTCTATTTACGAGCCTTTCCATCCATTTGCAGGGCCCTGAAACGTAAAAACGACAGGCGTGTTCTAAGCGAGTCGGTTGGCGTTTATTAAGTCGAGTCAATAGCAAAATGTCGTTTGGATTGAATCAGAACAAAACCGCAGATCTCAGACAGCAGACTGAAACGTCTCCTGCAGAATCGTTAGCGCGCAGACTGACTCCTGATGCGCTGTGACATCAAAGACACGGTGATGGAAAACTGTAGCGAAGCTTCATTTTGGACTTCGGCAGCGACACGACATCCATCACACGCATCACGCTCAAGGCTGTCCAACTTTCCCAATGGAGCTTACTACAATTATTAACACATGCGAAAGCCTTCATGCTGAGGAAGAGTAAACCCAGTGTTTGTTAAATGTTTATCAGCTGTTACGGAACAGATTTAACACCGCATAAATGGTCTTAATCTGCTCTTGGAGTTTAGTCTTTCATCTAGCTTTGTCTGCAGTGTTTGAGAGCAGAGGGTGATTATGGAGGGTGACAGAAGGAGAGATGTAGGAGACTTTACTGTTTATTGTTGTCCTGTTGCACAGTGCAGGGGTTTTTCTGTGATTGTTGCGGCCAAAAATGCTTGATTTTTCTCCGGGATTTTTCAAAATTTTGTGTGTTTTTGGTGCTTTTTTTTTGCGGAAGACTACTTTAATTGGCGAAATTCAAATTGCATAAAATAGTTTTATTTTGGACGGTCTTTCGCACTGATGTTTGTTGGTAAATGAGACCTTTAAGCTACACGCTGTTCGACGCGTGTGAATCGAAAAGGTTCATTTGGCTGAATGCGCGTTACGATTATATCACATGACTTGTCTTAGCCCAATGCTGCGGAAAACCTTCTGTAATTTTGAAAAATTGCAAGCTCGTCTGAATGTAGAGGAGTTTGCTTGCTTTTGCGTTCATTTCCGCAGTCATAAAATCGCTAAATCCTGGCGGGAAATGCACGGAGACAAACAGAGAAAGAGTGTAGGGACGGGCAATATGACAATATAATATTCATATTGTGACCAATTTTGCTTTTCTGAGATATATTGCCTATTGTGGTATATATATATATATATATATTTATAAATTTCTAATTGTTATTTTAAACCAATTATATACAGACTTGATGTATGCGGCTGATAATAATATGTAATTTAAATGTTATAATTTTTCTGTTACTGTGTTAAAGATGTATTTTTTTGTTTATGTTAGTTTTTGTTTTAAATAATAATAATTGAAAAAATAGACATTATTTTTGTAAACTAAATACATGATTAAGGTTATTCTTAATGCAAAACTACTGTTTGTTTTTCTTCTACTTTTTCTTATTCTTGCTGTTCTTCTTCTTCTTACTACTATTATTATTAATATTATTGTTGGTAGTAGGGGTGGGAATATCTAAGCACCTCAGGGAGCCACAATGTGATTATAAAATTCATGTTGATGCACTTCAATTCTTTATTTTTTCCGGAATCAGCACTTGCTACTTTTAAAACAGAAGACTGTCATTTTTTACAAACTGTAAAAAAAAATAAATAAATAAAAAATTATTAAAAAAAAAAAAAAAAAACAGAACACACACTAGACTTAATCTATTTATGCTTTGGTTTTCCTCAGGAATGTGTGGTACTGTTAAGATTTTTCGATGTTAAAAATTATGTAAGATGAAGTAAAAGTTTGAATATGATGTTTTGTATGCCGATGCAGAATGTTCAGAGAGAGAACTGCAATCCAGAATTGAGTTTGGAATTGATTATTTTGTTCATCAATTAACTCTACTACTGTTAGTGCTATTGTTGAGCATGTATGCTGCAAACAATTGAGGAGGGAGAGTTTGAGGAATGGGAGAACAGAGGAAAGACAGAGTTGAATGGGGAGGGGGGTGGGGTAGAGGCTGAATACAGGAATAGAAACAAGCAGGAAAAGAGAGAAACAGAGATGCAGAAAGAACAGAGGAATTGAAAGAATGAGAAGAAGACAGAGAAACCGCTATACAATGACTTCCTTTGAAACATAGCTTGGTGAAATGAAAACTCGCCACAAAGTATGTAGCATCACGTCACCATCAAGTTAAAAATCACCAGCAGCACCATCAGCACCAACACCGTCAGCAGCACCACCAGAATCAGCACTAAAACCAGCTCCAGCAGCACCAGCACCACCACCAAAACCAGCTCCAGCAGCACCAGCACCAAATCCACCCCCACCCTCCTGCATACACCTTACACACTTGACCTCCTCACTCTCCACCATTACTGCTTCTGCCATTGTTGTTGCTACTACTGTTTTTGCCAGTAATCAGTCTTACCCACATGGTGGGCTGAATTAAATCGAGTAAAGCAAAAACCTGGAGAAGAACAGAAAGAAGGAAGAGAAACACAGAAAGAAAGTGTAATAAAGAAAGAGAGAATACAGGAGCAAAGACTTCGAGAAGAAAATGAAAATATATAGAAGAAGCTTGAGAGGGGAGTGCTGGCTTTAATAATTGAGGCCCGGGCTGGAGCCGAGTCCTGTGTGAGGAGCGATCGCTTTAAAAGATGCATGCAGATGCCTCCGGAGGGAAAGAAAAAGAGATGGAGAATCAGATTGCACCGGCCCTTCTTTGAAAACAGAAAAAAAAAAGCGCCAGCAACCCAGCGAGGAGGATTACCCTTCACCAAAGACTGATGTCTGAATGAAGCGATTCAGCAGGCTACAAATGAGGAACAATGCAAGATATAGTAATAAGAAGAGGAAACAGGCAACGGGCTATTAACAGAGTCTATGCACTGAGGTGCAGTGCATCGTGGATAGGCTGCTCGTGGCACAATCTCTGACTCAGACGTATTGCTCTTACTCTCCCCGAGCCCTGCCATTACGGCTCGTGTCTGAATTATTGATCCGGGAGCTTCATCAGCATAGCGGTCACGTCCCTGAGCTCAGCATGGGCATCGGCTTCTGCTCCAGCTCTCCATCCCTACAGCCACCGGAATAATTAGGAGGCATTCTCATTAAGGAGGAGTGGGGAGAGAGAGAGAGAGAGAGAGAGAGAGAGAGAGAGAGAGAGTAAAGAGAGACTAAGACAGAGTAAGAGAGAGAGAGAGAGAGAGAGAACGAGAGAGAGAGAGAGAGAGAGAGAGAGAGAGAGAGAGAGAGAGAGCGACAAGAGACCACAGCCTGAGGGAGCTCTGGGTGTTTAATATATATTCCTCCAAGGATTCAGACTCTTCTGATCACATCCACTGACAGAGTATTGAGATGACAGGCCTTACCACAGAAAAACACGCCTGCATACACACACACACACACACACACACACACAGAGAGAGAGAGAGAGAGAGAGAGAGAGAGAGAGAGAGAGAGAGAGAGAGAGAGAGAGAGAGAGAGAGAAGGAGAGAGAGGGAAAGAGATAGGGAGGGAGGGAAACAAGAACTGGCAAATGGAACTGCACAAACAATCCAGACACAGAGCAGAGAAAAAGACAGACAGACAGACAAACACACACATAAAGAGAAAGAGAAAGACAGAGAGAAAAAGAAAGATGCGCAGCTCTACCTGATTAATAATGAATTGGGTTGATGACAGAGAAGGTATAAACCAAAATGCCTAAGATCCAACATACCTAAGAGAAATAAAGAGAAATATAGACAGAGTACCTATAATCTATACATATATTATTAGGATAGTCATCAAATAAACAAACATATTCAAATGCAGTAAAATTGATCTTAGCTAATGCTAGAGATTAACACTCGTGTTTATTTAGTCCAGAACATTAAACCACAAGGTCCTCGTTTATATATTTGAACTGTCTGACCAATCACAGCAGCTTCTGACTATCTGCTGTTCAAACACGATGAGACTGCAGACAAAGACGCTTTCATTCGGCTATGCAGGTAAAGCTAACGATCATTATACGGGGGCGGGGGCTGAAAGCCACAAGAGCATACAATGTTGTTTACTTGTGCATTTATTCATTTTAAACTATCCTTGAATTTTTGCACATGATCATTTATTTATTTATTACTATTTTACTCATGAAACATTTACTACTCTCCTTACTGCTTATATGATAAGAACATGGGCGTGTCCAATCCTGTCCGGGCGTTCGATTGGTCCACGGGGATTTGGTCAAACATTAATGGTTAATACATGCTAGAGCAAACAAAAGTGTCATTGTTGACCACATTGTCTTTGCTCAGTGAGCTGCTGCTGATTAAGAAAGCATTTAACAGCTTGAAGAACAGATTACCGCCTGATCACCTTCGACATCATGTAACCTGATTCAAAAGTTTGCCTCTGTTTCACAGACTAGAACATTAGCAATTGCTTGCAGTATTCATTGGAGTAATTTAGTGCTTCCAGGTGGGTTTTAGACAGAGGACGGTACAATGCGTAGTCTCAAACAAACGAGGGTTGCACTCCTGCTGTGTGATTATTCTGCTGCGTACTAATCAACAATTAACAATGCACTGTGATACTTCTGCAGTCTGAGCTGAATTGATTATGTACATGAGCATGAGCATATAGTTTGAGACAGAATTGTAGTCGACACTGACCGAAACCTGGCATCCATCAGTTTACTAGTTGATTGCCGGAACATAAACACAAGCATGAATTTTGGAGAATGTATCTCAAAAGTCCTCAAGCTGAATCTGTGTATCCATGTGAAGTAGGATTAACAAGCTCTATACCTTCGTATTGATCGTTGATGCAAAACTGTGGCTCCAAATGAAACGTGCAGAGAATCTACATCCTGTACATGCACAATGTACTACAGTGTATTATTAATGGCTGTTTAGTAATCCTGCTTTAATGCTCTGCTTTATTGATGCTGTGGGAATTCTAAGCAGTGACTAATAATGTACTATAACACTTCATATATGTGCAGGCTCATCCGTTTGGTCACATGACCTGATTTTGCACAGACAAACTATCAAAGTTTGTGAACCCTTTAGAATTTTCTATGGAGCTACATAAATATGACCAAAAACATCATCAGATTTTCACAGTAAAAGTCCTAAAAGTAGACAAAGAGAACCCAATTAACAAATAAGACAAAAATATTATCCTTGTTCATTTATTTATTGAGGAAAATGATTCAATATTACATATCTGTAAGTGCCAAAAGTATGTGAACCTCCAGGATTAGTAGTTTGATTTGAAGGTGAAATTAGAGTCAGGTGATTTCAATCAATGGGATGACAATCAGGTGTGAGAGAGTGCCTTGTTTTATTTAAAGAACAGGGATCTATCAGAGTCTGGTCTTCACAACACATGTCTGTGGAAGTGAATCATGGCATGAACAAAGGAGATTTCTGAGAACCTCAGAAAGAGTTGTTGATTGTCATCCGGCTGAAGAAGCTTACAAAACCATCTCTGAAGAGTTTGGACTCCACCAATCCACAGTCAGACGGACTGCGTACAAATGGAGGAAATTTAAGACCATTGTTACGCTCCCCAGGAGTGGAGACCAACAAAGATCACTCCAATAGCAAGATGTGTAATAGTCTGTGAGGTCATAGAGGACCCCAGGGTAACGTCTAAACAACTAAAGGCCTCTCTCACTTGGTTAATGTTAATGTTCATGATTCCACCATCAGGAGAACACTGAACAACAATGTTGTGCATGACAGGGTTGCAAGGAGAAAGCAACTACTCTCCAAAAAGAACACTGCTGCAGTTTGCTAAAGATCATGTGGACATTGGAACAATATTTTGTTATATATATTGATTATTTTTTGTAAATGACAAGGGTTATATTTGAAGAAAGGACAACACTACATTCCAGCATAAGAACCTAATCCTATCTGTTATATACTGTATGCTGGTAGTGTGATATTTGGGCCTGTTTTGCTGCATCTGGGCCAGGACGGCTTGCCAACATTGAAGGAACAATAAATTCTGAAGTACACCAGCGAATTCTAAAGAAAAATATCAGGACATCTGTCCGTGAACTGAATCTCAAGAGAAAGTGGTTCATGCAGCAAGACAATGACCATAAGCACACAAGTCATTCTAGCAAAGATTGATTACAGAAGAATAAAGTTAATGTTTTGGAATGGTCAAGTCAAAGTCCTGACCTTAATCCAATAGAAATGTTCTGTAAGGCACTGAAGCAAGTAGTTCATGTGAAGAAACCCACCAACATCCCAGTTTTAAGGCTGTACTGTACTGCAGGTCTGATCAACAGTTACCGGAAACATTTAGTTGAAGTTATTACTGCACAACAGGGTCAAACCAAATACTGAAAGCAAAGGTACTTTTGGTACTTTTACAAAGGTACCACTCACAGATATGTGAGTATTACAGATATATTGGATTATTTTCCTCAATAAATAAATGACCACGTGTAATATTTTTGTATTTTTAATATATTTCTGTTTAGTATTTATTTTCTCACTTAATTGGGTTCTCTTTTTCAACTTCTAGGATACTGTTTTAGGTCATTGGCAAGATCTTTGCCTCCACATCGTGCATTTAAATAATGTAACGCACACCTAGCCGTGGATTATCCCGCTTATACCACGGTCACTTGCAAGCATTGACATGTTAAAGCTGTCACACACGTTCACAAACCCGTTTACATGCTATGGACAATTTACGGAAATGCCAATCAGCCTACAGCGCATGTCTTTGGACTGCGGAGGAAACCGGAATACCCGGAGAAAACCCCCGAAGCACGGGCAGAACATGCAAACGCCACCCAGACAGGGCGGATGAGAGAACGTTACATGAGTTAAATGGGAATTAGACAAATGACTAAATGTGTGCGGGAATTTATAAAAAAGGAAATGTGAGAAGCTGAAATATAAATGTGACAGTAAATTCTAATAGGAGGAGGGAGCAGTTTCTTTTAATTTATTGTAGTCACTGTTTGAGACTTCAGGGGATTCCATAACTAAGGAGCAGTCACAATCTGATTAGAATATTTATCCACGAGAAGGCCTATGGACTTCATGTCAAAGAAACAGAGTTGAAAAGTTGAAAGTAAAATAACATGCAGTAGTGTGGATGGATAAGCCTCTGCATTCCCTCTCTGAGGCGGACGGGCCCCACCCCTCGTTAGCAGTGAGGCTTCGTTATGCTAATGATGTTGCTGGAGCAGTATCAATGAGCAGCGCTGCGCGTTATCGTCTCCACCGGCGAGGCACTCGCTCTCCCCGATCGCTCATACGGAATCATGGCCTAATAGCATCCCATTAACATAATTGCCTGCACAACTAGTGTTGCGTGTCTTATGCCTCTCAGCCGCCTCACTGAGAGAAAGAGGGGGAGAGAAGAATGAAAAGAAGAGAGAGAGGCCGAGAGACAAAGGGGAAACAAGGAGAGTGAGAGACAGAGGCAGAGAGAGCAGAGGTTTAATTAAGCCAAACAAGGGCCACTCCTGCTGCTAGAGGAGGTGTGTGTGTGTGTGTGTGTGTGTGTTTGGGGAAGGGGGGGTTGTTTTTAGAAGACCTTGAGAGGACCCTCTCTCAGTCTTTCTCTCCGGTGCTCAATATTGCACTGATGAGCTCACAGCAGACGCCGGCTCACGATCCAAACCCGGCATGCCCCGCAAAATCAAATTCCCATTATTTTTCAATTAATCCTTAATTAAAATATATCATGCCTCTGATCCCACAAATCTCTCTTAACATGCAAATGCGGCCCCATTCGAGGATATTTACGCGTCGTTAATTAGCGCGTGACATTCTTTTAGACTAACAAGCCGTGGGCTGGAAGTGCCGAGGTGATTCACAGCAGCACAGATCACTGGGTAAAAGAGCGGGGAAATACACACTGCAAACAGCCACGTGTTACTTCAGCAATAGTCAGTCAGACCTCGAGGACACATGACCAGTAAACAGACCAGTGCAGAAATGTCTGACAGCACTGAATCTGCGTGACTGGACACATAGGCATGTTACAACACAAGTCACCAAGACCACCTACTACTAAGCCCAATGCCACACAGTATACAGTGGGGGAAATAAGTATTGAATGCGTCAACATTTTTTTTCCGTAAATATATTTCCAATGAGGCTATTCACGTGAAATTTTCACCAGACATCAGTATTATTTCAAGAGATCCCAAAATAAAAAGAATTCTCAACATTAAAGTCCATAAATAAAGTAATGTGTAATAAAGTGGAATGACACAGGAAAAAAGTCTTGAACACACTAAGAAAAAGCAGTTCTCCAAGGCAAGCAACCAGCTGAAATCCGTAAGTAATTATACCCCCTCTTTGCAAATTAATATCAGCTGGTAAATTCATGGTCTATAAAAAGGCTTTTCATTACCAAGGTGTCACACAAGAAACATCTCATGATGGGTAAAAGCAAAAAGTGCTCTCCCAAGACCTTTGCATCCTTTTTGTTGCGAAACATATTGACGCAATCGGATACAAACGTATTTCAAAACTTCTGAATCTTCCAGTAAGTACCATTGGGGCCATTATCCACAAGTGGAAGCAACATCACTCCGTCATCAACCAGCCACGCACAGGAGCTCCTTGCAAGACTTCTGAACAGGGAGTCAGAAGAACAGTGAGAAGAGTAGCCCAAGAGCCAAGGACCACTTGGAAAGAGCTCCAGAAACACTTGGAGGCAGCAGGTGTCATCGTCACAGAGGACACATTAGGCAATGCACTCCAGTACTCACGCTCACACCGCAAGACTCCATTACTAAAGAAAAGGCATGTCGAAGCTCGTTTAAAGTTTGCTACAACTCCTTTGGACAAGCCTATGAAATACTGGGAGAGTGTAGCCTGGTCAGACGAGAGCAAAATTGAACTTTTTGGCTGTCATACTACACACCATGTTTGGAAAGGAATGACACTGCACATCACCCTTAAAACACTATACCAACAGTGAAGTTTCGAGGTGGAAGCATCATGGTGTGGGGCTGTTTTTCATCACATGGTACTGTCAGACTTCATATAATTGAAGGAACGATGAACGGAGCTACCGGGATGAAAGAATCTACCGAGAGATTCTTGAGAAGAATCTGCTGCCATCCACCAGGATGATGAAGATGAGACGTGGGTGGACCTTGCAGCAGGACAACGATCCAAAGCATACAGCAAAGGAAACTCTCAATTGGTTTCAGAGGAAAAAAAAAATCAAGGCATTAAAATAGCCCAGCCAATCACCTGACTTCAATCCAATTGAACAAGATTTAAAGACAATATGTTTAGAAGAATGGAACAAAATCATACCTGAATACTGTGACCGATTCACTTCTTCATACAGAAAGTGTCTTGAAGCTGTCATTACAAACAAAAGCTTTGCCACCAAGTATTAAATACATTTCAGTTAGCGTGTCCAATACTTTTTTCCCCTGTCATTCCTCTTTATTACACTTTATTTATATAACTTTATTTATGGACTTTAATGTTTGGATTTCTTTACATGTGTGGATTTATTGAGTTATGTTAAAAATTTCATGTGAATAGCCTCATGGGAAATATATTTACTAGAAAAAATATTGACATGTTCAATACTTATTTCCCGCACTGTATGACCGTAATCAGAATCTTAATCAGCACAGAAATGGGTTGCATTTCTGAAGATTCTCACGCTGTAGGAAAACAAAAACAATATTGTTGAATGGTCATCTCAGTCTCCAGATCTGAACCCTATAGAACAGTGTGCAAACCTTGAGTGATGCACAGCATCCTCATTTTTGTAAAGGGTGCCAATAATTCTAGATTATATTTCAATTCCTGTACAATGCACTCTATTCTCATGCACTTGTAGATTTTTGTAAGCATATTAACATGTTAAATTAAATTCTAATGCTACAGTAAACGTAAATGACAGATATCAATAAGGCTGGGTGATACAATGGTATAATATCGATATCATGATAAACAATTACGCAATGCACTTTTCTGACATATCGTTGATATGGTGATGTATTTTTAAAAACGTTTTTAATAAATACAAATTAAATGCAGCTGAATGAATGCGGCTGATTTTACTTTTCTTAAACTTAAACTTTGTCTCTAAATGGAAAATATTGTCAAACTCAGTTTAACAGTTTTTGTTGTTTGTTTGTTTCCTTTACTGCTGTCTTGCAGCTAGTTGGTTAGCTACATTATATATCATGATACACATTTTGTATCGTAGAAATGTCCTCAAGTGATCGTGATATATATTTTTGTCATATCTCCCAGCCCTAAATATCGATCAGGTGTCACGTCACAGACATGTGCCAGAATAATCTCCACAGGAACAAGCGCTGATTTTAAACCCCCCTAAACCTCTTGCTGCGAAGTTGTGTCTGCAGTGTCCTCCGACGTCTGCGCTTCATTTTTTCTGTGGGTTCAGTACATCGCCCTCCTGCTATAATGAGATATTTTACCTTACCACAGCGTTATTGTCCTCGCTGCTTTCAGTCATTTCCTCAGCACCTGTACGGAAAACGACGTCCTGTTGCGGGCGGTATGGAATTGAGAACAGTAGTAGTGGACCTGTGTTACAGTATTGAAGATGTTCCTCCATTCGTCTGAGGAGCGTCACCAGTCCAGCATTTAACACAATTACTTTGATTTCATTGGGATGGTACTGTGGGAGTACGGCCGTCTGCAAAGCTGGAGAAAATTGATTCATAACAGTGTGTATGGATATCATGGTGGTCTGAATCATCACCGCCAGGCCTGCACCTTGCTGCAGCCCTTATCAGCACCTCCCCCATCACACACGCACACACACACGCATGCACGGACAAACACACTCCTCCCCAAGGAGGCACACAGCTCAGACGAATTGATTGACACCATTTTCCATCTGCCAGCGCTGTCAGCAAGAGAGAGAAAGAGAGAAAGAGAGAGAGAAAATGAGAAAGAGATACACAAGCCGTTTCAGAATCAGGTCTACAGGGACACACTTGCACGCTGGATTGTTAGCCTTGCATGCACTATACACTAGCAAAAGTGTAAGTGTTTCTTTAACTGCTGGCCTAAATCACAAGAACAACATTTTACTGGAATACAATTGCACTGAAAACCATCCACTAGAATAAAGAGCAAATGATTAACAACAGCAGCTCACGCAAGTGCTACAGTGAGGCGTAGTGGCGCTAGCTGCTACCCAAACATCACCGGATGCCTTTGCAGTGTTTTTGTTTTGTTTTATTTCTCTCGCTCGTCAAGTACAGACTGCAGTGAAGCTTTTCTTGGTGCACAACTCAATAACACGTCCACCCTCGTCACGCTTCCCTCAGTGACATCTAAATCACGGCAAACAGCAATTAGCAGGGCAATGCTAAAAGCCGCTGAGTCTAAGAAGAAGCGGGAGTTGAGGAGAGGTTCAGAGAGACGGACAAATTCCTATCGTGCAACTTTATCCCATGTTCACCCTTGGTGTAGTACGATTTCTGATCATGGAAGCGAGAGAAACTGGGGTGAAAAATACAGAAAATGAAGGTGATGCTGGTTAATAATTGAAAGTATGCACAAAGCATGCTAGTCATCCTTGGCGTGTTATGTGATATATGTCTGACAAAACATGCCGATGTCGACGAATTACAAATGAGCACCGCCATGAAGTGGAGGTATTTTCTCATAACAGGACAGACATTAGTTTAGCATTGTTTAAGCAAATGAAGGCTTTGTATATGATTTACTTCCTCATATCTACCTCGGTGATATTAAAGCTTTTAATTAAAACACTGATGTACACGGTCACATGTAAAGCATTATATGCTGCGTGAATACGGTATTCAATTTTTTCCTTATTGTCTTTTAGCGATGTGATGACAAAGTTGATAGAGAAGTATACATATGGGCTCATCCTAGACTGTTGTTTATGCTCGTTGCCAATTACAGGTGTACAAATGTAAGAAAACAGCATAACAGACACATGCCAGCCAATCAGAAATGAGCGTTCTTTTTCTCCTGTGGTCATGAAAATTGTAAGAATGGAGAACATCCTGTTCTCTCTCGTTGTTGTTGTTGTTGTTGTTGTTAAACCGATTGTTAATGAAAAAAGTGCAAGCTAACACAAAGACCTGTTTCTATTTTTAACAATACCATTTTAGAAAATAGGCTTTAAAAAAAACAATATAAACATTGCATGCCCAATTACCACCTATATGAACAGAAGTAAATAATAAATAATAGGTGAACATTAATTATAGACTATCAGATTTCATTATTGACCACAAGACCTCATAACCATTATAGCATCCTCTCTCACCACTACCCCCTACCAAGTGCATACTCTCTCCTCAACCGCCATCCCACCTTCTTTTCTCCAGCCGTTTTAATTTGACACCCTGAGCCAGGGTAACGAGGTGGGGAGAGAGAAAGCCGCAGTGGAATTCATTAGGCGCGCCACTGCAGGCTTCTCTCTCCCGCCGTTAATGACATCGCGGGCTGGAGGGAAAACGAGACGGCCCAGACACACACACACACACACACACACACACACACACACACACACACTCACACACATACACACACACTCACAATGAAATAAACATGAGAACTGTCAGCTCTGACGGCTTGTGCTGAAGGGACGGCGAAAGTTCGGCCCGAGGACCTCGAGACCCTGAAAGATCAGCAGCAGGAGCCGCGCTGCGTGCATATTATAAAGAGAAATTAGACTGTGCACGTGCGAGTGAGACTGAGTGTATCACTCGTCGTTCAGGAAACAAAACAAAAAAAAATAAATCTATCCATTATAATGCTGTCCAGAAACACGTTTGCAATTAAATTATTAACGTCAAATTGCCTCCATTGAAACAGCAGCACTGAAAGACATTAAATATAGAGCGATCCTTTTCCGGATCACCACAGATCAATTGGACTGGCCGCTAAAAGGACGTGTGGTGAGGGGGGCGAAATGGAAAAGTGAAAAGAGAGACGTGAGTTCTGGATGGGGGTTTGCATTAGTCCTTTGGCTCATGCTATTTTGTGTCACTTTGCAGTGTAAAGGCTTCACCCGCTGGCAGGTAGAACAGCAGGGAAGTGCAGACAGAAATTACTTGGATGTTGGCAAGATGGATTTTGGCAAGATGGACTTCTTTATTTATATGCAAAAATACACATGTACAAGCAGGGTTCAACTCTTTTACAAACACGACAAGGAGGGGAGGGGAAAAAAAGCGAAACAAAATAGCTTTATTACAATGATGGGCTCAAAGCTATTTTGCATAATATTGATCACACTGTATGACATCTCATTAAAACAGCTCTACAAAGCTGTATAGTATTGAATCATTGCTTATCTTTATACATCAGATCACTGAGCGCATATCAAAATGTGCTTGTGTCATTTGAAAAACTGAAACCGAAACACACACCTTTAGAAGTAACACTCGCCTTATTAACATCTTTTGCCAGAGACTGATCACACAAAGTGAGCCCTTGTGTCTCCGAAACATTGTCTAGTAGAGACCACTTCGGTCTCAACCGTAAACATGAAGAAGAATAGGTGACGGCCATCTGCTTGGATGACTACAAGGATTCGAGAGTGAGAAGATCATTTGAGAACCTGTCCTTGTCATCGAGTGGGCCTGTTTTGGCAAACAGATCAAGGACACTAGCAGAATTAGCTGAACTCCTGATAAAACTGTAGCTCTCTTACTTTGTTCACTACGTAGCAATGTACCACACCTTACCTCAACCCGGGGGAATCTTTTTGCATCCAGAAACACCTTGAACTGTGAAGTCATTTCTACCCACCCCAATTTGAGAATGACTGACCTAGACCATTGCTTTACATTTTATAGCAAAGAATTCTATATAATGTTTTCTCAGTGATGATTACAAAGAGTATACAGGGGACACAGAAGACAGCATCACCTGCCTGAATGTGATTTTCTGAACTGATGGAATTTTTTATCATATAAAATTAGATGGGCCAATATTATCAGAATTGTAGCTTTCTATAATTGGTATTAGTGACACCTTTGTCATATCAAGTGAGCCCTTCTGAAATGGGAGTGACACAAAGAGTGTGGCTGAAAGGACAAAAGAGGAGACACCAATAAACCTCGCTCTCCCTCTCTCTCTCTCTCTCTGACCACATGGAAGAATGTGACAAATTGGCCTAGTTTCGACTTTAATTAATCACGGCGTGCTGACAGTTACCTGAGCGTGGCTACATCATTAGCACACGGGAGAGGAGGAACGAGCTGGGAGGATTCAGCTCATTAACTCATCCACCACTGTTTACTGTGATTTTCTTCCACTGTGGTGTTACTGCATGCAAAACCTTTGTAATTGTAATTGTGCATGGTTTGTTTTCTAGTGAAGAATGAGGGTGGGAATGTTGTTTTGTTGTTTTTGGATCCCCAGCATGCAAACACAGCCAAGTCATTTCTACAGAAGTGAATCTCCCAAAAAAAAGAAAAAAAAAAAAAAAAAAAAGAGAGCATCCTCGTGATTTACTGCTCATGCTGGTTTGTAGATGAGCCGTGATTGATCACAGAGCAAGAGGCTGCGCTGGTCTACTGTCGATCAAACGCTCCTGTCAGCATTTAGCCATATAACATGTGTATTTTCCACCATAGATCATAAACATTCGTCTGCTCTATGCCGTTTCGGTTTCTGCCGTCTGTCACTAGATGGGCAACGAAGGGACAATCAACACAATGGGACATGTCAGTGAAAATGAATAACAATCAAACGTGTCAGGGCTGATTAATAAACATTCTGTCAGCATGCCGCTCCTCTCCACCCACTTAAGCGCAGCCCTAATTCCCCTCAGTCTTAAGGGGATTCTAGTCGGAGAAAAGTCTCAACCTGCTATAGGGAAGTTGAAGGAAGTGTGGCTATTGGTGGAACAGGAATAAATTAATGATATGATTAGCATACAACCCAGTATCGTGCTTTTCTGAATATAACCTCCTATTCAAAAAAAGAAATAATGATATTACATGCCTTATATGACTGCAGTGGCAGGGTCTAACTATTAGATAACTGACAAAACATAGTTTAACAACAGACATAAAGTATGGTTTACTCTGATTTACACCTGTGCACCACATAGGGTGGAAAGGTGGTGCAGGGCTGATCATGACCTCAGGTTACTGCCTCTTTGGACTTCTTCGCATTTTCCCTGTGGGTTTTGCCTGGGTTCTCCGGTTTCCTCCCATCATGCTGGTACATGATTTGGCTTCGCTAAATTGTCCCTAGGTGTGAATACATGTGTATTCCCACCTCATGCCCAGTGTTTCCAAGATAGGCTCTGGTCCTAGTTCAACAGCCTTATGGCATTGTGTTTGCAGCAGTTTGAAAAGAGACAAAGGAAAGCAGCATAGCTTTCACCTTCCTTATGCAAAGAGTCGATCTGGATATGATTAAATTGGGGTGAAAACAAATTTAATGGCAGATTTCAATAATCCATAATCCAATGAAAAGAAAGTTCAGGATGAATCCCCACCCACTGGCGTCAACTACTTTGGGAGGCATCATGAGCCAGACAGATAAAGAGATGTAAAATCAATCATCTCTGGAAGATGCCTTTCAGACATCTCACGCTTCTCCTACACGCTGTCAGCACATGTTACTGGCTGCATCATTATATATAATATCTTGTCAGACATGTTAATCACTGGGCTGGAATATGTGTGTATTCATTTTACTTATCATGACCATTCATTCTGAGCAATGGATCAAAATGAACATACTGGACCAAAAAAACTACAGAAAACCTTCTCACAGTCATGCACAGAAATGTCAATTAGAACAAATGAGGGTAAACGATAGAATATTTAAAATAGTTTAGCTAAAAGTTACACAACTCCCCTAGTACAAATGTCAGCTAAAACATGTTTGCTTCTTTAGATTTATACTAGAGCTATGATGCTAATGTTGCTAACATCTAAGCGAAGCTCATAACTGAGATCCAGGACTGCCTGACAGCCACTTCTGAGGTAGTGAGCAAAGCTCTTAATTTTGACATAACATGCCTTTTTAAATAAATAATAAAATATAAAATAAAAATAATAATGAAAACAACAGCTTTACAGACGTGTGATGCAGCTAACTCAGCAGGGACAGACCATCCTCCTCTGGCTAGCTCTGGGAATGATGAATTATTTTATATTGAAGAGCTTAAACAGAGTATATGTTTACGGTTATGGTTATATACTGGTTATCACTGGACTGTAAATGAGTATGTAAAGGAGAAAGGCTTTACATTAAGTCCTCAAGTAAGTAAACGAGAACATTTATGAAATGCATGAATAAATAATAATGATACGTGATTTGTGGAATGGGTTTGTCCACACCATTTTTTTTTTTAAACCTCTGGGTCTAAAACTATAGCTTAAAATATGTTCGTTGAGAAAGCCCCAAAGTGAATAAGTGGAGAGATAGCCGGTGAGCACGGCCTTGTATAAACCGGGTATTAAAACAGATGAGCATACACAAATAACTGTGCCACGGCTTGTGCTGACGGAGTTAAAAAATGAAGAGGAATGAAGCGACACAAAACTCTCTACACGCTGTTAATATTTTATGAGGAGCCGTCCTGACACCAGGCTGTATATCTCTAATTTGTGAAGCAGGCTGAGGGGGGGAAAGTAAAAATGCTGAAGGATGGAGCAGGATGAACAGGAGAAAGGTGTAAATAAAAGAAGACGGAGGAGAAGAGGGAGGAAGAGCAGCGTAGTGGCACAATCGTGAAGGGGAAATGTGGTTGTCAGTGTGATGCGCAAAGCATTTGAAATGGCCCATTTAACCGCGGTGGTGTTTTAGCTCTCGCCGACGCCCCATTTGCATACTTCATGACGGCTGAAGATGGATGGAGAAGATCAGCGTCATTGAGACAAGTGTTTTATCAAGGTTACGTTATCCTCCAAACTCTTAACCTCGCTTTATCTCTCGCCTTCTGTCAGAATATGGAGTTATCAGGCAGTCTAGTCTGAGTGGGGAGAGAGGAAAAAAAAACAATTAGATGCACAGCAGCGGGCTGATGAAACTGTGACGAGGAGATGCTGACAGTGCCGTCGAATGGCATTTTCATTATGAATACTGTTTGGCATCTCAGGGAAAATGATGCGCCGGAGGCCAAAGCCACGAGTAGGCTTGTGCTGATATTACATTTTCATGTCAATAAATGCCTAGCATTTTATTACACTTACTATATTGTATTTATTTATTTAAAAAAAAAATAATACTAGTATCTGTTTGCATTGGCCAATATTTTAATTGTAAATGAACCTCAGTGGCATCTCATTTGGGATTTAAACGAATTATGGGATAGAGAGACAGAAGGACACATGTTCCTTTAGATTTGTGGGAAATAAGGACACTTGGAAGACAGCTGTCCTCGTGTTGCCTTTGTTCTCTCATGAACACATGCGCTGTCAAAGTTTTCTCACATAGAATATAGGAATAGTGACAGATTCACTCGAACAAAATTGTGCTGGTTTGAACATCGCAGTGTATTATATACCAATTACTGGAACGTGTCTATTGGCACGCTCGGCTTTCGGCTTTTATCCCTGAGACCTACATGAAACACAAGTGGGGATGCAATAAAATAAAGCATACGTTCTTATTCTTAGCTTTTAAAAATCTCATTTATTAGTCTTTAGGCTAAATCCACATTTGTTTCCACACAGCAGGTGAGATCACATCTGCTGGAGCTGCTTATGAGTGTAGTATGTTGCGTGTCGGGAGGTGTGTGTGTGTGGACTCTTATCCACATGACTCATGCCTGCATTTCAGGCCACTGGTCATAAAAATGCCAGGCCAGCTTTACCAGCCTGAGAGACAGAGAATTAGAAAAGAGGGAGGGAGAGAGAGATACTGAATATAGAAAAGAAAACAAAGACTGAGCAAGAGAAATAGATGAAAATGAAGAGATCCGAAAGAAAACCTGAACTCTGACATGAAATCCTGATAATCATATAGTGCAACTCTATGATTATCTATGAAAGTGACTCTATATCTACTATACATGACATCAAATGGGGTCAAAATAAGAGTGTGTGTGTGTTGGTGGGTGTGTGTGTGGCTTAACTTGGCAGTGTTTGATGTCAGCACACTGCCTCAGATCATAACCTTTCCAACAGCAGAGTCCTGAAGTGACCTTCCCAAACAAGAAGCACCTGTTCCCGCTGCTGCAGCACTGCCAGCATTCGACAGGATGATCGCTGCTCAACTGCTGAGCATGCGCTGGAGAGAACAAAGCTAGTGCTCTGTACAGACAGGATTTTATCATTACTACTACGGAGTTATTTTCCTGTCAAAACTCATTGTACTGATGACTTTTTACTTTGAGTTATTTACCTGTCAAAACCCATTGTACTGATGACTCATTACTTGGTGAACTGCAAATCAATAATCTGGTTTTATAAATCTACTTAAATTTCACTTGTATTAAAAATGCAAATTTTTACAATCTGCAAACCTCCTTCCCCCTTAAATGCCTTATGCCCTCAATAAATATTGGTTCTTATAAGTATGCTCGCCTGGTTAAATTAAAGATTAAGTAAACAAAGAAAACAAAGTAACATTGGTTATAATAATAATAATAATAATAATAATAATAATAATAATAATCAAGACACCCCACCTTGTGCCCCATGCCCCCTGGGATAGACTCCAGTTTCCCCGTGACCCAGTAAGGATAAGCGGTACAGAAAATGAATGGATGGGTGGATAATCAGGACATTGTTGTGTCTTATACCACAGTGTGGTTGACTTCTCAAATCTGAAGGTGTGATTAATTTTCTAAAACGGCACAGCTCTGATGGTACACTCTCACTCTCTCTAATACACTATTGTTGGCAATCTGCTGTGAAATAAGAGAAATCAAACACTTCAGGAGGTGAAAGAAAAACACCCTGGACCTACTATCCATATCACGCCAACCCAATGTGGATTATTTTCCTATAATAGCACAGCCCAGTTGTGTTTTATTCCATACCGAATTATTGCACTTAAGATTCTTCTTAGAGTTATGTCTGTTTAGGTGTGAATGAGACCTGGAGCAGAACACAGTTAGCAGAATTCAGTTAGCTAGCAGAAGGAAGCTTAGCTAGTTCCCTTACAAATAAGGATACACTTTTGGATGCCATCATAGCTTCTGGGAGGCGGGGCTTCATGTATGGGAGAAATGTACTTTGCTATTGTAATGCACTTTGCACCTGTTAGAGCTTGAATTCTATCCAATGTCCCTTTAAGTCCCACATCCTCTCTAGTTGCATTGGTTCTTTCATTTGCACTAATCGCGCTCAGTCCTGTCTGCAGATTTG
>CM022767.1:24450395-24460395 GCA_012411365.1 Ameiurus melas | reverse complement strand
AGAGAAAATCTATCATAGCTGTAATGTGGCCTGAAGGGAGAGCGTGGTGAGAGGGAGACAGGGAGTACGGTGATGTATGGACGAGGTGGATGAGAGGTGAAAAGCGTGGCGAGGTGGAGGGATGGCAGGATGGAGGAATGGAGGGGGGGAAACAGTCCTGGCAGACTCCTAAGAGCCCAGGGCGAAAGTGGAATAAATGTTGATTAGTGTTGATTTTGTCCGACGAGCAGCCGGCGAGTGACGGAAGGACTAAGCTGCAGCGAAAGGTGGCCATTAATCTTGGTCTGGTTTAAGTTGTGTATATTAATTTGTGTCATTTCCACTACGTGGAGAGAGGCCTCTCCTTCTCTTTCTCTCACTCTGCTCCCCTACTGTGTGTGTCTCTCTCTCTCTCTCTCCTTGTGTATATGTGTGTGTATGTGTGTGTGTGTGTGTGTGTGTGTGTGTGTGTGTGTGTGTGTGTGAGGAGGGTTTGGTAGGCCCATCGGTGGCTCACAGCAGCAGCGAGAGGGAGGAGAGGAAATGAGATTCCGAATCTCACATTAAAGAAAATGAACTCCTACGGGGGTTGGTATGGCAACCGCATTCGTAAGAGAGAGCACCGGTTTAACGTGCTACAAATTTGAAGATTCGATTAAACGTGTAGCGCATTAAGGATGTGGGGGGCTGAAAGCAGGAACGCTGAGCTTCTTACCCACGTGGCTGGTTAAAAAAAGCATTATGAAAAAGGAAAGCAGAGCCGAGTGATAACATCTCCACTGTGCGCGTGTGATGTGCTGAACGCTGTGCTTTCAGCTAATATGGAGGCAGCATTGACTGCTAGAACTGATAAGAAACCCAGCCAGCCACTGATACCAGTTTCAGCCAGTTTCATCTCTATATATGATGCATATCTATTTCTATAAATATTAAAATGCCATATATTCTAATAGAATCAAAAGGAAAATGCTCGGTTCATGCAAGCGCAGGATGCAAGCGTGTTCGAGGCTCTGACCAGCAGCTTTCTTCCTCTCATGCCAACACACACACATGCACACGTAGACAGCTTCATCCAAGAGCTCTCAATCAATCGCAGTGAAAACTCGATGTCATAGTTAATTACCAAATTGCATCGGGGCTGAATTTTGGCAATTAAGCTTCTTAATATGATTAACACGTCTCAATTAGGCCGCTGACAATTTGCATAATTCATAAGGTAATGCGATTGCGCTCTGGTGTATGCTCCGAGATAACAATACTAAACATGCTAAATGTGAGCGCCGTCTCTCTTGACATCCATCTCCACGATTGCTGCTCGCCTTAATCGCGTTTTAGATACAAACGCTGGAAAAGCCACGCTTGCACAAAAAAAAAGTACACTTGTTACAATTATACAGTGATGTGTGAGTGTGTGTGTACTGTATGTGTGTGTCTGTGTGTCTATTATGCGCAGAATTAGGTTTTAGCGTTTCCGCTCGGAGGATAATTAGCCCGTGTGGCTGAGGAAACAGCTGTGATGCCCATCTCTCCCTTTCTCACTCGCTCTGGTGGAGGATGGAGTGAAGAAAGACAAAAGCCTTACATATTACCAACAGGCCACATTTGTGTGCGTGCGTGTGTGTGTGTGTGTGTGTGTGTGTGTTGATGGCATGTGAAGTGCCAGTTTACAGTGCCGTGGCTCTCTGGCACTCACACAGTGACGTTTTATTTTAGAGAGAGGATCAAATCATTAGGCCGGCTGTTTCACTTTTGCTCCTTGGTTAGAAGGACCGGATATTTTCACATGCATTTTCAGGATATGAGCGATTAGGGATAATCATGGTTCTGCTCTTCTAGAATGTACTTTTTTTGTAAAGATACATAGAGTGAATTTCAGCAACCGTGTGGTTCTTGTTCAACAGTTTCACATCACGGTCCGTATTTGTTCTCTTCAGCCTCACACAGTACGGGAATGAGCAGGGGATGTTCTGCTCATTTCAGACCTATTTTTACTCCAGTTACAAGTTTACAAGCGTCTCTATCACCATCAGGAGGTCTACTGCATGACTTCATTCATAAACGTATCCTACAAATGAAATGGTTTCACTTGTTCGACATTTCTTAATGCAGACTTCTCTTTTTCGAAACATCTTGCACATATTTAAAGGAGACGAACTGCCTGTATTAGGACCACTTTCAATACGATATCTACAAATATAACAAAATTGCATTCGTTTGAATGCCTAATCTTTTGTCACTTTTGAGTGAGCAAGAATCTGATCCAAGCAGTTGTGCTGAGCACTTGAGACGTTTAAGGGTCTTAAAGCCCGGATGCAGCTCTCTAACTGTCCAGGGATTCGAACTCACAACTAGAGCTGCGTGATGTGGACAGACAAAGCACACGTCACACACCTTGATGTAGCGCAGTTAAAGATTTGCTCAACATTCATCTGGCCAAAAATAATTGCTTTGTGTTGGATCATGCTACTGCCGCCATTTATCATTGTGCGGAAAACAAATTTTGTAGAACTTCTGATCGGCGCCCACAGAACACAATATGAATGAAAATGAATAAATCTGGAGAGATCTGCAAAGATCAACAGTGCAAAAACATTTAAGGAACAATATATTGTGCAGTGCTACTCATAACCTTCGCACAACACCATCGCATATCTTGTATAGCGCTTTTGAAGCGCACATTATCATCACTGGTATTTGACGAAAAAAGATATTATAAGGGAAGTGAAATCGTGAAAGAGCTGACTATAAACACCTTTCCACTAGTTCTAGTCCATGCATGTTTTTTTAACCCATATTTACTGGTTTTAAGTGATTAGCAGAAAATTTAATGTACAAAAAGAACATTTAATTTCCCTTCTTACCCAGCTCACTATTCAATTCAAATCACTCGGACATTGGACATTGGACTGAGACAATGGACATTGTCTCAAAGCAGCTTTGCAGAAATATATAAACACAGGATAAGATTTTAAGTGCGTGAATTTATCCTTATTGATCAAGTCGGTGGCGAGGAAAAACTCCCTAAGACGATATGAGGAAGAAACCTTGAGAGGAACCCACCTCAGAAAGGAACCCATCCTCATCTATGTAACAACGGATAGTGTGAAAGTAAAAGAAAATTCATTATGGTTTCATATGAAGTCTGTTTGTTGAACTAGTCCACTGTTCACTAAAGGAGACATGAGTGCAAAGTTGTATGTGGTAATTGCAGTCCTGAGGCCATAGTAGAAACCACAGCATGAATGTCCATGTGGAATTGAGGTCCCAGACCATTTCAATGGTGCTTCAAGCAGTACCATCCTAATCAATCTCCAGGCTGTAACCTCCAGTCCACTCTCTTCATGATCATCAGCAGGCCTGCTGCTACTTTTAGATTCAAAACAATACAGTTTATAATTAACACTTTCGTACTTGTTCAACATTTGTCCATAACACTATGTGAGTATATATAGAAAAGAGATTTGTATTTTATAACTGTGCACCTACTAGTTTTAGATATACGAATCCATGTTTTTGTCCTTCTCAACCTGGCTTGTATTTTAAAGCAGAAGAACACCTTGCTCTTCGTTTTATTTTGTTCTTTTCCTTGGCACGGTGTCAACCACACGTTAGTGGTCACTGCTTTAAAACCACTCTGATGAAATTGCGTGGTGTATTTTATTCCAGCGTGCGCCCTGGTTCCCACGAAGTGAATGGTGCTGACTGAGAGGCCGGGCTAAAATGATTTACTCCAGCTGTAATGAGCTATACAGCAGTAACCGTATACTATGACTACTGTCACCTTTAATGCTGTGCAAAACGCAGCACAGTCTCGTGGTAATCAGATCTCTGGCTCGTTTCAGCCTTGTCAAATATTCCTCCGTCGCCCTCTCTCCTCACCCCATTCTCACCCTTCAAAAAATAACATTACATCACCCCACAGCTCTCTCTTATAAATGGGTCGTTCCCCAAGGGCGTGAAACCTTACGCTGGTGAAACACACGCCGCTGGAAAACAGGCTCTTTGTTGAGAGAAGAGGGGGGGGGGGAGGTGGGGGGGTTGGTTGGAATCAAGCAGCAGGCCAGTCTGTCTCGAGCTGGATGCAGGAGGACTGCTGTGGTTTGACACGGGTTTATAAGATTTAGATTTATAACAAATGTAAAATGTTTACAGCTCCTTTTCATTCCCAATCTTTCTCAGTCCGTGTTTGTTTACAAGTCCGATTTCCAGAGACCTGAAGACAGGACTTTACTGATTATGATGCTATGAGAAACTCCATGTTGGAGAACGAAGAGGAGAATGAATTGATTTAGTACGTAATTCGTTTTTCAAACGTCGCTCAGTGGAGAAAAACGGGAAGGGAAAATGAAAAAGTCACTGAGTGCTTTAACAGTTTCCATAATGGCTCCATTTATGAAAGGGGAAAAACAGAGAATTAGGAAAGCGTGTGAAGTGAAACTGGAACTCAAGAAACTATTTGTATCCTGTTTATTTATGTACGCCAGGAGCGGCGTGCGAGTGCTACTCAACTCTTGCCGTTCTCCTGTTTGGTTTTTTCTTAGCCGCGGTTCAAGGCAGTGTCACGGAGCGGCATGCGTATGACGTTAGGCAACCACACGCCTTGACACCATCCGTAAGTGCCTGGAGATCCAAGCATTTGTTCCGCTGAGACTAGTTTCTAAGTGTCAGAAGAAACAAAACCCGAAAAATCACACACACACACACACAACATTTGCACTTTTTCCTTTCAAGTGCAAGCCTGGGTTATGTTATTTCAGTGCGTCATGTGGAGTAACGAAAGAGTTTGTGAGTGGTGTTAAAGTCTGCGTGTGAGAGCGAGAGAGAGCGCGCGAGAGAAAGAGAAAGAGAGAGAGAGAGAGAGAGAGAGAGAGGTGGAGTTGGGGCTGTATTTTTGGAAAGCCATCAAAGCTCCTGGGACTGGAGGTTCTCTGACAAGGCACGGCCATTGTTTTCAGCAGAGTTTACCAGCTGACCTTTCTCTTTTTTCCGCTTCCTTACTAAAATGAAAATGAAATTATGTGTACGAGTCAGTAAGACAACAACTGCGATCTAAGATGGCTTTCAGTACATCACTGCACTGTATCTGTATTGAATGCGTTTAAAATAATGGGGCTAGGGAAATAACTTTTTATACCACAGCCACAGAATTCACTATAAAGGTTCAAGCAAGCATTATTTCATTCATTATTAAACGCTTTACCCAGCTCAGGGTCCATATCACAGAAATACTGGCAATAAACTCTGACTGGGACACCAGTCCATCACCTTTATATGCTATGATTTGCAACTACTGAGTTTGATGCTTAGAGTACAAGAACAACAAAACTAGAAATAGATATACACATAAATGACAGAAATGCACTGTATAATATGAAATCATATACAATCTATATAATCATGAAAACAAAAGAAAAGTAAATCGAGTCATATCACTTATTTATAGCTGCGATCTAAAGCTTGCAGAACTGTTTCAATGTGTGTTTGGCACTAATCCAGAGTTTTAATAGCTTATTTTAAAAGTGACATGTTATTCAGTTTCTTCTTCTATTTGATGTGGTTCAGTGAATTCAGTGTTAAATAAATGTGTATCTTTCCATTCATTTTTAAACAGTCCAATGTAGTAGGTCTGTTATGACCAAAAAAAGCCAAAAACAGGACTGTAAAATGTACAGATGAGCGACAATATGATATTTATACATTTTAAATAAGGAAAAAGTGTCTTCCTTACATACTGAGCCATAATGAGCCTCCAGAACAGCATTCTAAAAGTCTGCCGGAATGGACCATCACTCTTCCACAAGATATTCACTCAGTTTTAATGATGATGATGATCATGATGATGATGATGATGATGATGGTGGAAAACGCTGTCTAGCTCAAAAACCCAAAAGGTTTTTCCTTTAATTCATGACCCATCTGCATTTTTATTTTTATTTTTACATGTAATATATTATCACGATATGAACCATGATAAAAATGTAACGTCTATATAAAGTACACTGAATTCAATTTTGCGAATATAAAAAATTTGCCACACAAATAAATTTGCCCTGCCTCATATTACCAACACTGCAGTCCATAACCAGCATTAATAAGAATAATAGTAACAAACACACTATAGGGATGTAATGCACCTAGTGTGAAGCTGTGTGCACAAGAACACAGATTGAGGAGCTGTGTATGAAACAACACTCTGTTCCCTGAGTTGAGAGTGAAAATATGTGAGGAATGAACATGCAGTCTGGGTTCAAAAGAGAAGAGTGTCAAAAGTGAAGAGGGGGGGAAAAAATCAGACTAAGAAAAAATCCTGTTTCTATCAGTATACGAAGTCAGTAAGGAAAAATAGAAAAACAAAGTGTAGGTCATAAGATCAGGTCGTGCCCTCAGACCATGCATACACTCCCCTGCAGGCGTCTACTATCACACCGATTGAGCTTGAAACACACACACACACACACACACACACACACACACACACAGTGAATTCCAACAAACAACAAATGAGACAGAGCAACAATGTTCTGCCAGAAATACATTTCCTATCTTGGATTACAAAGACATTGTTTGTATTAATATTAATTGTTCTGTTTAAACTGTTTAAAAATGGAAATCACAAAAGCACAAAGCATACAGAATTTCAGCTCATTCATGCTTGCATTTCATATCACAAGTAAGACAATCCCTCAATTATCTTACTTATGATAAAAAATACTTTCATTAACCATAGCAAAATAGACCATGTTATCATTTATATCATGGTGTTATTGTTGTCACTAAATATACTGTGTTAAACACACACAGTCCACAAGCTTACAAACCATTCCTGTATACCAAAAACCATTTCAGAAATCCAGAGATACATGAGCACATCACATTCATTCTGTCTGTGTGTGTGTGTGTGTGTGTGTGTGTATTGAGAGGCAAAAGTGGGTGGTAAGAGCTGATCATCTGCTCAGAGTTTGGATTGTCATTATAATGGAGTGATTTAATGCTATTTCGTTTGCGCCTTCATTATCTATCTTTTTCCTGCCCAGGATCTGCAGATGGAGAATAGGTAGAAACTATCTCTGGTGCAAAGCAATAAAAAAAAAAAATGACACAGTAACATTTTAAAGGCTGCTTCGCTATATGTTTATGAACTCCTTCACAGAAGAACTGTTGGACTTAGGCGCATGAATACTTTACCGTTACGGCTTGGATTCAACATTAATACCTCAGTACAGTTCTATACAGTATAGGCAGTAGGTTGAAGAGTTGTAGCACAAACTATAATATAGTAAAACTGACATTACAGTCATTTTAACTGATGAAAGAGCACAGAGAACAAATATAAAAGGTTTGAGTAGATGACAAATACCATGAAGTGTTCACGGTGATGTGAACAGCATGACCAGTCAAACTCACTGTTTATACACACTTATGTACACAGGAAAAAAAAAAAAAAAAAAAACAGCACACTGCTTAAACAATGAGCCACTATTGATCACTATGAGGTAAACGTCCTTGCTGGGTTAGAATGTAAAGCAGGAGTGTCAAACTCAGGGCCTGGAGGACTAAAGCTCCTCAGAGATTTGTGGTTTCCTTCCAGTGACACACAGAACTCAGCCCATGAAGGAGTCGGTAATTATCTGATGAGCTAATTGAGGTTGATTGTAAAAATCGGCAGTGCTATAAGCCTTCGTCATTGGAGTCTGTCGCCTCTAATGTTAAAATTGATTTATATTATAAAATAAAAGCATGCTGCAACTCTATACTGTAATGTATAGAGTTGCAGTGATTATATATATATATAAAAACCCAATAATAATAATAATAATAATAATAAATGACCAAATGACCATAACTGGATGAATGCTATATGCTACATAAAAATGAATGCTAACTGTGCTTAGTCATGCATGTTCTAGAAATAAACAAACAATTCCTATTAATAATTCCTATAACGATGCCATCATTACCCAACCAAAAACAAGAGTAAACACCGTACCATGTTTGATCCTTCTAGCATAAGTAGAGGAAAACACACGGTTTTATACCTGCTTATCTTCTATATACGTTCTTTATCGTTCATTAAACTCGATCGTTCGAGTACACTATGACTAAAAGCGGCCTTTATTAATCAGTCCATTTGTTCTATATCTGCATATGCAGAAATGCCTAAAATATCTGAAACATTGCCTAAACAATTAGGTGTAAAATGTCACTGTGCAACCTGGACATAATGCCAAATCGGTTTGGTGGTAACACATTCACATACTGTGCTACGGTAAAGCGAACAACACTGTGCTTCTCCTGACGTTCATCAGTCTCGTCCTGATTCAAATAAGAGAGTAGAAACTTGGAAATACTTCAGATTGTTTTCTCTCTTTTTTTTTTTAACCATGGTTTTGAGTGCCGTTTGTGTGTTGCACTACTCTATGTGAAGACCTGAATCATACTGAGATTTAAACATTCAAACATAATACCAACTCATTGTAGTGATATGCCAGAGATCTCACAACATGCCACAATATATTTATCACGCACCGCATCGCATATGTACTCTCAATATAAAACCTCCCCTGTTTTGGACGTGCCATAAAGATTACTACTTCCATAGTTTGGACAAATGTAAAAACAACACTATCAGGAGAGTGTGAAAACATTGTAATACAATACTAGAAAACATTTTCCTAATATTTTAATAGTAGTATAATATAATATGTCTCGTTTTTGTAGGCAACACACGTGTCCTTCTTGAAGAAGGCGATTTTTTTCACCAAAA
Source organism: Ameiurus melas (assembly GCA_012411365.1). Lineage (NCBI taxonomy): Eukaryota > Metazoa > Chordata > Actinopteri > Siluriformes > Ictaluridae > Ameiurus > Ameiurus melas. Next base: position 24,451,652 of record CM022767.1, on the reverse strand, counting down.
ATAACTGAAAATGTATGTTTGTCAAAAATGGAGGACAGGACTATCAGTCAGACTAAGAAACTTTTTTTTTTTTTTTAAATGTAATTTAAAAAAAACAAAACAATAATATCATAAACCACAATATAAAACTACTTTGAAAATAATTATAAACTCTTTTCAACTCCGGCGTTTTCAAACTGCTCGAGCAGAGCCAGCCGTTGAGCTAGAGCACGCTTCTGAAACTCTTCACTCCTTGTAAATCACGGCGCTAACGTGTTGCGTTAATAAACACCAAAACCTCAAACAGCTGGATCATATAGATTTCAACACTCGAGGAAGCTTGTGCAAGAAATGTAGACACTTCACTTTTTTCCCCTCCTACAGTCTTAAAGTAGACAAGGTTGGAGCTAAATATTTTGCTCAGCCTAATCTCCGTTGAGAAGCGGGGAGGAGCGAGGACGGCCGTGGGATTCCCCTACAGGGGTTTTTTTTTTTGTCCAAACTAAACACACACGCCAAGAGAGCTCTCCAGCAAGAGAGCCAAACAAATACACCTCGAATCTAAACCTTCTTAAAGCCCCATCACTCAGCGAGCACAGTGTATACCTGCGCTGTCTTACAGTCTTGGGTTCTAGCTTTGACCTGTGAGCCGTAGCAGTACTGCTTGAAATGGGAAGGTGAGCTTAAGGGAGAAAGACAGAGTGAGCTTGTCTGGAATAGGTCCATGTCACCCTGAGCTCGAACTCTGAATGAACCCGAGGAGGGAGTGAAAAACTCTGTGCATAGCTACGTCCCCCCTGCTGCTGCAAAACAACACAGACAGGGAAAAGGGAAAGGCAACAGGGATGTTTGACTTCAGTGCAAACGCCACGCCAGGGCAGCACTGCAGCCGAGGAAGCGGAATAAACGATGGCACTCACGCTGGAGCTATCTGGCCGGGAGAGAGCGTTCAGAGAGAGATATCTCCTTTAGATATCTCCATCCGTTTTATTTCACGCACTAATAACTGTGAAAAATGCCTGAGCCTTTTCTGTGATGGAGTCTCACTCGCAAATTCAGCACTCTTCCGTCTCTCCAAATGTGAAAATAAAAAGAGCTTGCAAATCTGAAGCCTATCTGATCTGAGGTTCAGGTCGCTCGTGTCATTTTATGTTTTCAGCAAGAAGGACTGGGAGCATGGTTATGACCAAATGGGTACGTCACAAATTAATTCCTTGAGTGTTTAAACCCACACACACACACACACACACACACACACACACACACGGACGGACACAC